>SJXQ01004143.1:23216-69901 GCA_006408695.1 Aepyceros melampus | reverse complement strand
AGTATACTTACACATATATATGGAATTTAGAATGATGGTAATGATAAACCTGTACGCAAGACAGCAAAAGAGACACAGACGTATAGAACGGCCTTTTGGACTCTGTGGGAGAGGGAGAGGGTGGGATGGGTTGGCAGAATGGCAGTGTAACATGTGTGATATCATAAGTGAAATGAATCGCCAGTCCAGGTTTGATGCAGGATGCAGGATGCTTGGGACTGATGCACGGGGATAATCCAGAGAGAAGGTGTGGGGCGGGAGGGGGGATGTGGGGGTCGGGATTGGGAGTTCATGTATACTCGTGGCTGATTCATGTCAATGTATAGCAAAATGAATACAGTATTGTAAAGCAAAACAAAATTTAAAAAATTAATTAAAAAATAAATAAATAAAAATAAAGCTGGAGTCCCTTGTGCTTCCAGGGTGTAAGAAGTAAAAATAAAACAAAGAGAAATGACAAGCTTGTATAAACAACAATGTGCAGAGGAGCAATGATGTTCCCACTAACAAAGCCAGAACAATTTGAACAACAAAATAAGTGATGACAGTGTTGGGTAACAACCTCAAAGGACAAAACACTTATAAAGAAGGGCATACTGGTATAAATAAATGCATAAGAGCAACTCCCCCTTAGAGGATATTTTCAATTAAAATAACGTTGAAAGAATATGGAAATGGAAATTTACTATGAAAGCACCACCATGACAATCATCAGATGTAGCTTATTGATGGATTCAAAAAGTGTAAATAAAATAACCTAACATAGTCTGTTTTCTTACATAGATATGAATTTATATAAAAGACATAGTAAATGATATTAATTTAAGTAAGAATGTTAATATTGTACATATTTAACTACATATAAATATTAATTTATGTAAATTACAGAGTAAGGAATTGTATTTTTACAGTAAAAAATTCAGGAAGACACCTTAACTACGTAACCAAGTTTAATATTACTAGAAATATTTGTCTGTGTAATGTATCCTCTGATAATGTGAACAAGGCATATATATATGGGCCTTTGGTACTTTTTCCCATGATGAATAATTTCAAGTTAGTCATGAGAAGTAACCAAGCTAACTTAAATTGAGAGATATTCTTCAAATTATTTGACCAATTTCTTTAAAATGCATCAAGGTCATGAAGGAAAAGGAAAGAAAAGGAGGCAATCACTGATAACAGAAAACTAAAGATATAAGACATTAACTGTGTTGCCAGAAAAAAGGCCTCTCTTTGCTAATATCAAAAAGAAATATGGAAACAGAGTTTTAGAGGAGTAGAAAGGAGTAGCTAGCTATATTCTTTGCCAGTCAAGGGGGAACCACAGCAAACTAATACTTCCAAGACTTTGCCCCCTTCCTCAGAAGTTGGAAGAAGTCTTATAGTTTCAGGATGGGAAACTATGGGGCTGAAGATAAAGATCAGGGTTGATGTGGTCTTGTATTCTTCTCCTGGAGGCACTGAGATCTTTAGGGTGATTCCAGGACCTCAGGTGATTCTAGGACAGGTTCTGATGTTTCTTGAGGTCATCATCCTGTGACACTCTTTCTGGAATGAAGAATGCCTCCAGAGGAAAGGACTGTTAGAGAGTGTTGTCTTGGAGGGGTGTAGCTAGAGGGTAAACATTTTCAGAGTGCAATTAAGCAAGAAAGAGAGGAAGAACAAACATCTGTAGGTTAAATGGGTGGAAAGAACAAGAGCTGAAGAAAGGCTAACATACATAATGGGGTGCCTCATTAGTGTCTGCTAGAGCAACTGCAGCATGCTATTCTGACTCGGATCTTGGAACAGGAAAAAAGAAATTGGTGTAAACACTGGTAAAATTAAGTAAACTCTTTATTTCTTCTCTATGCTAATAATTATGCTATAGTCACACTCCAGTACTCTCGCCTGGAAAACCCCATGGATGGAGGAGCCTGGTGGGCTGCAGTCCATGGGATCACTGAGTCGGACATGACTGGGTGACTTTACTTTCACTTTTCACTTTCATGCATTGGAGAAGGAAATGGCAAACCACTCCAGTGTTCTTGCCTGGAGAATCCCAGTGATGAGGGAGCCTGGTGGGCTGCCATCTATGGGGTCGCACAGAGTCAGACACGACTGAATCGACTTAGCAGCAGCAGCAGCATGTAAGCTGTTAGCTTTCCTGAGCAAGGTAAGGTGCATCTGTAAGTCTGAAAATATCTAATAAAAAGCTAAAAATATAGCTGATTAACAACAGCCAGAACCCCAAGTGGGTTTATTTTCTTGTTATTGTTGTTTAGTGGCTCAATCATTTCTGACTCTTTGCAACCCCATGGCCTGCAGTATGCCAAGCTCCTGTATTCACTATTGCTCAAATTCATGTCCATTGAGTCAGTAATTCTATCCAACCATCTCATCCTCTGCCACTCACTTCTCCTGTTGCCTTCAATCTTTCTCAGCATCAGGGTCTTTTCTAATGAGTCAGCTCTTCACATCAGATGGCCAAAGTTTGGAGCTTCAGCATCAGTCCTTCCAATGAATAATCAGGGTTGATTTCCTTCAGAATGGACTGGTTGGATCTCCTTTCAGTCCAAGGGACGCTTAAGAGTCTTCTCCAGCATCACAATTCAAAAGCATCAATTCTTTAGCATTCAGCCTTCTTTGTGGTCTAACTCTCACATGGTGTAACTCATAGTCTAACTCTTAGTCCCTACATGACTAATGGAAAAGCCATAGCTTTGATGTTATGATTTTTGTCAGCAAAGTGACATCTCTGCTTTCTAATACACTGTCTAGGTCTGTCACAGCTTTTCTTCCAAGGAGCAAGCATTTTTCAGTTTCATGGCTGCAGTCACTGCCTGCAGTGATTTTGGAGCCCAAGAAAATAAAATCTGTCAATGCTTCCACTTTTTCCCCTTCTATTTTCCATGAAGTGATGGGACTAGATGTCATGATCTTCATTTGTTTGTTTGTTTTAATGTTGAGCTTCAAGCCAGTTTTTTCACTCTCTTATAAACAGGTTTATAAGAAATATGAGCTGAATTGAGCAAGCATTTATTACATGGTAAAGAACCCTCCTGCTAAGGCAGGAGACATGAGCTGTGAGTTCCAACCTGGGTTGGGAAGATCCCCTGGAGGAGGGCACAGGAACCCACTCCAGTATTCTTGCCTGGAGAATCCCCATGGACAGAAGAGCCTGGTGAGCTGCAGTCCATAGGGTTGCAAAGGGCTGGACATGACTGAAGTGACTTAGCATGCATCCACTCTATAGCACGGTCAAACAAAGTCCCTAAACCAATGGTAACCACAATAGCTTTAGCTCATCAGATGTCGGAATATTGAAAAACTGAGACAAATTTTGAAACTTGAAGGAGGCAACCACTCTAAGGGATGCAAAAATAGAGATGATTTTATTCTCATCTTTGTTTTCCCACATAAAACACACTATCTACTATTTAATAGTTGCTTGATAAAAGTATGTTGAAAGAAGTAAGACAATGGATGGAAATTTGATATTTACAGCCCAATTTTTTCAAAGTTTAAGTTTTTCAAGACACAGACTAGAGGGGGGAAATGTAGTACAATTTCTTTCTTCCTAATATCTTAATTTGCTGTCCACCTTTAACTGATATGGCTCAGGTGAAATAGATTTTATTTCTCTTTTTAAATCTACAGTGCAACAAGTAGAATTAGAGATGTGTTTTTTTTTCTTCCCCAATGAAAAATCTATCATGTTTCATCATTGTAATACTAAATCCCTTCTAAAGGTAAGTAAAATAATAAAATATAATGATACCAATTGAAAAGTAACTTAATTAGACAAATCTGTGAGATTCTTCTAAGCTAGTATTTGGAAAGTCCATGGACCTGAGACACTTAAAAAAATTTCACCTTTGTGAGTCAGTCACAGCTTTACTAACCTAGAATCTTTATAGAGTGTGTCCTATCAAGCTGATTAGAAAATAAAGAAACAATAATAATATAAATAAATTGTTTCAAATTACTGATCATACCACTGAGCATGTAACTCAGAGCACAAACTTTAATTTTACTTAAGATTTTTTATTTTTCTAGATGACATACTTATTCTCAACTAGTTATTTTGTGTACATACCATGGAGCAAGTCAACTAAAAATCACTGAATGCCTGCATTTAAAAAAAAGCATACATGATTTATTAACATAGGTGGTAACATGATTTCAATGTTAAATCAGTAGATAGGAAGACTCACTTCTTTTTGCTGGGAGAGTTACCTGGGAAGCTTAGAAAGGGGTAGTAGTTATCTGATATTTTTTAATACCATGAATCTCATATACATTTCATATTTTAGAAAAGCTGCTATATATTTTATATAATATGAATAATATATATAACAATTTAATAACAGAAAATCTAAAATGTAGTAATAAAAACAAATATAATAAATATAAAGTTTAATAATTTAATTTATAATATAAAATAAATATAATTTTGAAAACTATATTAAACTGCATTTTTCAGTATGCCTATGGACATTTAAACAGATACCCACAAGTAAGGGCTACTTATTTCCAAACCTTTTCACTGTGGATGTACCCCATGCAAATTAAAAATAAACCTTGGGGTACAACTAAAATACAAATCTCAAGAGATGAAAGGTGCTAATTGACCAGTTCCTTTATGATATATATTTGTGAGTTTTAACAGAGATTTTGGTACAAAAAGGCAGTTTAAGACTGGATTTCTGAAGATAATTCTTTGTCATGAGACTGGTTTATAAAAACACTGAGAACAAAAATAATTCTGAATACAAATCTAAATTTGAACTAAAATGTACATTTGAATTCTTGAGAAGGTACATGCAAATAATAAACCACTTTGCTAATTTGGCTCATATTTTATCCCATCATTGGAAGGTGATATATGTATTTTCCATAATTGTCATCAAAACCACCATGATTTTCCCCATCAACTTCCTGATATCATTAGGGGTCCATTATGTTAGAAATAGAGCTCTGTGATAAAGCCAGCAGCAGAAACAGCAACAGAGCCAAGTGATCTTACTGGGAATTCACAGAGTTCAGACTTATAGGTGAGAAAAATATAGTTATGTGCCAAAAATTATGATGAATTTTGCAAGTATTAAGCAATGTTTTCTCTTCCTATTGTCTGATCATAAACCTGAAAAAAGATGGGAGAATCCTGAATGAAAAGTTTCCTTTTGATGACTAAATCCCAGGTAAGTCTAATTTTATCACCCGCTTCTTTTAATTATTGTGTAGTTATGTATGTTTCTCACATTGACACAGCTTTTATTTTTATACACCTGCACCTTTCAGTATGCTTTAAGAAAAGTGCCTTTAATGACAGCCAAGATGAAATGTCTTCATTGGCTATGCTAAATAAAGGAATGAATGGATAAGTAAATAGGGACACTGTGAACATAGAGATACTAAGGGATTAAGTATACTTTATATAATGTAAGATTCCTTTGGGCTACTCAAGCAGAGTGCCACATGTCTGAAATAAACCGCATTAATATCACTGCAGTTTCAGTTTTACATATTTAGCATACGCTTATGTCAATATAACTAGGAAAATAAGTTCTTTAATTTTTAGTGAAATCACTTTATGTTTTAATTTTCTGTTTTAAATATAATAAATCATATTCATTTTACCATTTGTAGGCTTCTTCACATCATATTATTAAGTTGAATCCTGCTATTGGCAGTGAATTAGTTATTGCCTGATGTTGTAGATAAACAAGTGTTTCATTCTGGTAATAAACCTGATTCTAACCACAGAGACAAAGCAATTTGGCTGCATCATAGACTGTGTTCCCCATTTAGAAAGGTTCACCAATAGAAAGAAAGGGTATGTGATAGAAAAAAAAGTAGAGAGGATTTTAGCATCAACACATAAAACAAACAAGATATTTCTTTCCTTTTATATTTTTTTATTTTAATTAATTTTTATTTTTTAGTTTGTTTTGCTTTGTAATACTGTATTCATTTTGCTATACATTAAGTCCCCTACATATGGACGAGTTCTGTTCCTAGAGCACATTGGTAAGTCCAGTTTCTTCACTAAGTCCAACAAAGTTACGTTAGGTACTCAGCTAACACAATCAGCTATACAGTTTTGTCCTGTGGTAGGTTTATAATAATTTTTGCACAAATAATGCATAAAAAGCAAACACAAAAGAGAAAGAAAACATCTTTAATCTTACAGAACAGTACCTTGAAAAGTGCAGTACTACAGAACAACAGCTGGCATACAGGGGCTGGCACTGAGTGAGCAGGCAAGAAGTTACCAGCTGAGGGGAAGAGAGGAGCTGGGAGGTGGCAGAGCTGAAGATCGTCAGTGATAGTAGCAGGGAAAGCTGCAGAGTTACTCAGGCCTGATGCTGATCACAGGCCTTTCCTGCTCCTTGCCGGATGCAGTTCTATCGATGAATGCCCTCTTGAGAATCGACGCAGAGATGTTCTAGTCATAGATGACAGGCTAGCAATGGACTGCATTCTGAACAGCTCTTCAGCTTTCATGCACCATTCTGCATTTGGGTCCTGTGCCTCAAAACGCTAGCAGTGTCTCCTCAAATAAATAAAATCCCCTTACCATTTCCTGAATCTCTTCTGAGCTGTACCAGCTACATCACTGCTGCTTTCATGCTTGAGATAAAAACCCTGCACTACTGTACTCCACACAGCAATGCACAGTAAAATACACGAAAGCACAGCCACTCGTAGAGGATGGACAGCGCACGCCAGACACGTAAACTGACATGTGTTGAGCAGGTGAAAGCACATTCGCATCTTTGAAAGTTCACAACTTGGGGGTTCGTATTAGGGGACTTACATATATACACATAAAGAGTGTGTGTGTGTGTGTGTGTGTGTGTGTGTGTGTGTTAGTCACTCAGTCGTGTCCAAATCTTTGTGACCCCATGGACTCTAGCTCACCAGGGTCCTCTGTCCATGGGATTCTCCAGGCAAGAATGCTGGAGAAGGAGTTGCCATCCCCTTCTCCATTTTATATATATATATATATATAAAACATCTCACTTACTATATGCAAATATATGCATATGTTTATATATAACATTTTGTAAAATATACATTTTATATATTTATATACATATATATATTTGCAAAATGTAGCAAGCTTTACTGAGTCCAAGGAACTATTAGATATGCCCACTGAAGACCTCATTAAGCACCTAAAACAACCCTGTAAAGTAATTATTGGCTGCTGAAATTTTATGACTGCCACACAAGGTATCATTACATACCAAAATTTAAATTTCCAGCTGAGCTCCATGTTTTCTAAGAATAAGACATAATCAATTACAGTATGTAAGTTTCTAAGTATATGAATTGGGTCCCAGTGATAGATAAGGGACCCACTCCAGTGTTCTTGCCTGGAGAATCCCAGGGACGGGGGAGCCTGGTGGGCTACCGTCTATGGGGTCGCACAGAGTTGGACACGATGAAGTGACTTAGCAGCAGCAGCAGCAGATGGATAAGGGAAGAGGATGGTTTATCTCTAGAGAAATTTCTTTAAAAAGCAATCCAGATAGATTTGGTTTTTTTAGAGGGCAGCCAATTCCAGTGAATGTGCACTTGGAATTTTTGATTAGTGTTTGTTAGTCCTATTTTTTTAAATTAAAATCAGGTATAAATTCTCAATTAACTTGAAGTCATTTAATATTTGCTTCCCATCTGTTACTCTCTCGTTATGGGAGTCTAGGTCAGTGCTGCTTATCATGCCTTTGGATTTGAATTTCCTCTAACTTTTCTTATCTTTTTTCAACAGAGAAGTCAAAGGTGTGAGTTGACAGAAATGGCTGGGAACAATTTCACGGAGGTGACATTCTTCATCCTCTCTGGATTTGCAAATCACCCTGAGCTACAAGTCAGCCTCTTCATGATGTTCTTCTTTATTTATCTCATCACAGTTTTGGGGAACCTTGGACTAATTCTGATAATCAGATTCGACTCTCAGCTCCACACACCTATGTACTTTTTCCTTAGCAATTTAGCATTCATTGATATATTTTATTCTTCTACTGTAACACCCAAGGCGTTGGTAAATCTCCAGTCAACTCAGAAAACCATCTCCCTCATTGGCTGCTTTGTTCAAATGTACTTTTTTGTGGGCTTAGTGTGTAGTGAGTGTTTCCTTCTGGGGTCCATGGCCTATGACCGCTATGTAGCTATCTGCAATCCCTTACTGTATTCCGTGGTCATGTCCCAGAGGGTGTGCAGGTGGTTGGGAGTCATCCCTTACATGATCGGCTTCACCAATTCTCTGGTTTCCACCTGTGTGATCAGCAGGCTGGCATTCTGTGATGCCAGCATCAATCACTTTTTCTGCGACACCACAGCTCTTCTGGCTTTGTCCTGTGTGGATGCATTCAGCACAGAAATGGTGATCTTTGTTTTAGCCGGCTTCACCCTTCTTAGCTCTCTCTTCATCATCACGGTCACCTACATTGCCATCATCTCAGCCTCCTGAAGATCCGGTCTGCAGCAGGCAGACAGAAAGCCTTTTCTACCTGTGTGTCCCACATCATGGGGGTGACCGTCTTCTATGGGTCCCTGATTTTCACATATTTGCAGCCTGATAACACATCTTCCTTGACCCAGGCACAGGTGGCATCTGTATTCTATACCATTGTCATTCCCATGCTGAATCCGCTTATCTATAGTTTGAGGAACAAAGATGTAAAAAATGCTCTCTTGAAAGCATTTAAAAAACTGTTTCCATGACAAATCTGTGCATGTTGCAACTAAAGCAAACCTGGAGTGTTCAGGCATTCAATGGCTCAAAAATCTGGGAACTAGTAGAGTAACCCCCGAAAGAATAAGACAAGGTAAATGATAACAGAGCTGTGAAATGCAGGAGATGAATTATCATTTTATTTGTTGATATGGATACTGGATCACCATGGAAGGTGTTCATTTCAGTACCAAAATTATTCAGACATAGACGTGCACAGATATGTAAAGCATCTGAATGGTGGCTAAACCCCACCTGTGATTATCCCATCACACTGCAAAATGTTGAAGTACTATTAAATTGATTTTTTATAAGTTTTGACATGGTGTTTTCTCCACTATCAACAAATTGAGAGTAGAAAATTGGTAGATTAAGAAATGATGACTCAAATACTATTAACAAGAAATGATTGCTGATTAGCCAAGAGGAAGTGAAAGCATAGAGAAATAATAAAAAGCGATTATAAATCTGTGGCCGGAAGGGAATGGTGAGGGTTTAGAGTTATTAATTTTCATGAGGTGTAAACACAAGCGATAAGATGACATTGAGTAATACAGAGAAATCTCTTGGTAATGCCCATACATTTTGCTGTGAGAGTTAAAATTCTTACCATTTATCTATGAAACCTCATTTTATGAGGTAGAGAATATTTCAAAAGCCACAGAGTTCCATTTCTTAACAAACACAACGTGCCTCTCTAAGTTCAAAGACTGAATAAACTCGTGTGTGTGTGTGTGTGTGTGTGTGTGTGGTTAATAAAGCACCGGCTATAGCACAATTCCTGAGGCATTTTGGAGGTATCTATAGGGTATCTATAGGTATCCATCGGATCTATAGAGATGCTGGCTCAGATGCTGAAGAGTCTGCCTGCGATGCAGGGGACCGGGGTTTGATCCTGAACCTGGAGTGTTCAGGCATTCAATGGTCGGGAAGATCCCCTGGAAAACGGAATGGCCACCCACTCCAGTATTCTTGCTGGAGAATTCCATGGACAGAGGAGCCTGGCAGGCTGCAGTCCGTGGTATCCCAGAGAATTGGACATGACTCAGCAACTGAGTACGCATGCACAGTAGCACTCAAAAATGATTGGTTTTGTTGAAAATTCTATTTAAGAAATCATTTCAAAGACATCTGTCAGGGTTTGGGCGTGGGTTGGAAATGACTTTCTAGGCATGAGACAGAAGGAGAGGGAAATGAAGTTTATTAGAGTGGGAGATGCTGTTAGAACAGTGGACCAGCTCAAGGGAGAACTGACATTGAACAAGGGTCCTTAGGCCACTTTTATACCCACAGTACGAGGAGTGGGATAGGGGTCTGGCGGGTCATTTGCTGATTGGATGAGGCAGGTATACTGAGCGAGGGGCAGAGTCAGGCAAATGCCTTCTCCCTGTCGAGTAGGAGGGAAGACAGGTTATACTCCTCAGGAGGACCTGAAATCCATTAATAGTTACAACACGAGGGACGGAGGGATGATAAGGGTCTGGTGTTTCTGTTCCTGCATTCCAGGACCCTCCTTGGTTTTATCTGCTCTTTTGTCCTTGGTTCACCACAACATCTTTTATTTATACATATCCTTTCAAATCACGTTTTCCTTAGTGTTAGGACATTGAAATGAATGTATACAGAATTCTACATTGTATAAGTGATTAAAAGTAATTGAATTCAACTGGTTAGGTATTGAGAAATGTTGCTATTTGGAGCAAAGAAAGCTTTATTCCAAGGTTAAGCAAGGAGGATGTGGTGTTCATGTTCAAAGGGCTTCCCAGGTGGCTAGAGTAAAGGGCTTGCCTGCCAATGCAGGAAACATAAAAGATGAGGATTTGATCTCTAGGTGGGGAAGATCTCCTAGAGGAGAGCATGGCAACCCACCACAGCATTCTTGTCTGGAGAATCTGATGGGCAGAGGAGCCGGCAGACTGCATTTTATTGCATTGCACAGAGTCAGACAGGACTGAAGTGAGTTAGCACACACCCACACATGAGGTTAAAGCGTCTGCCTCCAACTCGGGAAACCCAGGTTCGATCCCTAGGTTGGGAAGATCCCCTGGAGAAGGAAATGGCAACCCACTCCAGTACTCTTGCCTGGAGAATCCTATGGATGGAGGAGCTTGGTAGGCTGCAGTCCCTGGGGTCGCAAAGAGTTGGGTACGACTGAGTGACTTCACTTTCACTTTCACACACATTCAAAAGACCCAAACTCCAAGATGTTTTTCAAGGAGAAGTTTTATAGGCAAAATTTGCAGGGAGTTCTGCAGCATAGGTGACCTTCCTCTGATTGGGGGGTGGTGAGGTCACAGGGTGGTGCTCCAGGATCTACCTTCTGGTACCAGCCAGTCTGGGGTCCCTGTTCTTGTGCTCAGCCTGAAGCTACCATGCTCTGCCTAGGTGGGGCCTTGGTTCCTATAGCAGGTCGCAGGGACATGCACTGTTACATGCCTCTCTTGTGGAGGAAGCAGGATGCTGGCCCATTACTACACTATTGTTGCTTTCCACGTATGCTCACTGACTTAAGAAGTTATTGTTTGAATATGTCCTCGGAACTCAAGAAAGGTCAAGGAGGATGAAAACCTTCTTTCTACAAATGGGAAACTGGAGACTAGAAATGGCATTTTTACCTGGGAGGGCCCCACAAGGTCCTGCTTGGCTTCTTTGATAATCCTCAACTTTGTGGGGAACAGGTGTTGGACAAGGAAGGGAATAACATTTTGGATAAAGATGTTAATCATAAACTCAGCAGAGGAGCTCAGTTTCATGAGGACTTCGTATCAACATGACAAAATAAATGGTCACGGTCAACAAATAAATATTCTTAAAATATAATCCTAAATTTAACAAAATGAGTTTCAACATTGGAATATTACTGAGCAAGAACTTGCTTCTGACAATTTTGCAATCACTATGGTTATTGAGGTGACTTTAGACTGAAAATAACTGAGAGTTTCTCAGTTGGTTTAACTCCCAAAGTTGTCTGTTGTCAAATAAGTTTATACTGGCATTTTAATTGCTAAAGATTCCTGTTTTAGCAGCACTATCTTTTGATGAATAGAATTGCCCTGCATCAAATGTGTAATACATAAAAATGTAGCTTCTTTATAAACACCAATAAATTATTACCTGAAATTCTGGATATATAGAAAAAAATTTCTTGTAAGATTCACTTTTAAATCTACATACACATTGATTTCATTATCATGAATCAGCAGAAAATTTATAATAATATTGTAATCTGATATTTAGTCTACCCCCTTTTAGAGTCTTCTTCCTCTTGGGCAAATAATCCTCAATGAAATATTTAATATTTGAACTTTTCTGGAGGGGCAGAATTGCTTTGTTGACAAAGGATCATATAGTCAAAGCTATGGTTTTTCCAGCGGTCATGTATGAATGTGAGTTGGACCATAGAGAAGGCTGAAAACAATAACTGATGCTTTTGAACTTGGTGTTGAAGAAGACTCTTAAGAGTTCCGTGGACTGCAAGGAGATCAAACCAGTCAATCCTAAAGGAAGTAATTCCTAAATATTCTTGGAAGGACTGATGCTGAAGCTGAAGCTCCAATACTTTGGCCACCTAATGTGAAGAGCCTACTCATTAGAAAAGACCCTGATGCTGGGAAGCATTTAAGGCAGGAGGAGAAGGGGATGACAGAGGATGAGATGATTGGATGGCA
Organism: Aepyceros melampus; assembly: GCA_006408695.1. Taxonomy (NCBI): domain Eukaryota; kingdom Metazoa; phylum Chordata; class Mammalia; order Artiodactyla; family Bovidae; genus Aepyceros; species Aepyceros melampus. Next base: position 57,505 of record SJXQ01004143.1, on the reverse strand, counting down.
TCATCGACTCATTGGACATGAGTTTGAGCAAACTCCAGATGATGGTGAAGGACAGGGAAGCCTGGCATGTTACAGCCTTTGGGGCCACAAAGAATTAATACAACTCAGTGACTGAACTGAACTCTGGAGGAAAGTTGGTCAAGGGGTATCGTCAATGCACAAGGCATTTAATTATGGGATTTATGAAAGGCTAGCATAAAATTGGTCACATTATATAGTGAAATTTTAGTTATAAAATGCAGATGGATACTGACTATATGGTATGATAAGTACACAAATATAGACGAATACAATTAAGCATTCAATGAACAAAAATAGCTCAGACATTTACCAAAATTTGAGTTTGATTATTTTCATATCGTTTTTGAAGTTTGTTATATATTCATTTTACTTTTGTACATGCTATATTTTAGTATGTGGTGGTTATCTTTAGAAATCATTTTTTACCACAAAACACACACATGCATAAAAGAACACAAGGGAATTTTTGGAGATGACGGCTAGGTTTAGAACCTTGTATGTGGTGATAGCATTTGGATATATGCAGATGTCTAAATTCATTAATAAGTATATAATAAATGTGCATAAATCTTCCTGTATCAATGATACTTCAGCAAAGCTTAAATAATCAGTTTTGATCACCCCTAGAAGAATTATCCTTTTCATATTTGGAGATTTCAGTTTGTATCTAATGGACATATTTACTCTTAGCATAGTGTCACACATATATTTGAATATAAAATATAAATATAAAATTTCATTGTAAAAAATGTATCTTTCCATCCCTGATGGTTACAGTCATATATTAATCATTTCTCTAGAAATAATTACTCTACCACCACAGGAATAAATTTAGAACATCACAAAGGAAAACTAAAGCATTGGGCTCTTCATTGTGTGGCTCCTAAGGGAAAATACAACCAACTTTTCAAAGCTTAGCACAGTTGCATTTAGTCCTTGAACTCTTGTCCTTGGAGACATGCAAAGCAATCTTTGATGGAAATTGGTCCATAGGGATGACCAGATGTGGCATAATCACCAATCCCCAGTATAGGGGGTTCCCTGGAGTTACCAGGATGAGAGGCAAGACATATTCTACTCTGCATTCATGCACAGTTAGATCCCTGGTATTCTTTTTTGACACAACTTCCTGACAAATTTTACATTTGAACGCAGTTGAACAAAATTACACTGATTTACTTTTCCCACAGAATAAAACAAAAGAACTAAGCTTTAGTAAGAACTTATAAAAAAATATCATGTTACAGAAAATTTCAGCTGAAATGGTCTTTATATCTTATTTGTGAGGGAAACTTTGTCATACTGCTAGTCAGATAATATTGGAAATGGTTGTTTTTCCACCAACTCTGGCTGCTGGTAAGTATTATTCTGTAAATAAGCAAGTTTTAGTTAGGTTCAAATAAAACAAGGACATTAGAGAAGCATACATGCAGATATCATTTAACCTCATTCTAGGTACTCCCAGGGCTTGTGAAAGATAACACTGATGTAATCAGGGTCTGGAAGCATGTGTGTAGTTTAGAAACATAATTTTTTGTAGAAATTTGATTTTGAATATCAAGCTATTTTTTGGAAATTAATGTTAAAATATGTGGTCTACTGTTTTAATACACCCTACTGAATTCCAAAGGTTGAATTTAATAATAAATAATATTGGAAAAAAGGAATTGTGCATGATGTGTTGAAATGATTCTTTCATCATTATTTTATATCTAGCATTTGTTTTTCAGGGTTGCTGAAATTATGAATAGGAATTAGTATTATGAGCATCCACTCTGTGATCAATCTATCTTCCTAGAATTACTGAGACAGCATGTACTAGCTCTGACTCTGGATAAATTACCTAAATTCTCTATGTACTTTTTTCTCATTTAAAAAATGTGACTAATATTAATATCTATGGTATAATTTTCTTAGTTTAATTAAATGCTTCAATAAAGTGAAACATTTAAACACTACAAGGCTATTTCTAATTTTCCAATACAGTAGCTTTTAATATATTACATCTAAATTAAAAGACGCTTAGTCCTTGGAAGAAAAGTTATGACCAACCTAGATAGCATATTCAAAAGCAAAGATATTACTTTGCTGACTAAGGTCCGTCTAGTCAAGGCTATGGTTTTTCCTGTGGTCATGTATGGATGTGAGATTTGGACTGTAAAGAAGGCTGAGCCCGAAGACTTGATGCTTTTGAAGTGTGGTGTTGGAGAAGACTCTTGAGAGTCCCTTGGACTGCAAGGAGATCCAACCAGTCCATTCTGAAGGAGATTAACCCTGGGATTTCTTTGGAAGGAATGATGCTAAAGCTGAAGCTCCAGTACTTTGGCCACCTCATGCAAACAGTTGACTCATTGGAAAAGACTCTGATGCTGGGAGGGATTGGGGGCAGGAGGAGAAGGGGACAACCGAGGATGAGATAGCTGGATGGCATCACTGACTCCATGGGGGGTGGTCTGGGTGAACTCTGGGAGTTGGTGATGGACAGGGAGGCCTGGCGTGCTGCGATTCATGTGGTTGCAAAGAGTCGGACATGACTGAGCAACTGAACTGAACTGAAATGTCAATTTATACACATTTCTATATTTAGAAATCAAGTAAAGATTTTTCTCTTTATACTTGAGACACCCTTCGATAGTATCCTTTTTCAGAAAAAGCTAATATAAATATGCCATGTTGTTCATAGAAACAAGTCTTTTTGGCAGTGATTCCTGCTAAGAATCAACTTTTTTTATTTTTTCTCAACAGTTTGGAGCACTTTAAAACTATGGGCAGAAGGAATATCACACAGGTGTCTGACTTCATCCTCATGGGACTGACAGACTCTGGAGAGATCCGGCTGGCCCTCTCCACCCTGTTTCTCCTGGTGTACCTGATCACTGTGCTGGGCGATGCGGGAATGATGTTGATAAGCTGCCTGGATCTCCAGCTTCACACCCAATGTATTTTTTCCTCATTCACCTGTCATTTCTTGACTTCAGTCTCTCGACCGCCGTCACCCCTAAAGCTTTAGACAGCTTACTGACTTCCAACAGGTATATTTCCTACCTGAACTGCTTCATCCAAATGAATTGTTTTGTCTTTGTGGGCGTCACTGAATGTGTCCTTCTCTCCTCCATGGCCTACGATCACTATGCAGCCATCTGCAAGCCTCTGCATTACCAGCTATCATGTCCACTAGACGCTGCTGCTCTCTTGCTTTGGATCCTTCTTGATTGGCTTCATGGACACCTCTGTCAATGAGCTTTGCTTTAGTAAATTGCATTTCTGTGACTCTACTGTAATCTATCACTTTTTCTGTGATGCACCCCCAGTTTTAGCTCTGTCCTGCACTGACACACATGATATTGAAATCATAATATCCATTTTTGCTGGCTCCACCCTAGTGGTGTCTCTTACCACAATATCTGTTTCCTATGTGTCCATCCTGTCCACTATCCTGAAAATCACTTCCACTTCAGGGAAGCAGAAAGCCTTCTCTACCTGTGCCTCCCATTTCCTGTCAGTCACCATCTTCTATGGCACTATGATTTTTACTTATGTAAAACCAAGTAAGTCCTACTCTTTGGGAAAGGGTCAAGTGGTTTCTGTTTTTTATAGTATTGTCATCCCCATGCTGAATCCACTTATATACAGTCTTCGAAATAAAGAAGTGAAAAATGCTCTCAGCAGAGTCTTACAGGAGAAAGAGCTCCAAACAATTAAACTAACACTGATCCTGAACTTTTAAGCTCCTCTGTTTGTCTGTGTGTGTTTTTATTTTTGTCCCTATGGTGCATTTCCTTGCTCTTTCTCCAAAAACACATAGAACTATTTATTTATTCTATTGATCCATCCTTTGCTTAAATAAATACAATCTCAGGCCTTTCTAAGAACATGGCTTTAGAAATCTACACTGTAATTGGAAACCATGAAACACGTTTAAACCATGGTTTCAATATGTATGTTTTTAAGGGCAAATGAAAAATGAAAAATGATTTTCAAAATGAAAAGTATAGTTGTCAGTTTTTAAAGTGTGCTGTGCAAATCCCCATGCATAATCAAACTTTAGAGAATTTTATAATTGAAAAGAGTCCCATTTTGGGAAAAAATACCAGTTTCAGAAATCATTTCCTTTACTTGGCAGAGAAACAAGAGAGCAGAGTGATTATGAGTACTTGGTTGAGAACCAAATGTTCAAGGATTTAGATTCCAAACCTTCTACTCAGTTACCTGTGGAAGCTTTTAAAAAATCAGTGAAACTTTAAGTTTCAAGTTCCTAAACTACACAGATAAATAATGATTCCAGGTACAAAGAGTTACTGTAAAGATTAAATCACTTAATTGATGTTAACTTTTTAAGGCTGGATCATTGAAAAACCAAGAGAGTGCCAGAAAAATTTCTATTTCTGCTTTATTGACTATGCTAAAGCCTTTTACTATGTGGATCACAATAAACTGCGGAAAATTATGTAAGAGATGGGAATACCAGACCACCTGACCTGCCTCTTGAGAAACCTATATGCAGGCCAGGAAGCAACAGTTAGAACTGGACATGGAACAACAGACTGGTTCCAAATAGGAAAGGGGGTATTGTCAAGGCTGTATATTGTCACCCTGCTTATTTAACTTATATGCAGAGTACATCATGAAAAATACTGGGCTGGAGGAAGCACAAGCTGGAATCAAGATTGCTGGGAGAAACATCAATAAACTCAGATATGCAGGTGACACCACCCTATGGTAGAAAGTGAAGAACTAAAGAGCCTCTTGATGAAAGTGAAAGAGAGTGAAAAAGTTGGCTTAAAGCTCAACATTCAGAAAACGAAGATCATGGCATCCGGTCCCATTCCTTTATGGCAAATAGATGGGGAAACAGTGGAAACAATGGCTGACTATTTTTCTTGGCTCCAAAATCACTGCAGATGGTGATTGCAGCCATGAAATTAAAAGACGCTTACTCTTTGAAAGGAAAGTTATGAGCAAGCTAGAGAGCATATTGAAAAGCAGAGACCTTACTTTGCCGACTAAGGTCCGTCTAGTCAAGGCTATGGTTTTTCCAGTGGTCATGTATGGATGTGAGAGTTGGACTATGAAGAAAGCTGAGCGCCGAAGAATTGGTGCTTTTGAACTGTGGTGTTGGAGAAGACTCTTGTGAGTTCCTTGGACTGCAAGGAGATCCAAGCAGTCCATCCTGAAGGAGATCACCCTGGGTGTTCATTGGAAGGACTGATGTTGAAGCTGAAACTTCAATATTTGGCCACTGATGCCAAGAATTGACTCACTGGAAAAGACCCTGATGCTGGGAGGGATTGGGGGCAGGAGGAGGAGGGGACGACAGAGGATGAGATGGTTGTATGGCATCACTGACTTGATGGACATGAGTTTGGGTAAACTCTGGGATTTGGTGATGGACAGGGAGGCCTGATGTGCTGCGGTTCATGGGGTCACAAAGAGTCAGACACGACTGAGTGACTGAACTGAATAAATATTGGCCATTATCATCAGAACATTCACATTCCAGTATTTTCAATGCCCAGTGCCTTTTTCTTAACAAATATTCATGTGTAGTTTTATGAATTAGCTTTGGTTGATTTAAAGGACACATACACAAAGAATCTAAAGGAAAACCTAGCGTTTCAGTTTTGCATTTAGAATGGAGTGTGTTAATATTGGAGATATTTGAAAAATTTAATGAAATAGAAATGCCTAAGAAGTTATTCAGTGTTTTGTGTGTGTTCTTCTAGATTGATTGTTATTTATTTATTTATTTAAATTTGAGGCTAATTACTTTGCAATATTTTGGTGGTTTTTGCCATAATGTGACATAAATCAGCCATGGGTATACATATGTCCCCCATCCAAACCCCCCTCCCACCCCACCCCCATCCCATCCTTCAGGGTTGTCCCAGTGCACCGGCTTTGTTGCATCCAATGAATTTGGACTGGTGCTGTATTTCACATATGGTAATATACATGCTTTTTGCCTGTCTCTCAAATCATCCCACTCTCACCTTCTCCCACAGAGTCTAAAAGTCTTTTCTTTACATCTGTGTCTCTTTGCTGTCTCGCATATAGGGTCATTGTTACCATCATTCTAAATTCCATATATATGCATTAATGTACTGTATGGGTGCTTTTCTTTCTGACTTACTTCACTCTGTATAATAGGCTCCAGTTTAGGACTGAGGTAAAGAAAAATGCATAAAAAGTGCATTAGTTTTAATAGCTGAGTAATATTTCATTGTATATTTGTGCCACAGCTTTCTTATCCAGTCATCTGCCAATGGACATCTAGGTTGCTTCCAAGTCCTAGCTACTGTAAACAGATGGATAGTTTTAAATATATATATTTGTAAACAGATGTATAGTTTAAAAATATATATATATATATATTGCTTGCATTTGTTCAATAATATACTTTTCGACTCCTGTCTCATCTTTTGGAAGCATAATACTTTTTCCTATATTTCTGGGTATTTTTCATTTTTCTAGTCTTTTGACAAGCTATGTTTATACCTTGTTTTCAAGATAAAGGTGATGCATTTGTGCAGTAGAGTACAGAACTCATAAAAAAAGTAGCTGGATTTAATTTTTATTCGCTATAATGTGCTTCCCTAAGATCAAAGTGTCGATAATTTCTTAATGTGTGTGTGTGTCTATGTATGTGTGTAAAAACATGAAGTACTTTGGTATAGCACTATTCCTATGCCATTTGGGAGGTATATTTAAAGATTCTCATTTCTCCAAATCAGGCAGAAAAACTTCATTATGTCGATAGTATTAAAAATGAAACTAGGTTTTGCTTTTATTTTTCCTTGAAAAGAGACTTAAACATCAACTCAGTTTAACATACTCTTCGCAGCATTAGGGCTTCCCTGGTGGCTCAGAGGTTGAAGCATCTGCCTCCAATGCAGGAGACCCGGGTTTGATCCCTGGGTCGGGAGATCCTCTGGAGAAGGAAATGGCAATCCACTGCAGTATTCTTGCCTGGAGAATCCCATGGACGGAGAAGCCTAGTAGGTTACAGTTCATGGGGTCGCAAAGAGTCGGACACGACTGAGCGACTTCACCTCACCTCACCTCACCTTCCCAGCATTGCTACCAAATGACCTCTGGAAAATAGGAATCCCCGCTGCTGCCTTCATTGTGCATGAATCTTGAGAAGTAATGAAACAAATTGAGCAGTCAAAACATCTATTGAAAGGAATCAAAGATTAATTTCATGAAGTTCTTTTAGGAGAAAATACATGTATTTAAAATATTTGTCTCTCTCTTCCACAAGATTGTAAGCTCTTTGAGAAAAATTTGTTTAGTCATAGTTTTGCTCTCCATGGCATGGAACAAATGTGTCACATATGCAGTATATAAGTAAATGCTTTCTTTGCTTTTTTGGCTTGTGGAAACATAGTGATGAATTTATTAATGTTCAGAATTCTATCTTATTCATGCCTATATCTTGCCTGGTATTTAGACAATCTTGTGAATATCAGAACTCAAAAAAACATTAATTGAAAATTCTATTTCTAGAATTCTTTCAAAAACATTGCTTACTTGTATGTTGAAAATGGCACAGTGATTAATAGACTTCTTTTCAAATGATTGTTTTCTTTAATGGTTAGGGTAAGGAAATGAGCGTATGTAGATTTATAGTTGATGTGTTTTGTAATCATCACAGTCAACTGGCTAGACCTTCTCATATATCTTACACATATCACAAACCAGCCACCTGCAGAAATACACAGTCTTCAGTCTTGGGACTCGCTGAAGACAATTCATGTGAAGGGATATGTGTGTGTACAATGTATACATTTGGTTTTAAATTTTTAACTTTCTCCTCTGATCTACATTACTGATATCTGACTCCTGAAAACTTCACTTTACAATGTGATTTTGCATTATAAACTATTACAAGTGACAGCTGATGAGATATACTATGTATTATTTAGGGACTTATTGAGCTATTTAAATCCTGAAAGATGATGCTGTGAAAGTGCTGCACTCAATAGGCCAGCAAATTTGGAAAACTCAGCAGTGGTCATAGGACTGGAAAAGATCAGTTTTCATTCTAATCTCAAAGAAAGGCAATGGCAAAGAATGCTCAAACTACCCCACAATTGCACTCATCTCACATGTTAGTAAAGTAATGCTCAAAATTCTCCAAGTCGGGCTTCAGCAATATGTGAACTGTGAATTTCCAGGTGTTCAAGCTTGTTTTAGAAAAGGCAAAGGAAGCAGAGATCAAATTGCCAAGATTCGCTGGATCATGGAAAAAGGAAGAGAGTTCCAGAAAAGCATCTATTTCTACTTTATTGACCATGCCAAAGCCTTTGACTATGTGGATCACAATAAACTGTGGAAAATTCTGAAAGAGATGGGAATACCAGACCACCTGACTTGCCTCTTAAGAAACCTATATGCACGTCAGGAAGCAACAGTTAGAACTGGACATGGAACAACAGACGGGTTCCAAATAGGAAAAGGAGTACGTCAAGGCTGTATATTGTCACCCTGCTTATTTAACTTAGATGCAGAGTATATCATGAGAAACACCGGGCTGGAAGAAACACAAGCTGGAATCAAGATTTCCAGGAGAAATATCAGTAGCCTCAGATATACAGATGACACCACCCTTATGGCAGAAAGTGAAGAGGAACTAAAAAGCCTCTTGATGAAAGTGAAAGAAGACAGTGAAAAAGTTGGCTTTAAAGCTCAACATTCAGAAAATGAAGATCATGGCATCCAGTCCCATCACTTCATGGGAAATAGATGGGGAAACAGTGGAAACAAAGTCAGACTTTATTTTTTGGGGCTCCAAAATCACTGCAGATGGTGATTGTAGCCATGAAATTAAAAGACGCTTAGTCCTTGGAAGAAAAGTTGTGATCAACCTAGATAGCATATTGAAAAGCGGAGACATTACTTTGCCAACAAAGGTCTGTCTAGTCAAAACTATAGTTTTTCCAGTGGTCATTTATGGATGTGAAAGTGGGCTCTGAAGAAAGCTGAGTGCCGAAGAATTGATGCTTTTGAACTGTGGTGTTGGAGAAGACTCTTGTGAGTCCCTTGGACTGCAAGGAGATCCAACCAGTCCATTCTGAAGGAGATCAGTCCTTAGTGTTCTTTGGAAAGACTGATGCTAAAGCTGAAACTTAAATACTTTGGCCACCTTATGTGAAGAGTTGACTCATTGGAAAAGACCCTGATGCTGGGAGGGACTAGGGGCAGGAGAAGGGGACGACAGAGGATGAGATGGTTGGATGACATCACTGACTCAAAGGACGTGAGTTTGGGTGAACTCCAGGAGTTGATGATGGCCATGGAGGCCTGATGTGCTGTGATTCATGTGGTCACAGAGTCAAACACAACTGAGCAACTGAACTGAACTGAACTGAACTGAAGGCTGTCTTAACAACTCATCACTCATTCTCTTTCTTAAACCTACATACGTTTTTCATTCTAAGCACAATATCTGATTCAGATGATTGCTTTCATTATATTTGACCATCATCATGGAAAATTATTCAACTGATATTTCCTTTTTTTCTCTATCAAAACTTTTCATTTATGCACTATAAATATAATGTTTAAATTTTTATAATTGTGTGAAAAATGTGAGCTGTTGGAATTTATTTATATTTACCTATATTTTCCTTGGTTCCAATTGTATGTATCATTTGCACTGTACTGTGTATGTGTTCCGTAGATCATTTCAGGCCTTTATAGTTATTTAGTATTAATAAAATTATATATCAAATTGTTATTTTTTATGTTTTAATGTTTCCTAGTTAATCTCTCTCTAAGAGCAGAAACATACCACTCTTTTCCAGTTAATCATAAAATGTAGAAATATATTTTGCTTCTCAAGTTATGATTAAATGTCCTATGTATACATATTTTGATATACACCTCAAACTTATCCTTTGTGACCTCTCATCATTCTCTCTTTGACCTGCTCTATCTGTACCATCCCTCAAAACCTCTAATTCATACTTTTCCATAGTGGGTTAACAGGTATTACTAGGTCCTAGAAAAAAAACAATAAATTAAACCTGAAAGGGAACAGAATTTTCAATGTCAATAGATGCTTCCTATGCTCAAGGATTATTTAGTTATTTAAAAAATAAAATAAAACAGTAGACACAGAAAATGTTCTGGAAATTGAGTAGAAGTTATCCTTTTGTAGGGGGCATTTACATTTAAAGGGGAAATGTCCATGTAGCTCAGACAGTAAAGAATCTGCCTGAAATGCAGGAGACCTGGGTTCAATCCCTGGGTTGGGAAGATCCGCTGGAGAAGGAAATGGCAACCCACTCCAGTATTCTTGCCTGGAGAATCCCCATGAACAGAGGAGCTTGGTGGACTACAATCCAATCCATGGAGTCGCAAAGAGTTGGGTACAACTGAGTGACTAACACCACGACTCTCTATTTGGAAGGACATCCCCCTCTCTGTGGTCTTCCCTGCTGACTCAGTGAGTAAAGAATCTGCCTTCAGTGTAGGAGACCTGGATTTGATCCCTAGGTTGGGAAGATCCCCTGGAGAGGGAATGGTTACCCACTCCAGTATTCTTGCCTGGAGAACTCCAAGGACAGAGGAGCCTGGAGGGCTACAGTCCATGATGTCACAAAGATTCACAAAGAGTCCAACATGACTGAGTGACTGTCACTTTCACTTTGCCTCCCTTTCTATATGAGGAGGAGAAAGATGACCAAACTCTGTTCAGTGAAGAAAGAATGAAGTTGAGCCTGCATTAACGACTGCACTCTTGGTTACTGTTCTTTCCCCGACCCCCACCCTCCCACATCTTTTACCTTTAGCTGGAGATGGTGTTTAAGGTAGTGGCTTGGACCCTTTTTGGAGAATTACTTAGTTTTCTTGGGTGTCTCCCATTTCTATTTGTTTTTATCCTGGCCATCTGCCTTTCATTACAAGAAGGTGGGTTTCAGCCAAAAATCTGAAAGGACAGAGTGAAAATTATTTTTTGTTCCCCACAAATCTCATAAAGTAGGTGAAAAGTGATATAAATTAGAAACAATTAATGAATTAGAAAGCAAAAAAAAAGATAATTTAATAGGATTTATCAAAAAAGACAGAGGAGCCTGGTGAGCCATGGTCCATAGAGTTGCAAAGAGTTTGACATGAATGAAGTAACTAAGCAGCAACAACAGCACCCTCCAAAGAAAATAAAAGAAAGAGTCTTTCATTCATTAAAGAAGAAAGAAAAAAAAAAACTAACCGTATAATCCAAGAGAGAAAGGAATGTGTGTGGATGGCATAGGTACATCTAACAAATTAAATTCTGAAAGAGATGGGAATACCAGACCACCTGACCTGCCTCTTGAGAAATCTGTATGCAGGTCAGGAAGCAACAGTTAGAACTGGACATGGAACAACAGACGGGTTCCAAATAGGAAAAGGAGTACGTCAAGGCTGTATACTGTCACCCTGCTTATTTAACTTATATGCAGAGTACATCATGAGAAATGCTGGACTGGAAGAAGCACAAGCTGGAATCAAGATTGCTGGGAGAAATATCAATAATCTCAGATATGCAGATGACACCACCCTTATGGCAGAAAGTGAGGAGGAGCTAAAAAGCCTCTTGTTGAAAGTGAAAGAGGAGAGTGGAAAAGTTGGCTTAAAGCTCAACATTCAGAAAACGAAGATCATGGCATCTGGCCCCACCCCTTCATGGGAAATAGATGGGGAAACAGTAGAAACAGTGTCAGACTTTGTTTTTTTGGGCTCCAAAATCACTGCAGATGGTGACTGCAGCCATGAAATTAAAAGGCGCTTACTCCTTGGAAGAAAAGTTATGACCAACCTAGATAGTATATTCAAAAGCAGAGACATTACTTTGCCGACTAAGGTCCGTCTAGTCAAGGCTATGGTTTTTCCTGTGGTCATGTATGGATGTGAGAGTTGGACTGTGAAGAAGGCTGAGCGCAGAAGAATTGATGCTTTTGAACTGTGGTGTTGGAGAAGACTCTTGAGAGTCCCTTGGACTGCAAGGAGATCCAACCAGTCCATTCTGAAGGAGATCAACCCTGGGTTTCTTTGGAAGGAATGATGCTGAAACTGAAGCTCCAGTACTGTGGCCACCTTATGCGAAGAGTTGACTCATTGGAAAAGACCCTGATGCCTGGAGGGATTGGGGGCAGGAGGAGAAGGGGACGACCGAGGATGAGATGGCTGGATGGCATCACAGACTCAATGGACGTGAGTCTGGGTGAACTCCGGGAGCTGGTGATGGACAGGGAGGCCTGGCGTGCTGCGATTCATGGGGTCGCAAAGAGTCGGACACGACTGCGCGACTGAACTGAACAAATTAAAGGATGAAACTATATCATATTAAATCAAGAGAGATTTTAAAAAATATATCTCTGAGCAGACTTTGGTTTCTGCCATGATACAATAAAAGGTACAATAATAGCCCCAAATAAAAAAATATATATTGAACATAATCAAGATAAATTTCAAAGATGGGAAAATATTAAGCAAGTGACTTGTTCCTGGTAATTTTGCAGTCATCAAATTATAGTCACAAATAGAGTAAAAATTATAGTCACCAAAAGCTACAGGGAAGCTCCTATAGCTCAGTGGTAAAGAATCTGCCTGAAATCCCCAACATCTGGGTTCACTCCCCAGGTTGGGAAAATACCCTGGAGAAGGGAATGACCACCCACTCCAGTATTCTCACCTGAAGCATTACAAGGACATAGAAACCCGGTAGGCTATAGTCCACGGGGTTGCAAAGAGTTGGACACAACTAAGTGACTAATGCTAATATTATGGCTGTTGAGGTGGTTTTTACATTGAAAATTAGTTAGCCTCTTATTTTACTTAACTACCAAAGTTACCTATCATCAAATAAGTTTACTCTGGCTTTCTAATCTCCAAATAAGACTGGATTCCCTGGTGGCTCAGAGGGTAAAGAGTCTGCTTGCAGTGCAGGAGCCCTGAGTTTGATCTCTGGGTTGGGAAGATCCCCGGAGAAGAAAATGGCAACAACTCCAGGCTTCTTGCCTAAAAAAATCACACGGATGGAGGAACCTGGTGAGCTATAATCCATAGGTGGCAAAGAGTCAGACTTTCAGTGAAAAATTAATTGGTCACTCGAAGAAGGAAATGGAAACTTTTATTCAAGTCAAACTGAGGATTATAACCTGAAGACAACTCAGAAATCCACAAGAACTTTCTACCGTTAGAAGTCAAAGGACAGTTATATAAGTTTTTGAGACAGACCTGTACATTAAATGATGTATATTTGACAGTGGATACAATCTAGATCTAAGCAAGTAATAGGTCATTGTTTGTGTGAAGGTGTTAGTTTCTCAGTTGTGTCTGACTCTTTATGATCCCATGGACTGCATCCCACCAGGCTCCTCTGTCCATGGGGTTTCCCAGGCAAGAATACTGACATGGGTTGCCATTTCCTTCTCCAGGGAATCTTCCCGACCCAGGGATCAAACCCAGATCTCCCATATTGCAGGCAGATTCTTTACCATCTGAGCCACCAGGGAAGTCATGGGTCATGGTGGTATCATATGAGATTAAGAAGGAACATCTTAAGAAGTTGCTTTGTTGGTGCTAGAAGAATGTTGCTTTTTATGGCTGAGCAGGTTTCTGTTGATCGTGGAGGTTTGGCCAATGCATAATGCAGATACACAATGCACGGTAGAGGGGAGAGAGGAGGTGAAAGGACAGAAGGACACTTTTGTTTATAATTTTTCTTATCTCATCATAAAATATGAATTTTATTTCACACCTATTCTAGCAGAACACAGTTTGGGTGAGTATAAATGCCCTTCCAAAATTCATTAAAAATACAATAAATGTACAATTTTTTCCTTTTTTCCAAACAATAAATTATCTCCTGAAATTTGAGAGGATGACCAGAGTTTCCTATAAGAGTCACTTTTAAATCTATATGAAAATTGGTTTAATTCTCATGAATTAATGAAAGATTCATAAGAATATTTTAACCTGATTCTCGGTTTATCCCTTTTTATAGTCTTTCCTTGTTATCTCACCTTGGATAAACAATATTCAATAACATTCTTAACATCTGAAGACTTCACTAGAATAAAGTTAGTATAGGGTATCAGTCAATAAATAAAACATGAAGTTATTGGGTTTATGAAAGACTAGAATAACACTGGTTATAGTATGTTATTAAATTTAAATTACAAAATAAGGATGGATACTGAATATCCAGTATGATAATAATTATGAAGTTCTACAAGTGTGCAAACAAGCATTATATTAAAAAATCATCTGGAGAAATTTATCAAAATGTTACAAAATTTATCAAAATGTTACATAATGTTGAAATTTTTCATATCATTCTTTCAATTTTGTTAAATTCTCAATTTATTTCTAATGAAAATGTCTACTCCCATAGTAGTGTCGCACAATTAAATATAAAAGGTGAGGTGGTGAGGTGAAGTCACTCAGTCGTGTCCGACTCTTTGCGACCCCGTGGACTGTTACCTACTAGGCTTCTCAGTCCATGGGATTCTCCAGGCAAGAGTACTGGAGTGGATTGCCATTTCCTTCTCCAGAGGATCTTCCCAACCCAGGGATCGAACCTGGGTCTCCCGCATTGGAGGCAGACGCTTTAACCTCTGAGCCATCAGGGAAGCCTAAATATAAAAGACTCATTGTGAAAAATGAGTCTCTCCTCAGGAATGAAGGGATGAAAAAATCATTCCTTCCCTGACAGTTTCAGGCATAGAGTAAGTGTTGCTCTAGAAATAGTTTCTCTACCACCCAGGCAAAAATTTAGAGCATCGCACAGGAAGACCAAGCTGTTAGGTCCCTCATTGTGGGTCTTGGAAAGGAAGACATCCAGTTTCTCATGACTTAGCATACCTGCATCTAGTCCCTGAAGACATGCCAAGTCCTTTTTGTCCTTGGAGATATACCAAGAAATTTTCCTTGAAAATTGGTCCACAGGGATGACCAAATGTTGCAATCATCAATCCCCAGCATGTGAGGTACCCTGGAATTATTAGGATAAGAGGCAAGGCATACTCTACTCTGCTTCTGATATTCATTTTAGACATACACTCCTGGCAGATGTTACATTTGATCAGGAACTGAACAAACTTTCTAGTTGATTAATTTTTCCTTCAGAATAAAACAAAATGACTGTACTAAAATTTAAAAAGAATTTATCTCAAAGAAACCAATATTATATGACAGAAAGACAGATAATATTAGAGGAAGGTGTTTTTCAGTCAATCTTGCTTCCCAGTAAGTATTGTTCTCAAAAATTGAAGATTTTAGTTGAAATCAAATAAAGCACGAATAATATCAGAAGAGTATGCATGCAGATATCATTTTAGATATCTTTGCCTTCAGAAATGCCAGGACTGGTGGACCCAGAAATATAGAGTTGTTATAATCTTGGTCTTTTAGCTATTTAGAAATACAATTTTGGAAGAAATTTGATTTTTTTAAAATATAAATTTATTTATTTTAATTGATTTTGAATGGCCAGGTTATGATAAGTTTGTTTCTTTTGGAAATTAATACTAAGTATGTGGTCAGTCTACTGAAGTCCAAAGATTGATAGTTATTTTTCATTAGTATCAAATAATATTGGAGGAAATAGCAGAGCAAAGTATATTAAAAATATTCTACTATGATTGTTTATGATATATATAGTATTTTAATAGGCATATTTGAAATTAACTATGACAGGAATATGATGGACATTCTCTGGAGTCAGTCTATCTTGGTAGAAATACAGAGCCAATATTTAATAGTTCTAACTATGGACACATTACCCAAATTCTGTTCCCTCTTTCTCATATGAAAAATGTAGGTAATAATACTATGGTATAATATACTCATGGGCATTAAATGCATTAATAATGGGAAGCATTTAGGAGGCTTCCGTGATGTCTCAGAGGTTAAAGCCCCTGCCTCCAATGCGGGAGACCCAGGTTCAATCCCTGAGTTGGGAAGATCCCCTGGAGAAGGAAATGGCAACCCACTCCAGAACTATTGCCTGGAGAATCCCATGGATGGAGAAGCCTGGTGGGCTACAGTCCACGGGGTCGCAAAGAGTTGGACACGACTGAGTGACTTCACTTTCTTTCACTTTCAGGCTTATACAATTTATTCAGTATATACTTTTTGTTGTATTTAAATGTCAATTTACATCTATTTATATATTTGGGAATCAATATTTTTTTCTTCATACACAGTCCATACCTCATTATCATCAGTTCTTAGAAACACTAAACAAATAGAAATGTCAGGTCATATATGGCAACACAAACCTTTTTGAAGTAATTTCTGGTAAGCTTCAACTTTGATTTCTCAACAGATTGGAGCATTTGAACACTATGGGCAGAAGGAATATCACACAGGTGTCTGACTTCATCCTCGTGGGACTGACGGACTCTGAAGAGATCCGGCTGGTCCTCTTCACCCTCTTCCTCCTGATTTACCTGATCACTGTGCTGGGGAATGTGGGCATGATCCTGATAATCCACCTGGATTCCCAGCTTCACACGCCCATGTACTTTTTCCTCAGTCACTTGTCATTTCTTGACCTCAGTTACTCAAGTGTCATCACCCCTAAAACCTTAGACAACTTGCTGACTTCCAAGCAGAATATTTCATACGTGAACTGCTTCACTCAAATGTCTTTCTTTGTCTTCTTGGGCGCCACTGAGTGTTTCCTTCTCTCCTCCATGGCCTATGATCGCTATGCAGCCATCTGCAGCCCTCTGCATTACCAGGTGGCTATGTCCACCAGGCACTGCTGCTCTCTCGTCTTTGGATCCTATTTGATTGGCTTTACAGATTCCTTTGTCAATGTGCTTTGCATGAACAAATTGCATTTCTGCGACTCCAATGTAATCCACCACTTTTTCTGTGACACATCCCCAATTCTATCCTTGTCCTGCACTGACACACACGACATTGAAATCATGATATTCATTGTCGCTGGCTGTACCCTAGTGGTGTCTCTTATCACAATATCCGTGTCCTATGGGTTCATACTGTCCACCATCCTGAAAATTTCTTCCACTTCAGGGAAGCAGAAAGCCTTCTCTACCTGTGCCTCCCATCTCCTGGGAGTAACCATCTTTTATGGCACTATGATTTTCACTTACTTAAAACCAAGTAAGTCCTACTCCTTGGAAAAGATCAAGTGGCTTCTGTTTTTTATACTATGGTCATCCCCATGCTGAATCCCCTTATATACAGTCTTAGAAACAAGGAAGTGAAGAATGCTGTCAGTAGAGTCATTCAGAAAAGAAAGGTTTCCAAGCAATTAAAATAAAAGTGATGCTGAACTTTTAAGCTATTACTTTTTCCTTCTTCCCTTTATGGCATTTCCTTCCTCTTTCTCCAGAAATGAATTGAAGACTTTTACTTGTTCT
Organism: Aepyceros melampus; assembly: GCA_006408695.1. Lineage (NCBI taxonomy): Eukaryota > Metazoa > Chordata > Mammalia > Artiodactyla > Bovidae > Aepyceros > Aepyceros melampus. The sequence continues at coordinate 40,100 of SJXQ01004143.1, read as the reverse complement.
TTATTTATTCACTTATTCAGTAGAATTATCCTTTGCTTGACCAAATATTTTCTTGGATATTTATTAGAACATGCCTTTAGAAATCCACATTGTAATTGGAAATACTGACACATGTTAAACCCATGGTGCAAATTTATCTGTTTTTAAGGGTAACTGATTAGCAAAATAAAAATTTTATTTACCACATTTTAAAGTATTTCATGCAGTCTCAGAGAATTTTATGACAGAAAAGAACTTCATTTTGGGAACAATGATAACAGTTTTAGAAATTATTTCATTTACATGTGGAAAGCAGTATAGCAGAGTACTCTTGTTATTGAACTAAACACTCCAGACTTTTGATTCTAGATCTGCAACTCTTTCAGCTGTGTAACTCTTAAATAAAACATTTTCTCAATCGAACATAATAAATTATGATCCAGGTCCATAGAGTTTTTATAAAGATTAAATCATATAACTGATGTAAGTTTTAAGGTAGTACTATTAAAGGCAGACAATTATCATTAGAAGAAGAAGGCAGAAGGCAATGACACCCCACTCCAGTACTCTTGCCTGGAAAATCCCATGGATGGAGGAGCCTGGTATGCTGCAGTCCATGGGGTCGCTAGGAGTCAGACACGACTGGAAGACTTCACTTTCACTTTTCACTTTCATGCACTGAAGAAGGAAATGGCAACCCACTCCAGTATTCTTGCCTGGAGAATCCCAGGGACGGTGGAGCCTGGTGGGCTGCCGTCTATGGGGTCACATAGAATTGGACATGACCGAAGCGACTTAGCACAGCAGCATTATCATTAGAACACTCTTATTAGTTCAGTATTTTTAATGCACAGTGTCTTATTCTTACAGAATATTCTCTTTACTGTATAAAATTACTTTTGGTACATTTAAAGGACAAACACACAAACAGCTAAGAAAAAACTTAGCACCTCACAGGTTTGGATTTAAAATGGTACATGTCAATATTGCAGAAAACTTGAAAAATGTTGAAAATTTAAGGAAATAGAAATGCCCTAAAATTAATAAATTTGTATGTTTTCTTCCATATTGATAGTTATATATATATATAATGTGCTAGAACAATATTTCTGTCATTTCGTATGTACCTTTTGCAGTTTACTGTGTACATTAAAAGCTTAACCTTTCACTATTTCTTTGTCAATGAATTCTAAGATGAATATGCTTTTGATACATGGGAAAGATGATTGACTTTCATTTTGCAATTCTTTGAACGTGAAGTGTTTGTAAATTCATCAAGTTAAAAATCTGCAGACCGTTATATCTCTTTGGTTACTATCTGAAAATATTAAAAAAAAAAAAAACCTTCCTTTCTATGATGTGTCAACAAACTTTAGTAAATTGTTTTTTAATTGAAATTTTGTGTATTTTATAGCATAATTGCCTTTCTCTAGATTTCTAGAGATTTGTTATGGTCATTAAAAAATTAAATTAACTAAATTAAATGCTTAACTCATTTGTTTTAAGTTACTTAACAGAGATAAGTAGTTCAGTTCAGTTGCTCAGTCGTCTCTGACTCTTTGCGACCCCATGAACCGCAGCATGCCAGGGCTCCCTGTCCATCACCAACCCCAGGAGTTTACCCAAACTCATGCCCATTGAGTCAGTGATGCCATTTAACCACCATCCTCTGTTGTCCCCTTTTCCTCCTACCCTCAATCTTTCCCAGCATCAGGGTCTTTTCCAATGAGCCAACTCTTTACATGAGATGGACAAAGTATTGGAGTTTCACCTTCAGCATCAGTCCTTCCAATGAACAGCCAGGACTGATCTCCTTTAGAATGACTGGTTGGATCTCTTTGCAGTCCAAGGGACTCTCAAGAGTCTTCTCCAACACCACAGTTCAAAAGCATCAATTCTTCAGTGCTCAGCTGTCTTCACAGTCCAACTCTCACATCCATACATGACCACAGGAAAAACCATAGCCTTGACTAGATGGACCTTAGTTGGCAGAGTAATGTCTCTGCTTTTCAATATGCTCTCTAGGTTGGTCATAACTTTCCTTCCAAGGAATAAGTGTCTTTTAATTTCATGGCTACAGTCACCATCTGCAGTGATTTTGGAGCCCCAAAAATACAGTCTGACACTATTTCCACTGTTTCCCCATCTATTTGCCATGAAGTGGTGGGAGCAGATGCCATGATCTTCATTTGCTGAATGTTGAGCTTTAAGCCAGCATTTTCAATCTCCTCTTTCATTCATTTACCAAGCATTTAATATTTTTTTGTTTAAATTTTTGTAACTAGATAGATCATTATATTCACACTATAATAATTATAAACTTTCATTTTTTAATTATTTTTTTCTCTAGAAAATTATATTTGATTATTTTAATAAAAATAAGATGCAAAAGTGAAATTCTCTTTTAGGAGTTAAAAGTTTACACTGTTTTTACTAGTTCAAAGTGTTAACAAATTTAAGTGTTTTAAATATGAATTATTTTCTGATAATTTGTTTAAAAAGTTACTTATCATTTATCAAGGCCATTTGAAGTTATCATGACTGCTTTTCTCTGATTTCAATGTTTTCTAGATTCTTTACTTACAGCCATTGCTACTTGTTTTTGCTTCCATTAGTTTAACGATATACTTTTTGTCTTCTTTGTTATCATTCATAAGCATAATGTACTTTCATATATTTATGGGCCCTTTTCAGTTTTCTAGCCTCTTTTATAAATTATGCTTTTACTATGCTTTCATTTCTATTAGGAAATGAATACTCTTATTTTTGCAAACAAATATGATGAACAGATTCTATGATGTGGATAATTCTTAAATTAGGTAAATTTTAAAGCAACTTAAACTCATAAATAGACTATACTATTCTTATAATAATGTAGTTTAGAATACATTTATATGATAATAGAAACATAAGTAATATTATTACACATGTGCATTGTGTTATATCATCTATAGGCCATATGAAATATTTCAAATAGTTTCATTTTCCTAAATATTCCTTGTTACATTAGTGCATACCACATTTTATGTAAAATGGAGTCTGAAGTAATTTAAAATATAATATGCTATTTTATGGTGCCATGCCAAAATGCTGTTTAATAAAAGTATGATACAGAGAAAAATGCATAAACATAATCAGCAGCATTTATTGTCAAATAATTGATAAACAGAATGATCATAATACATTTTGCTAAATATTTCCCATCTACCAGCCAATATTTAAAGGGATTTAGATACAGAGTGAAAAAGAGTTTATCTTCACAAGAGAACTTAACAAGTAAGTACCAGCAACATCTACATGCTAATTTCAGGTGATGGAAGGCCATCCTCCTACTTATTCAGTCAACGACTTAAAAGGACTCCTGAAATTTTCTCTTTTTCTCACACTCCTCACACCCAATCTATCAAGATAGTATATAGATTCAAAATACATGGTATATTTGAAGTCTGACTGCGTCTCAACATCTTCTCTGCTGCCCACACTGGTTAAAGAACCATCATAGTCTTAGAATCATTGCTGCACTCTCTGGGCTTGTCTCTGCTTGGCCTTGTCCCTCTTGAATTTAAATGTCAGTGCAAGAGCCAGAGCGATCATACTGTTAAAGAGTAAGTTGGAATATACTACTTTATTCAATAATCCTACAGGTCTTATCTCACTAAGAGTAAAAATGAAAATCTTCATAAGCTCCCACTGGTCCATAATAACCTTGCATCCACTACTAACCTCCATGAACTCATTCCTTACTATTGTTATCAATTATATTCACTTTGATTTAACCACATGACATCCTAACTCTTCTGTGTATGCTAGTCCTGATACTACCTGAGATTTTTCCATTTTTCCTTCATTCAAAAATTCCTGTTCATGACAACTACATTTTTTTTCTTTTTTCATCTTTTTCTATTGAATAGAAACATCCCTGCCACTTGTACCTGTTCTCTATTCTTTTTCCCATTTCATTTGTTTCCCATACCAAGTATCTACATCTGACCATTAATAATATTTTGCTAGTGCATTTTTGCATTTTTTTCTTGTCTGCTCCTCTCCCTCCTCCACACACAGTCATATAAACTTAATAAGTTCAGGATTCTTGCTTAATTTGTTCAACATTGTATCCCCAGCACTAGATCTATGCCTCAAAAATATATCTGAAGGTTGCAGTTTACAGATGAGGAAACTGAAGAGCAGAAAGAGTAAATAGTGGTCCGTGGCCACTCCACTAGTTAAAGAACAAGCTAGCTCACATCTGAACCCAGATACCCTAACTCTAGTGTTCATAGGCTTTATCACCACTCTCTCATTGGATATTTTTTCAACATAATTGTACTACAATGATCAGAGTTGAAAAAGTAGAATTCATAGCTATATTAAAGAAAACATTACAGAAAATACCAGGGGCTGTTGAAAGGTGTATGTAGCTGGCAGACATTCTCTGGAAATGCTGATTGAAGACAGTGTAGTTTTGGCATTACCAGATAGGCCTTTGCAAACATACAGTCACACTCCTATTCACAGAGGAAAATTAAAGAACAGTTTATCCCTCAATAGTATTATTCTAAAAAACAATCTGTAAAAGTCAGGGAACAGGCTATGTTGGTGTAAGAGTGGGATTCAAACACAGAGTGGCTCAATAAAGAAAACAATATCCTCGGTTGCTAATTCCTAGATGTTAACTGTTTAGGGTGTTTGGATGACTCTTTTCCATAGAATAATCCTGGAAATTACATTTCTTTTATGTTTTTGATTGGTTAGCCCCTAAATGTTGTCCTCTTCTGCATTGTTGAAAGTATCAATGATTTTTTTTAAAGTATTGGTAGAATTTACCAGTAAAACCATCTGTGCCTGGGCTTACTCTTCAGTATGTATTCAAGTTAATTGAAAGCATGAACTACTTAAGCAAATGAATGAAAATGTTCATAAGCAGTATGAATGACAGCTATAGAATAGAAACAACTCAAATGGCCATCAGATGATGCTGAATGAATAAAGTGTGATGTAATCATTCAATAGAGCAAAGTATGACAATAAAGAAAAAATAAACTGAGTATACATGTTACATCATAGGTGAACTTTGAAACCTTTATTTTAAGGATATACTTTAGTCACAAGACACAACATACTGTATGAAGCAATTCACATGAAATATTTAGAATAGGCAAATGAAAGGATATTTAAAACTTCCTATGAATGGATATAATGTGTTCTGTGTAAGTCAATAAAGAATGATCAGATTAAAGTATTGGTTAAAGTTAAAATGTCTTTATTATATTAAAGTTTTTTTTATATAATTTAAAGCAAAAATTAAAAATTTGTTTACTTTTATTTTATCTTGCCATAAACCTGATTTTTATTTCACATTTGTTTTAGTAAATTTGCCCTTCTAAAGTGAAGTGAAGTCGCTCAGTTGTGTCCGACTCTTTATGACCCCAAGGATGGTAGCCTACCAGGCTCTGCAACCCATGGGATTTTCCAGGCAAGAATACTGGAGTGGGCTGCCATTTCCTTCTCCAACTAAAGTTCAAAAATAATACAATAAATACAAAAGTAGCTCCTTTATCCAAATCAACAAATTATCTCCTGAAATTCTGGAGTATGAGCAGAGTTTCCTGTAAGAGTCACTTTTATTATTATTATTTTTAAGAGTCACTTTTAAATCTATATAAAATAGGTTTAATTATCATGAGTTAATGGGGGGGGGGGAGGGGGATTTGGGATTGGGAACACGTGTACACCTGTGGTAACAGGATTTGCTGCTGAACTAAATATTTCAAGACCCAAAGAACTAGTTAGAAATATCACAACTGTGACACTGTTCATATGCCGTACCAAGAGGTCACACTTGGAATGAAATGGCTAATGTCAAGCTTTCAAAGAATCAAGGTCTACATGTCCTGAGATAAAGCACCCCAAGCCCACAGCCAAGAGTAACGAATTGGCCTTTGCTTGGCTTTCAGCTCTTGAGGGGGAACATCTCACCACCATTCGCCAAACTGCCTGCACCAAACTGGAACTCTCACTGGTCACGTAGCAAGTAACAGTTAAAATTATTTTTGGCTGCAGTTTAGTGAGAACTAGCATTTGAATGTGAACACTTACATATTAAAACCACTAATAATAGCATATTCTTCTGCAGTCCATCCAAAAACATCTTTAGAAAAGATGTCAGCACCTTGCTGAAGAAGTCTGACGACATTTGCTGATTCATACTTGACAGCAAGCATGAGGGCTGTTCTTAAACAACAGAGAGATGACTTCAGCCTCAGGAAGTTGAGTTGACTTCCTTAAACAGTTAATTTGATATGGTTTACCAAGTGCACGCCTTGCCCTTTCATGAAGAACTGACCATTTACAGGCTCAAGTGTTCATCTTTGTAAATTACCTCCAAGGCTAAAATGAAGGGACAGAAAAGAAGCCTCCTGTCCCACTGGGATGCCAGGTAGCAGCACTTACTATTTCAAAAGTCCCTGATGGGGACTTCCCTGGTGGGCCAGTGGATAAGACTCCAGGCTCCCAGTGCAGGGGGCCTAGGTTCCATCCCTGGTCAGGGAACTTGATCCCATATGCTGCAACTAAGAGTTCCCACAACTAGGACCCCACGAGACAAATAAATAAATGCTTTTAAAAAATAATAATAAAGTCCTTGATGGACAAGAAACGATGCTGAGGTCACTTATCTGAGGCAGATGACTATTTAAGGGATAAATTCCCCATTTCCTCCTTAGTCTGATATATTTGGCTTCAAAGTCAGCTAGAGGTTGGGTAAGGAAAGGCTACTTGCAGGTTTAAATCAAAAATATTGATAATAATGGGAATAAACATAGTCATGGTGGCAGGTAATGATGTGGACAAGCATGTGATAGGCACTAAAATGAAATACTATATATAAAATCTTTCTTACACACAAGCACCTTTGAAAGATGCATTACTATTTGCCTTTTGTATCAGGAAACTTATTTNCTTGCAGGTTTAAATCAAAAATATTGATAATAATGGGAATAAACATAGTCATGGTGGCAGGTAATGATGTGGACAAGCATGTGATAGGCACTAAAATGAAATACTATATATAAAATCTTTCTTACACACAAGCACCTTTGAAAGATGCATTACTATTTGCCTTTTGTATCAGGAAACTTATTTGCTGATGATAACCCTGATCGGTAGGAAACCTAGGAATTGAACCTAGCCTGAATCTAAAGCCCATCATTTTCGTCTGTATCGTCCACCTCTGACTTGTCTTTGTTAAAGGAACTGTTTATCCGATCAAAGCTATCTTTCTTCCTTATACCTGCATTAAAAATGAAAATATCAAAATGTACTAAAATGAGAAAGGATAAAAACTGATGAGCCCACAGGATCTGGCAACAGTGAGTAATAATCACCTTTTTGTGGCTGTTGTTATTTAGTCGCTATGCTGTATCTGACTCTTCTGCAACCTAGTAACATCAGCATTCTTCAAACAAACTAATTTAAACCAAAGAGATATCCAAAAGACAAAATCAAGTCTTTTAGGTGTACTATGCATTTTATAAAAATATATACATACGAGGTAGAGGTTAAAGAATTCTTTTAAAAGAATTAAGAAACTCGATACTGTCATGAGGTAAACTAAAAAGCAGAATCCATATTTCACAAAGCTAATAAAACTAATTTGAAATCCCTCAGCTATTACAAGATCAACCAACCAAACAAAAAGAGGTTGCATATGACATCAGTCAATATTATAAAGGAATATGAATCCTGCTATACATTCCTGCTATATGGTGTTCATGATTACCAGTCAGAATAATTGATTTTCTACCTAGGTGATGATGTGTTGATCACAAATGAATCCTCTTATTCATTTAATCTTGATATTACCATCCTAGAAGAGCACTAAGGGTTTTAAAAAGAAAAAGAACAAAGGTACCTTTTCTGCTTATCAACCGCATGTATATTCGCTTTTCTCTTCACTGAAAACTCCACCATTTGCCCTCTCCTTTCACGTATCGCAAGTAACAGTGGTGTCAGGTCATCCTGTAAAACAGGGAAAACCATTTCTAATGTACACAGTTAACCTATTTCTAAACTGAAATTAAAATCGTGCAATAGATTCTCTGAACTTAAAAACAAAAGCCATAAAGTAAATGAAGGAGAGCCCTGCCTCACTGCCCTGTGCACCTTCTTTCTCTTTAATATGCTCCTCCTCTGGGCCTTCCCTGGTGGTCCAGTGGCTAAGTGTCAAGCTCCCAATGCAGGGGGTGCGGGTATCATTTAGCTACTGTATCAACTGCATATTTTAGGGACAATGCTGAGGCAGAAATATATAATACCATCTGTAGCATGCATAACCTATCCAAGGATGACCATGAGTAAACTCAAAAGGTTTACAGACATTCCAGTGGGAATATTATTCTCTACATGAACATGCAAAAAGAGAAACTTTATTTTTTCTTTTTCAAAAAGTCAACTGTGGGAACCCTGTTTTACTGCTTTCTCAGAAATGTCTCCTGGAGTTTAATCTTACTCATTCTCTCTTCCTTGCTTGCTCTTTCTACTGCCCTTCCTTAAGTTAGACGTTCTGGCTGAGAGGTCAGCATTAGCTAGATGCTAACTGCATGCAGAATGAGCACCCTCCCCACCTTATCTTCAAAGACCCTTCTTGATGACTCTCATGTGATTACCTCCAGACCACCAGGAGGAAGCTTCCAAAATCCTAGAGTTCTGGTGTCTGTCTTGCTTTACTGCTCTTAGTTAAAGACTGCAGCATAAAATTACCAATAAATACATGCTCAACATTTCTCGGGGAGTTGCTCTTCCACCAGCTCTGCCTGCGCTGTCTCTTATAATCTTGTGTGTTTGTGAGAGTTATTCAGTGTGAAACTGCCACAACCAACTTAACAATTCTAATTTGAAAAATTCAATCCCATTCTTAAGAGATTTTTTAAAATATGAAATCAATTATAGATTAATTAGACTGTCTTTAAAAGCCTTCAAATACTTATCAAAATAAACTATCAATCAAAAATTGGAAACTCAAATGCTTATGGATGGAAAGCTGATGACCTGAGTAAGTGAAAAAGCCAGGTGAGACTGGTAACTCTGAAAACACATGTTCCACACAGAAGGGGTGACCTCTGCATGCAGACCAAACAGTAGGATAGGCTCAAGGGGATCCAGATTTCATCCTTGGAGAAGGCTGAACTTCTGCATGAGCCTCCTAAATGTGAAATGTTGACTCAGTGTGTGGAGGTAAACTAAACATATCCAAGGGCCATGTTTGATTTATGGCCCACTTCTGGTTTTATGTTTGCTGTTTCCAAACAGGTGGGTATAAAGCAAATATTTTTATGTGAAACCTTTCCTTTCTTTAGTATCATATGTTTCACAAAAAGTGTGGGTCCCAATATGTAATAAATATGGCTATTAAAACTCATAATTCAATTACACATAAATTCTTTTAAAAAGACTCATAATTCACAGTCGAGAATGTTTCCACTGCCTGTTGAAACTACAATCTATCTCTAGAATTCTAGATTGTTAATAAAATGTATCATGAATTTCCAAGCCTGCTGAAAATAAATGCTTTAAACAATTCCCCTCTGTAATGTTATTAACTTCACGGGTTTTAAAGCTCTCATCTGCTTATGCCAGGGATCAGCAATTCTAACAGACACACTGCAAGACTCTGTCCTGCAGCTGACACCAAAAAAGGCTCATGAGTTACTATTACGGCAGTCAGAAAACCCTGTTGGTAACAAACATCTGTCGACCTAATGACCTGGATGATAAGTGAAGGTGCAAAATCCTTAAAGGGTCAGACTCTATAGACGAAGTGACTTCACCATGAGCAAATCGCTAAAGACTCTGAGTGTCACTGAATGATGAGTGGTTGTAAGGAAAAGGAGTTATCGTTCAAGCCCATTGATATTGCCAAAGATACTCCTTTTAATGTCTCAAACACAGGGGCAGAGAAAAAGTCAGGCTAATATTGTTGGAAAGGAGGGAGCTGATGGAATTAGCTAGCACTGATCAAACTCCAGCACTTCAGGAGACTACTTTCTTGTGTGAAGGGTGCATTTAGAAATGACACGTATTCACTCCATAGTTATTCATCAAGGATTAGATCAGAATCTCAAGGGAATAGTTCTAAATACACACATCCAAGTGTTCCTCGATTTACTCAGTCAAAATCTACAGCAAACAGCCTAGGCTAATACATTTTAAAAATAAGTTTTCCCAAATAACTGTGGTTCACCAGCAGAATATAACTGAGAATTAGTGCAGCAACCACTCCAGTCTCATCTCTTATTCACACGGCCAATTCCTTCTCTTATGTGAAGGTTGGAATAAAAAAGAAAAGTGTAAGAGGCAAGAGTCATCAAAACTGCAATTTTTTAAATTCTCCTGGGTAAACAGTGGTAGAACAGGGACTGGTAAACCCAAAAGGCAACCTGATCTCATTATTTATAAACCCCTTACTTCCTTCCCATCAAGACATTCTAGATGGGAGAGCAGAGTCTAGACTCTTATCTAAGCAGATGGTTCTGCCAGAATAGGATAAGATCAGGTAGTTATTTGCTCTTCTCTCTTAATTCCCACTTAATCACCACCTGTTCAATGTCAGTCTGTTTGGATCAGAGTCTTCTTAAACCTGGCACCTAGGCAAATTTACAATTCACTCACACTCTTTTTCAAAATAACAACTATTATCCCTGAAAACTGAAAAGCATATAAGAAATATATAAACAGAAGGGAATAAAAAGACAAACCAAAATCTCAGGACTTCCATGGTGGTCCCGTGGCCGGGTCTCAGTGCTCCCAGGAAAGAGGGCCTGGGTTTGACCCCTGGTCAGGAAACTAGATCCTACATGCTGAAACTAAGCCCAGCTCAGCCAAATAAATAAATCCTTTTCTTGGCATTTCCCAACTGCCAAAATTCCAGCTTGACTTGCACTTTTCATTTGCTTGCTCCTTTTCCTTTCCTTTTACCCTCTTAAGATTTGGTCAGTGAGAGAGAAATTGTGTTTATATAAACCATTTTTCATAAAATGGGAATTTGTGAACAGCAGCAAGATTTCTATTATGTTGTAAAATGCTTTCATTATGTTTGAATTTTAAGACAGTCTACTGAGGCAAATTTTGCTTTACTGTGTTATTTTAAACTGATTACCAAAAAAAAAAAAAAAAAAACTTAAGTGGGGGGAAATATTTGGAGAATGTTTTACCTTTAACAAGTTGCAGTGTTATCAAGAATACCAGCCATAAACACATAAAGGAATGCTTTACTCTCTAATGCTTGAGAAATATCATGCTTTAAAGTGAAATCTTAGTTTCATTCCTTCAGAATACTTTCACTCAGGGAAGGCTGGAGCTTCCAAAGACAGAGAGCTGAGCCCACCTGTGAGAGTGGAGGGAGTTCCTGGGGGTCCGCAGAGGCCGGACTTCACATGCTTCCTGAAGAAAGAGCAGGAGGGGCAGCTCCGCAGGCATAGCTGCAACCGCGCCGAGCAGCTCCCCGGGGCTGAGCATGGGAGACCCCGAGGGGTACCTGGTGAACCGAGCGGTTACCAGCATAAGTGAACGCCCTTGCTGGGTGTTAAACAGGACCTGAGCCGCCTAGCTGGATCTCAGCACCCAGGGTCCTAGAGGGCTCAGGGCTCCAGGCCTGCTGCCTCCCAGGCCCACTTGCACTCACCCAGCTCCCCCTGCTTGGCACTGGGTCTCCTTCCTCCTCTGCCCACCCCCAGCGGCACACATTCCCTGAGCCCCTGTAAACAGCCAGTCCTACATCACTTCACTCCCCGCAGGCCTTCATTTCCTGTGGGCTCGGAGCCTACCACTCACTCCCACGCATGTTCTAATGGGAAAACCTTCCTTCTAGGGTAGAAGGGTGGCTGGCAGACAGAGCTCTGCCCTTTCTGGGGGCACTGACTTTTTTCACTCCTGCCACCTGACTCGGGTTTGGAATTGTTTTTCCATGGTTACAGGGCCTCATGGACACTATTCATATCAGGGAATGTTTAACAGGAGGATTCCTATGTACTGTTTCTCACAAGTCCTTTGTTTCTTTTTAAGTGGAACAGCACGCTGCTCCCAGGAACTGGGGTCATCGTGTGAGACAGCTTGAATCTCCTTTAGTAAACATTCTCTTTATGACAAAACTATTAGTCTCAATCCCCTTTCTTGAGATATGGACTGTCTCCTGACCTTGTGCCCATCAGCATCCCTTGTTCCCTCGGTAACGGTTACTGTACCTTTGGTTTTCTGATCCTTATCACTGACGAAAGAAACTTCTTGTACTACAGCCTATATATATACACTCACAGAAAAATCATTAAAGCACGTTTGCTTCATCAGAGCTTGCATCCCCGTGTCTGTCTTTCTCTCTCTCTCTCTCTCTCTCCTCGGCTGATTCCTTGGAGCGCAGAGACCTGACTTGCTCACTCTCCTGCCTGGGCTTCTAAGACTCTCTAGAAGGCACCCTATGCCTTCACCCATCCTCAAGAGGGTACCCGGTGCCTTCGTGAGAGACACAAAACCTGTCTCAAGGACTTTATTGGTTTTCTGCGTAAACCAGGGAGTACCAGCCTCTTTCTTTCACTTTCTTATCGTTGCCTCTGGACCACCAGGTCCCGGTCCATTAAAGGACCTCAACAATTCAGTTTACCTATTTACATACCATTGTAAATAAAACACTTGTAGATTAAAAAAAAAAAAATGCTTCACAAACATTTGATCAATAAAACTAGCTGACCGATACCTTGTTCCTGGCTTCTATACAGGCGTTATAGGAAAGCAGCTTTGCTGCGAGTGATAAATTTTGGCCAAAGACAGCGTGGTGGAGAGCGGTGTTCCCACTGGCGTCTGTGATGTTCGGGTCGGCGCCATGCTCCAGCAGGAGAGTCACACACTCCTCCTCTTGGCATTCTACGGCCTGTCAGTGTTGCGCCAAGAAACAGAGTGTAAATTCTAGGAATTCAAAGCAAACAGTCCACAAGCTTCACCAGTTTGCTATATTTCAATGAGATAAATTCACTTTTAGTCTCAGGAAATCACACCCATTCATGTGGACACGGTTCGCTGCCGCATACCGCCATCAGCGCTGTCCTGTTTTCATTGTCACAGAAGTTACGCAGGCATTTTCTCTCCAGGAGCAGACGGACCACCGCTGAATGGCCATTGGCACAGGCCAAGTGGAGTGCAGTCCTACAAAAGCAAGAGCAGTTTTCAGGAAACTGTAATGTTACTGTTTCAAAACAGTCGTTCATGTGATTGAAAACGTTCAATAGCATGCTATTCCTAGCGCTCTAAAACAAATATTTTGTTTTCTTCTGGAGAAAGAACAGTCTATATTCGCTTTAGCTCTTCTTACCACAGTAATGAAAGAACAAGCTACTTGAATAGAACGAGCATGACCTTGAGATTCAGCTCAACCTGGGTTTGTATTTGACTTTCACTCTGTCACTCATTAGCCGTTGCTCAGCCTCTCAGTGCCTCAATTTCCTCATCAACAAAATGGAGAGGGAGTAGCAGTTATCTCACAGGACAGCACTGCGATGCTTACACGAGAGCCATGCCAAGGGTTCGGAACCGCTCCTGACACAGAGAACAGCTCAGTAACTGTTAGGTCATATTACCACACTTATTACTAGTACTACTAGTTTACAAGGACAACATCTCAAGGAAGCCAAAGCATATGACACCTCCTTTGCAGATAAATTTTGAGGATTAGAGACAACATTGTACTTCGATGATTCTAATATGCTCATTTTCTCACATTTTAACGTCTCTGACATTGGACTATAATTTATAATTCACAGTCTTTACAAATTGCAGCATTTTTGCTTCTTCATTTCTCTTTTTTCTTATCGGTCTAATTCCCATGAGGTGTTTTCATCTAAGTTTGCTTTAGAGATGATGTATGTTATATATTGTTATATAATACAGATGTACAACACAGTGATCCACAATTGTTAAAGGTTATACTGCATTTAAAGTGACTATAAAATTTTAGCTATATTTCCCATGTTGTACAATATATCTTTGTAGCTTGCAGGATTTTAGTTCCCTCACCAGAGATCAAACCCTGGGCTGAGAGCAGTGAGTCTTAACCAGTGGACTGCCAGGAAATTCCCAAGATTCCCTTGACTTCTGAAAAGGCTGAAAGTTGTCACAGGATATCAATCCTCTCAAACAAATTCTAAAATAAACTGAAAGTGACAAATTATTTTTGTCTGTGCCACATTCCTATGGAATACAGAATGAAGCAGGGCAAAGGCTAATAAAGTTTTGCCATGAGAATGCACTGGTCATAGCAAACACCCTCTTCCAACAACACAAGAGAAGACTCTACACATGGACATCACCAGATAGTCAACACCGAAATCAGGCTGACTCTATTCTTCGCAGCCAAAGATGGAGAAGCTCTATACAGTCAACAAAGACAAGACCTCATTCTACGGCCTGTCAGTGTTGCGCCAAGAAACAGAGTGTAAATTCTAGGAATTCAAAGCAAACAGTCCACAAGCTTCACCAGTTTGCTATATTTCAATGAGATAAATTCACTTTTAGTCTCAGGAAATCACACCCATTCATGTGGACACGGTTCGCTGCCGCATACCGCCATCAGCGCTGTCCTGTTTTCATTGTCACAGAAGTTACGCAGGCATTTTCTCTCCAGGAGCAGACTGACCACCGCTGAATGGCCATTGGCACAGGCCAAGTGGAGTGCAGTCCTACAAAAGCAAGAGCAGTTTTCAGGAAACTGTAATGTTACTGTTTCAAAACAGTCGTTCATGTGATTGAAAACGTTCAATAGCATGCTATTCCTAGCGCTCTAAAACAAATATTTTGTTTTCTTCTGGAGAAAGAACAGTCTATATTCGCTTTAGCTCTTCTTACCACAGTAATGAAAGAACAAGCTACTTGAATAGAACGAGCATGACCTTGAGATTCAGCTCAACCTGGGTTTGTATTTGACTTTCACTCTGTCACTCATTAGCCGTTGCTCAGCCTCTCTGTGCCTCAATTTCCTCATCAACAAAATGGAGAGGGAGTAGCAGTTATCTCACAGGACAGCACTGCGATGCTTACACGAGAGCCATGCCAAGGGTTCGGAACCGCTCCTGACACAGAGAACAGCTCAGTAACTGTTAGGTCATATTACCACACTTATTACTAGTACTACTAGTTTACAAGGACAACATCTCAAGGAAGCCAAAGCATATGACACCTCCTTTGCAGATAAATTTTGAGGATTAGAGACAACATTGTACTTCGATGATTCTAATATGCTCATTTTCTCACATTTTAACGTCTCTGACATTGGACTATAATTTATAATTCACAGTCTTTACAAATTGCAGCATTTTTGCTTCTTCATTTCTCTTTTTTCTTATCGGTCTAATTCCCATGAGGTGTTTTCATCTAAGTTTGCTTTAGAGATGATGTATGTTATATATTGTTATATAATACAGATGTACAACACAGTGATCCACAATTGTTAAAGGTTATACTGCATTTAAAGTGACTATAAAATTTTAGCTATATTTCCCATGTTGTACAATATATCTTTGTAGCTTGCAGGATTTTAGTTCCCTCACCAGAGATCAAACCCTGGGCTGAGAGCAGTGAGTCTTAACCAGTGGACTGCCAGGAAATTCCCAAGATTCCCTTGACTTCTGAAAAGGCTGAAAGTTGTCACAGGATATCAATCCTCTCAAACAAATTCTAAAATAAACTGAAAGTGACAAATTATTTTTGTCTGTGCCACATTCCTATGGAATACAGAATGAAGCAGGGCAAAGGCTAATAAAGTTTTGCCATGAGAATGCACTGGTCATAGCAAACACCCTCTTCCAACAACACAAGAGAAGACTCTACACATGGACATCACCAGATAGTCAACACCGAAATCAGACTGACTCTATTCTTCGCAGCCAAAGATGGAGAAGCTCTATACAGTCAACAAAGACAAGACCGGCAGCTGACTATGGCTCAGATCATGAATTCCTTATTGCCAAATTCAGACTTAAATTGAAGAACATAGGGAAAATCACTAGACCATTTAGGTCTGACCTAAATCAAATCCCTTATGATTATACAGTGGAAGTGAGAAATAGATTTAAGGGTCTAGATCTGATAGAGTGCCTGATGAACTATGGAATGAGGTTTGTGACATTGTACAGGAGACAGGGATCAAGACCATCCCCATGGAAAAGGAATGCAAAAAAGTAAATTGGCTGTCTGGGGAGGCCTTACAAATAGCTGTGAAAAGAAGAGAGACAAAAAGCAAAGGAGAAAAGGAAAGATATAAGCATCTGAATGCAGAGTTCCAGAGAATAGCAAGGAGAAATAAGAAAGCCTTCCTCAGCAATCAATGCAAACAAATAGAGGAAAACAATGCAATGGGAAAGATTATAGAGATCTCTTCAAGAAAATTAGAGATACCAAGGGAACAGTTCATGCAAAGATGGGCTTGATAAAGGACAGAAATGATATGGACCTCACAGAAGCAGAAGATATTAAGAAGAGGTGGCAAGAATACACGGAAGAACTATACCAAAAAGATCTTCACGACCCAGATAATCATGATGATGTGATGACTAATCTAGAGCCAGACATCTTGGAATGTGAAGTCAAGTGGGCCTTAGAAAGCATCACTACGAACAAAGCTAGTGGAGGTGATGGAATTCCAGTTGAGCTGTTTCAAATCCTGAAAGATGATGGTGGAAAGTGCTGCACTCAATATGCCAGCAAATTTGGAAAACTCAGCAGTGGCCACAGGACTGGAAAAGGTCAGTTTTCATTCCAATCCCAAAGAAAGACAATGCCAAAGAATGCTCAAACAACCGCACAATTGCACTCATCTCACATGCTAGTAAAGTAATGCTCAAAATTCTCCAAGCCAGACTTCAGCAATAT
>SJXQ01004143.1:8030-22372 GCA_006408695.1 Aepyceros melampus | reverse complement strand
GGCTGAGCGCAGAAGAATTGATGCTTTTGAACTGTGGTGTTGGAGAAGACTCTTGAGAGTCCCTTGGACTGCAAGGAGATCCAACCAGTCCATTCTGAAGGAGATCAACCCTGGGATTTCTTTGGAAGGAATGATGCTAAAGCTGAAACTCCAGTACTTTGGCCACCTCATGCAAAGAGTTGACTCATTGGAAAAGACTCTGATGCTGGGAGGGATTGGGGGCAGGAGGAGAAGGGAATTACTGAGGATGAGATGGCTGGATGGCAGCACGGACTCGATGGACGTGAGTCTGAGTGAACTCCGGGAGTTGGTGATGGACAGTGAGGCCTGGCGTGCTGTGATTCATGGGGTTGCAAAGAGTCGGACATGACTGAGCAACTGAACTGAACTGAACTGAATTGAAGTCTTCTTGGCAAAAGCAAAACACATCCTTTCTGCAGGGAGAACCCTTTACTACAGCTCTCAAGATTCCCAGAGATAAACATCGTGTGAACGTGAGCTCACAATCAAAGGTCACCACAGCTTATGTGGGAAAAGACCACTTATAAGAGTCAGAAGAAGCCAAAACAACAGAATTAGATCCCAGATATTTGAATTATTAGACACAAACTTGGGATAAATATTATTAAATGTTTACCTAAAAAAGATGGAAATAAAAAGTGGACAAGCAACAAGAAGCCATCAGAAATGATCAGGCAGGACCAAATAGAATGTTTGAAAATGAAAAAAAAAATCAATGTCAAAATAAAAGCTCACTGGTAGATTAGATATAGCTGAAGAAAGAATCACTGACCTGGAACACAGAGATATGAAAAAATACCCACAAACGTGCCATGCACAGAAAAGAAGATGGAAGAAATGAAAGAGAGGTTAAGAAAAGGAGGAAAAGTGAAAAGATCTAATATCATACATCCAACTGAAAAGGCCACTGAGGGGAGAGGCAATATTTTACAAAGAATATCTGAAAGATTTCATAGGACACAAATCTATATATTCAGCAGGCATAATGTTTCTAAGTGTGGAAAGTAAAAAGAAAACAGCACCTATGCCCTACGACTGAACAATTCCATTCTTAGGAACACCAACACTGAGAACAAAAATTGGGGATCCCCAGAGCCCCTCCAGGGGTTACCACTATCCTGACTTGAAATAGTGACCTGGGGGATGTGTTCTGGGTGCTGGTGACACAGATGTGTCCAATTCATCAATTCTTCCCACTGTATACATGTGTGAATTTGTGTGTGTGTGCCTATAACACTTCAATAAAAAGTTAAAATGAAAGAAATACACACCTAAACACACCAAAGAAAAACCACAGAAGATGGAGAAGCTGACAGCAACCAGAGGACACAACTCAGATCACCTCCTGTGGGGACAGAATAGCAGCCTCTCAAAGATGTCTGCATCTGGAACCTGCAAATGTGCTATTTCCTAGCAAAGAGGAATCAACGCAACAAACAGAATCCAAGCTGCTAATTCACTGCCCTTAGATGGAAAGAGTGTCCTAGACTATCCACTAGGGCCCTCCACTGTGGAAGAGCAGGCAGAAGACTGGGAGTCAGGATGGAGCATGAGGAAGACCAACCAGTCACTGCTGGCATAAGAGGAGGGTGTGGATCAAGAATGGGAGGCCTGCAGAAAGCTTCTGGAAGCTGAGCTTCCAGAAAGGAAGGTGGCTGCCAACACTGAGATTCCCGCCCAATCGTAGCCACTTCTGATTTCCAGGCTCGAGCACCATGAAATCCTAAGTTATGATGCTTTAAGCCTCTGACTTCCTGGTAACTCATCACTGCAGCAATGGAAAATGGATGCTCACACAGAGCAGCCTGCCCAGGACAGAGGGCAGAGGGCAGCCTTCAACTGTGCATCAAGGTTTGTGCTCCTAGGAAGACCAGCCTTCAGAAATGGGAGAGAAGCTGAGACATCAGATAAACAAAAACTGAGGAAACGTACTCCAAAGACAGTTTCATGAAAGGCCACACATCAGAGTGAAAAGATGGTCCCATAAAGAAGGCATCTAACCAGGCATCCAAGCTGAGGACCATTCAGTAAAATGCCCAGTCTGGAGTCTTGAAAACCGGCCCTGTCCAAATGCATTGAAACAATCCACCAAGACGGACCCAGGAGGAAACATAAGACCTGAACAGACCTGTAACAAACGTTACAGATGCCGGAGAATGGAGCCTTCTCCACCTGCCCCCTGGGGTCGAAAGCTGCAAACACCTGTCTCACTCCCAGCTGCACCCCCAGCTGTGACAGCACGTGGCAGGTGCCCAGGAAACCCTGTCCAATGATCCAGACACCACTGAGACTGGAAGTGTGACGTTAGCTGTGGGGCCAACAAGCCAAGGCGTGCCGCGAGTCAAGAGAAGCAGGGAGAGGCCCGGCCCAGCCCACCGGGCCCGGGGGCTGGGTGGAGGACGAGGACAGCACTGGGCTCCTGTGCCTGTCCAGAGGAAGTGCCCAAGACAGACGGCAGAGAGGGCGTGTGGCCGCTGCGCTGCTCCTGCGCAGAAGGCCCCCGAGTGTGCCGGGGCCTGATGTGGACTCGCAGGTCCACTGGGCCCGAGACCAGCCTTCGATCATAGCCACGATTGCAACAGTGGGTCCACACGTTCACCTGAGGCTCTCTGCCACTTGTGAGGCCCAGTGCCACCTCTGCTTCATGGAGCAGGGAAGTCACAAGTCAGCCCACCACGACCAAGTCTCCACGTCGTTGGGGGACCCCCGTGTCTGAGGCAGAGGCCTAGAGCAAGGTCTAGAGGGTGATAAACAGTCCAGGCGTCTCACGGGGGTGGGGGGGGGTTTGGGAACAGAGCCTGGGGCTACTGGCTATGCCAGTATTTTCTTTCTCAAGCTGGGAGGTGCAATGACATTTATTCCTTGGCTTATCATAAATCCCACGTGATTTGTTTTCCAGTGAAGCAGCATGCCATGGTCACGCTGCAGGCAGGAGCTGGCGCCTCAGCTGGACACACCTGTGTGTGCGGTGAGCCAGTGTCCTCTGCCCAGACAGGGACACAACAGCTCACGAAGCCTTTGTCTCCACAGGACGTGGGCAGCCTGCGGCAGTGCTGTGTGGGCGCTCACAAGGCCAAAGGACACTGTGTAGAGAGCGTCAACCACAACACACAGCTGTGCCTGCCTGCAGCCTCCAGGGTCATCTCCTGGGTGTGCTGGGAGACTCCTGGAAAAGACCTTCTAGAGGCCTGGGCTCCTGGGATGGAGTGGGTGCCAGCCTGGGTCCCAGGGGGGCCGGGGAGGAGGGCCAGGCTGCACACCTGATGCTCCATCACCTGCTCACAGACCACCTCCCCACCTTTAGCCTCCCCTCAGGCCTCCAGCCCCAGCTCCCTGGTAGGGCCTGGAGGATGGGCCTGTGGGCTCTTCTTCTCTAGCACAGAAGATCATGTTCCAATTTTCCAAATAAACCTTTTCTCTCCTTTGCTCACAAATCTCAGTTTCTTTCAAGAACTCCACTAACCCAAACCTAAGGCCTTTCCCATTATTTGTAGGCATTTACGCCTTTTATCCACCTCCTCAGGAGCCACAAGATGACAGATGAGGTGGACTGTATTTTTAAAGTCAGACTCTTTGGGACTTCCCTGGCAGTCCAGCAGTGAAGGCTCCATGCATCCACCACAGGGGCACAAGTTCGATCCCTGGTGAGGGAACTAAGCTCTCTCATGCCATGCGCACAGTGCAGCAGAAAGGTCAGAACCTGTGTAAAATAACCTGTTCTTTCAGGGCTCACCACTCAGGTAACAAGTACTTGTGACTCTGAGCAATCTGCCCAAATTCAATTTCAAATCCGGGTTCTGGGCAACAAACCCTGAACCTGAGATCCCGCAAAGCCGGTGGCGGACCTGAGCCACTGGAGCGCCTCCTGCAGCCGCTCTCTCTCCTGGCTCAGCCGCCACGCATGGCCCCGCTCCAGCTCTGCCCTCCTCTGCAGCTGCTCCCCCAGGCCTCGGACCACCTCCTGCAACTCTGCATGCAGCATCGCCAGCTCAGCCTTCTCACCCTGCAGCACGCCACCTCGAGCTGGAAGGTCTGCTCCAGCTGCCTCCTCTCCTCTGCAGAGGCCCTTCTCGTCACCTCCATTTCCCTCTCGTGGTCATTAACCTGAGGAGAGAGGAGGAGTGATGTTGACTGGGGGACCCCAAACGCAATTCACTTGACAAATCAAGGCTGCCGGGTGCAGAACCCAAACAGCAGGTGGCCCTGCTTCAACACAGTGCCAGGGCCTGTGAAAGGCTCCCCACGGCTTGTGTGGCGGCCTGCTTCCATCACTTCCTGTAACCCCCACTGCAGCCTTGGGGGAAGGTCCTGCAGGTGCAGAAAGAAGGCTGGCAGCCACAGGAGGAGGGCAGGAGGGAACACCTCCACGAGGCCTGGAAGGCAAGGCCACAGCAGGCACCCAGGGGCAGGACCACCCCGTGGCCATGGTGACTGACAAGCTGTAGACACCATCTCTCCACAAAACCCACCACAATCGAGTAACAGAGCAAGAGACACATTCACCCAAGAAGACAGGCTTGGCCAGGGTGACCTAGGAGCCCCTGCGTGCCGAGTCACTTTAGTCGTGTCCGACTCTGTGTGACTCTGTGGACTGCGGCCCACCAGGTTCCTTCGTCCATGGGATTCTCCAGGAAGAAGACTGGAGTGGTTGCCACGCTCTCCTCCAGGTGATCTTCCCGACCCAAGGATCAAATCCGCATTTCTAATGTCTCCTGTATTGGCGACATATCTCCTCTTTTCCACTAGTGCCACCTGGGGAGCCCCTGGCAAGGGCAATCCCGGGAACTAAGATTCTGCTCCCAGAATCTGCTTCAGCTGCAACAGAGCCGGGGGGCTGTGACTTCCCAGAGCAGGGCAAACAGGGAAGTCTGGCCTCTGCACCAGCCTCCGGACATGGGAAGGGACCCTGCTCCCTCCTGTCATTAGCTATTCCTTCTGTCCTGCCTCCTTCCGAAGGGGGTGAAGGCAGAAAGTCAAGGTCACGCACATTCCCTGCAAACCTCCATCCCCTAGAGCGCTCACTATGGGCAGATGTGTGGCAGATGCGTCTCAGCAGCAGGAAGTTCCCTGACCTCTGTGGCCTCCCTCAGTCCTCTGACCTTGGTCTCCAGCTGGATCTTGAGTTCTTGGTAATGCTCCTTCAGCTGCTCCAACATGATCTCTGGTTCTATATTCGCTGGGGCGGAATCACCCACGAATGTGACAGTGCCTGAAAATCAGAGGACATGTCCATTGCCATTCTCCCCAGGATACCATGGGATCGAGCATCTTTTAATTTCACAGCTGCAGTCACCATCTGCAGTGATTTTGGACCCACCGCACGGCCAGCCCTCCTGGGCCCAGGTGTCCCCCACGCCATGCATGGTAGGGGGCACACTCAAGGCTTGAGTCAGAATGTGAGTGTGGCTACTGCTGGGCTGGAAAGTGAAGGGAGCAGACACATCCTGACCTCTTGCCTGCTCTTTTTAGTTCCCGAATTGTTTTCCATGAAAAAGAGGGACAGACTTGGCAACATCCGGCCGAGAGAACTTGGGATAAGCATCTTAGGAAAGAGAGCATCCCATCGCCCTGATAACAGGAAGCTGCTGCCTGGGTCAGGAGTGGCCCCGGTTGGATGCACAGCCAGCCTGGCCTCCACCACCCATGTGGCTCCTGCACCACAGCACTGCTGTTCTGATGGCCCCTGCTCCTTAGATGGGGGTGAGGGAAAGAGAAAAGGCTCCAGTCGGGAGAGTGCTCTGGCTGCATCAGCGCTAACATGAAGCTCGGGGCTCCCTCCAGTGCTATGACCCAGAGCCATCTGGCCACCGCACCAGGGCCACACACTCCTTGCAGCTCAGCCCCGTCTAGGGATGAAGACCACTGCCCCCTTCCCTGTGGCCACACAGGCCCTTGACACTCATCGAGGCATGCGATGACAGCAGCCACATGCCAACCTCCCCTGGCTGAGAGCGGCAGGGCTGTGGCTTGGGGGCCAGCAGAGTGCATTGCTGCACGTGCAGGTGAGGGTCCCCCTTAGAGGCCAGGTGCACAGAAGACCCCCCCCCCCGCCTCGCTTCCCTTGGAGGCCCCGAGGAAACCTGACATGGACTGCCCTGTCAGAGCCATCACAGGCCGTCCCCCATCACCCCCAGCCCACTCTCTGCTCCCCTTTCCAGGTGGAGGCATCTCCTTCCGTCCTCCCTGCCTTAGGAGGCTCACAGGGGACACGCCTGCCCTGAGNCCAGGTGCACAGAAGACCCCCGCCCCCGCCTGGCTTCCCTTGGAGGCCCCGAGGAAACCTGACATGGACTGCCCTGTCAGAGCCATCACAGGCCGTCCCCCATCACCCCCAGCCCACTCTCTGCTCCCCTTTCCAGGTGGAGGCATCTCCTTCCGTCCTCCCTGCCTTAGGAGGCTCCAGGGGACACGCCTGCCCTGAGGTAACAGCGAGGTCATCATAACCCTCACCACTTACTCTGTCCAAGCAGTAGGACCTTCATCCTCTTCCATCTCCCTTGGGGCTCTGGGTTGCCTAAACCCCTCGCCTCAGATAGGACCCTTCTCTGACACAAGTGGTCCGAAGGACTTATGACACCCTGCACAGCAGGCTGGCCCACCTCCCGGTCCCCAGGGCAGGAGCTCGCGACCCACCACCTCCCAGCAGACTCACCACCTCCAAGCACTCAGCTCCTACCTGCCCGGCCGTGTCCCGGGGGGGCAGGCTGCCATGCCGACTCGGGGCCGCCTGTGCCTGCAGGCCTTCCAGGGCAGCCTGCAGCTCGTCATTGCGGTCCTGCAGGTCCTGTGGGCAGAGCCAGACACTTCCTCCAGCCATTGCAGCCACCAGGCCCAGGAGCAGGGCACAGGGCCAGCACCGGGGAACAGTTCAGGCCCCAGAAGAGTGGGTCCCAACTTCCAGGACGGGGCACCGACACTATACCCGGGCACCAAACTGCTCCTGGAGCGACAAGGAGCAGGAGTCATTTCCCAACATCTTATGCCTGGCACCACTTTCCATCACTGGATACCCAGAAGGGACTCAGGGGGAAAAAAGTGCAGTGAAAGTGAGAAATGGAGAAACTAGAGAGACTTTTTAACACCTGAAACCACAAGAGGTTGGGGGAGTATGCTCTTAAGGAGTAGGGGAGATTTGGGGAACATAAGGCTTAAACGGAAGGGCCTCTGGGACCTTCCTGGTGGTCCAGTGGTTAGGACTGAGTGCTTTCCCTGCAGGGGATGCGAGTTTGCTCCCTGGTTAGGGAACTAAGATCCTGCACGCTGCATAGCACAGAGGGAAAAATAAAATAGGAAGGGTCGTGTTTGTAACAAGCATCATTTATCCACCCAAAGAATGAAATATAACTCAACAAGCCCCCTTGGTCACCTGGCTTTTACAGGGCAGGAAGGGCAGCATTCACAGTCCGCTCTCCCAGGTGGTCCACGGCCTGAACGTCACACTCGCCCATGCCGGTGGGTCCACGTGCTCCTCCTCCCGCCTTGGGTGGGCAGTGGTCACCCCACCTGGAGGAGGCCACACGCGACGCCGCTTCCAGCTGGCTCCTCCCCTGCGGGACCCAGGCTCTGGGGTCAATGCCATGCGCACACTCAACGCCCCACCTCCCGCTCTGATTTTCCTTTTTTGGGGGCTGTGCCATGCAGCCTACAGGATCTTAGTTCTCCAACCAGGGATCACATCCATGCCCCCTGCATCGGGAGTGGAGTCTTAACCACTGGGCCACCAGGGCAGTCCGTCCTCTCTGATTTTTTAATCTGAGTTTCCTCTCCAGGCAGGTCTTGTCAGTTCTTTCTGAACTCCCTGGTGGCCAGTGCCTGGCCTGTGTCCACCTCCACCCTGGGAGGAGGAGCCTCTAACTGGCGGCTCTAGGCCATGTGGGAGAAGGGACAGGCCCTGCTAATCTTAGAGGAAGCACATATTTACTAGGCTCCCTGTACCTCCTTCAGAAACTCCTGGGCAAATAGGCAATCTCCAAAGAGCGAGCGCTGTCGGAAGCCGCGTTAGGCGTTACTGACAAAATGGAGGCACGACCCCCAGCCCCTTCTCCTCATTCTGCAGGCACGGACCCGGGATTAAGGAGTTAGGCCTTGTAATTCTGACTTGTATTTTCCTTTCCTCGGCTGAGTTGACTGAAAAGGAATATTAAGGTGCTTATTGTTCTTGAAAGGAGCATGAGAAGGCACAAAGCCTTCTGCAGCTGTGCTCAGAAAATAATTCATAAAGTTAATCATTGACATCTGTTCAAGGACTTTTACAAAAGAGTGTTCCAGGATGGGCACATAGGCCGTAGCTTGAGGCCATGGGAGGGATTGATATCTGAAGCCTATTTGTGAAGAGAATGTTTATGGCAAAGGAGTTTACTGAATTTAGGGCTTAGAAATAATTAAAATACTTAGAAGTTAAAGATTTAAGGAATGTTGTAAAGTTAGCATATTTTACTATAGCTTACAGGGCAGGAAGGGCAGCATTCACAGTCCGCTCTCCCAGGTGGTCCCACGGCCTGAACGTCACACTCGCCCATGCCGGTGGGTCCACGTGCTCCTCCTCCCGCCTTGGGTGGGCAGTGGTCACCCCACCTGGAGGAGGCCACACGCGACGCCGCTTCCAGCTGGCTCCTCCCCTGCGGGACCCAGGCTCTGGGGTCAATGCCATGCGCACACTCAACGCCCCACCTCCCGCTCTGATTTTCCTTTTTTGGGGGCTGTGCCATGCAGCCTACAGGATCTTAGTTCTCCAACCAGGGATCACATCCATGCCCCCTGCATCGGGAGTGGAGTCTTAACCACTGGGCCACCAGGGCAGTCCGTCCTCTCTGATTTTTTAATCTGAGTTTCCTCTCCAGGCAGGTCTTGTCAGTTCTTTCTGAACTCCCTGGTGGCCAGTGCCTGGCCTGTGTCCACCTCCACCCTGGGAGGAGGAGCCTCTAACTGGCGGCTCTAGGCCATGTGGGAGAAGGGACAGGCCCTGCTAATCTTAGAGGAAGCACATATTTACTAGGCTCCCTGTACCTCCTTCAGAAACTCCTGGGCAAATAGGCAATCTCCAAAGAGCGAGCGCTGTCGGAAGCCGCGTTAGGCGTTACTGACAAAATGGAGGCACGACCCCCAGCCCCTTCTCCTCATTCTGCAGGCACGGACCCGGGATTAAGGAGTTAGGCCTTGTAATTCTGACTTGTATTTTCCTTTCCTCGGCTGAGTTGACTGAAAAGGAATATTAAGGTGCTTATTGTTCTTGAAAGGAGCATGAGAAGGCACAAAGCCTTCTGCAGCTGTGCTCAGAAAATAATTCATAAAGTTAATCATTGACATCTGTTCAAGGACTTTTACAAAAGAGTGTTCCAGGATGGGCACATAGGCCGTAGCTTGAGGCCATGGGAGGGATTGATATCTGAAGCCTATTTGTGAAGAGAATGTTTATGGCAAAGGAGTTTACTGAATTTAGGGCTTAGAAATAATTAAAATACTTAGAAGTTAAAGATTTAAGGAATGTTGTAAAGTTAGCATATTTTACTATAGCTTATCAAGATTGCCAGGAGAAATATCAATAACCTCAGATATGCAGATGACACCACCCTTATGGCAGAAAGTGAAGAGGAACTAAAGAGCCTCTTGATGAAAGTGAAAGTGGAGAGTGAAAAAGTTGACTTAAAGCTCAACATTCAGAAAACGAAGATCATGGCAACCGGCCCCATCACTTCGTGGGAAATAGATGGGGAAACAGTAGAAACAGTGTCAGACTTTATTTTTTTGGGTTCCAAAATCACTGCAGATGGTGACTGCAGCCATGAAATTAAAAGATGCTTACTCCTTAGAAGAAAAGTTATGAGCAACTTAGATAGCATATTCAAAAGCAGAGACATTACTTTGCTGACTAAGGTCTGTCTAGTCAAGGCTATGGTTTTTCCTGTGGTCATGTATGGATGTGAGAGTTGGACTGTGAAGAAGGCTGAGCACCGAAGAATTGATGCTTTTGAACTGTGGTGTTGGAGAAGACTCTTGAGAGGCCCTTGGACTGCAAGGAGATCCAACCAGTCCATTCTGAAGGAGATCAACCCTGGGATTTCTTTGGAAAGAATGATGCTGAAGCTGAAACTCCAGTACTTTGGCCACCTCATGCAAAGAGCTGACTCATTGGAAAAGACTCTGATGCTGGGAGGGATTGAGGGCAGGAGGAGAAGGGGACGACCGAGGATGAGATGGCTGGATGGCGTCATGGACTCGATGGACGTGAGTCTGGGTGAACTCCGGGAGATGGTGATGGACAGGGAGGCCTGGCGTACTGCGATTCATGGGGTCGCAAAGAGTCGGACACGACTGAGCGACTGAACTGAACTATAGAGGTTAGGAATTTTTTAGAGACACTATAGCTAGAAGCCTTTTTAAGAGATGGTGAGCTCAGGATGTTAGGGGCAAACAGGACTTAGGAAGATAAGTAGTAAACTGCGGCACGTAGCATGAGTTACGATGGAATCACAAGTTAACTATAGGACACGTTAGAGGAGGTAGATAATAGACAGTAAGGCTGATTCCAAGAGAATCACTGAAGCAGGAACTCTGTTTGAAGAGCAACAGTGATTTATGGAGATAATAGTCTGGGAGAGGGGGATCTGAAAATGTCAAACCTCTGGCCTAATACTTTTGTAAAATATAAAACAGAATCTTAAACTTAAACAAGCAGTCCAAAAGAAACCTGGGAGAGGCTGTCTCATTCGCCGACACCATTCACCACTTCAGGTTGAATCCCTGGCTGCCGAAGTTGGACTCCGGCAAAGCACCTCTGTCCCAGGGGAAAGGGCAAGGCCAGGAAGCGAGAGCTGCAGGGAGGCCCGTGGGGCGGCAGGTGTATGCACCCCTGGCCCGCCTGCCCACAGTGACACCACACAGGCCATGGAGCATCTCTGACGTGGCCAGTCTGGATCAAGGTGTGCAGCATAAACTCTACAATGATCTTAAAGACCGGCTTCCCAAAGAGGGATGCCAACTAGCTCACTTAAAATGTGATTATATTGATTACATGTTGGAATGATGACACTGTGAAAGTAACAGAGTAAATAAAATGTTATTAAAATTAACGTCACCCATTTCTTTTTACCTTTTTCCCCCCCTTTGTACCTTTTTTAACATGATCACTGGAAAACTTGGAAGTACACACGTGACAGCTATTTTTACCAAGCAGTGCTGATATGGCAGGAAACATCGACAGAATCATTTCTACCCAATGCCCTGGCCCTTCAGTGGTTCCTTCTGCCCCTCAAACAGCTACTTTAAGAGCATATAAATGCTCCACAAGTTAAGTAGAGCCAGAAAACAGGCCCTTAAGGTATGATGCTAGGCAGACTTCTCTGTTCTAAGCGCCTAAGGATGACATGCACTGTCCTGGGTCCCAGCCTGTCCATCCAGGGTGCGTCCAGCAGGGCTGGGGAGCCATGTGCCTGCTTTTGTGTGGGTTGCATGTGAATTTGGGGTGCCTGTGGATGCTGAAGGCAGTCACAGGGTGCTGCCCCAAGAGCTGGGAAAGGCAGCAAGTCCACTGCACACAGCGAATCCCTAGGTCTGAGGGCTCTGGAACCTTCAAGGCTTCTGTTCGCGTTAGCATTAGCAGGAGAGGTGAGCTCAGCAAGAAAGCAGGAGAGGCTGAGGTTTCAACAGCAGCTCGGAAAGCACTGGAGAGGAAGGGGGGCCAACCACACCGAGTCAGCACACACAGAGGGGCTGGCTGCCCAGACATTTGCAACTTAGTGTATTAGAAATTATTTAAAAAAATTTTTTTTAACATTCTCAATGCTAGTTTGAAACAGCCAAAAATATCCCCATAAAAGAGGGGGATATTTCTCTGAATAAGTAGCACCAAAATGTAAAATTGTTTTTGCCAACATTTCAAAAAGTAAAATTTCAAGAATCAAAAGTGAAATGAGTAGCAACAGTTAGGTGACAGTCATGTGAAAAAAACAAAGGGGGTTACACCTGTATGAAAAATTTCAGGTGCAGTAAAGCAACGTATTAACTGCTGGTTAGTCACAGGTGCTCAAAATAGGGGAGAAAACACAGCAGGAAGGACAGTTCCTTCCAGAAAGTTAACCACAAACCCCACACGCCACTCGGTCTATGAGAAGAGCTACACAGGTGACCCATACACAGGACTGCAGGGGCACCGGGATTCGGGGTATGGCAGGCAGGAGGCAGAGGTCACGTCACACTGCAGACCAGCACAGGCTCACCTTTATCCTCTGGTGTGGCTGAAGCATCACGCGCAGAGCGAAGTTCTTACATTAATCGGGAGGGAAACCGTTAAGAAGCAAGTGAATACTAGACCCTTAAGGCCAAACAATCATGTTTCATCTGCCGGAGTCCTGGACAGTCTTGAGGGAGTGGCAGTGTGATCTGCTTCCCAGCAGTGACTGTTCGCCACCTGCACCCTCCTCTGCATGGTGGCAATGCCAGCTGAGTGGGCTCACATGTAGGTATGCCCAGGAAATGCATACACTCAACCACAGGAAACAAGATGAAGCCCTAAACGGTGCCCAGACACACACAGGGACCTTGGGACTGGGGTGAGCAGCCTGTGTGGAGCCGGGCACAGGTGCTGGGCAGGCCAAGTCCCAACTGCCTCCTCGCAGAACATGCGGCTCGGGAAATTCCCCAGCAGTCCAGCACTGAGGACTCCATGCTTTCTCTGCCAAGGGTGTGGGTTCCATCCCTCGTCAGGAAACTACAATCCCACAAGCCATGCAACACAGCCAAAAAAATTTGAAAAAACAAAAACACGAGGCTCAGGAGACCTCAACTGAAGAAGGAAGCCCGCATCAGAGGCTATGCCTGCCCGGCTCAAGTAGGGATGCTCCTGTGGCCCCGGGCTGGGCCACCCTCCACGTGGAGGCCAGGAGGTGGGAGGGGCCACCCAGTCCTGAGCAGACAGCGCCTGACATTCCCTCGGGCAGGGGGACATTTACCCGGCACTTAAGCTCGTATTCCTTCAGGGTCTCTGAGAATCGCTCTTCCTGGGCCAGGAGTTCTGTGCTCTGAGGCTCCAGTTGAAACCCAGATGCAAGCAGGAAAATGAGGGCCAGGACCTCAGGCCAGGTAGAGGGCGGGCTGCCACCCCCTCGTACTATCGCAGTACGCTCAGCACCTGCAGGCGCAGCCGCCTGTCCCTCCTCGTCCTCCCCGCCCTCCGTTTACAAGGTCTTGGAGCAGAAGGATGTTCGAAATTTCAGGAAGGCGGTCATGCTCCCACCTGGACCCTGGGCTGCCTTCTTGCCTCGGCCACCTGGGAGGCCCCTTCACGGACCCTGCACCTCCCTCCCTTCCCCTCCTCCCCTCAAGGTGACAGAAAGGGCCAGGTCTCTAAGCGCTCCTCACCCCAGCACTGGGGTCTGTGCAGAAGTTGCCGACTGGTCCAGGCCTCGTCACCAGAAGGTCAAAATGCAGGGCATCACTGGGGTGTCACCTGCACCCCTGCACTGCCTGAAGGGAAGGAAAATACAGGCAAAGTAGCCTTAATAATTTCCTCTCCATTATAGAATTTTAGGTTTCCCAGGTGGCACTAGTGCTAAAGAATCAGCCTGCCAATGTAGGAGACACAAGAGATGCAGGTTCAATCCTTGATCGGGAAGATCCCCTGGAGTAGGAAATGGCACCCACTCCAGTATTCTTGCCTGGAAAATTCCATGGACGGAGGAGCCTGGGGGCTACAGCCCATGGGGTCACAAAGATTCAGACGTGACTGAGCAGCACATGGAATTTTAGCAGAAAAACCCAATTCCGTCTCCTGTATACTCTCCATCAAGACCCTGACGCCCTTTACCAGCACCCACAGGCATTTCTCTGGGGACTCAGACTTAGCAAGAGGACTTGCCTTGTCCTTCAACACAAACTCCAGTTCATTCTGCAGCTTCAGGACTAGCTTCTCTGAGCCTGAGAGCTTCTCCATGACTTCGATCATCTCCTGCTGCAATCGACTATTTTCCTATGAGACCCAGGTCAGTGGTTGACCAGGATGGAAGAGGGAGCGAGAGGCAGGGCTCCAGAGCAGGAGCCCTGGGGGAGGCTCTCCCGGCCGCCTGAGCTCTGGAGACGGTCATAAGCAGTACGAGTGGAAGGCGGTGACAACACTTCCCGAGTCGTCTTTGAAAGGACAGATTTGAAGCTGCACTGCAACAGCCCAGGAGTCCACCGGAAGGAAGGCGGTGTCTGGAGACACACATTACAATCAGAAGGCAGGCCTGGCCTCTCCTCTGGGGAAGGGAGGCAGGGCAGGTGTGGAGGAACCCACAGTCAGGGAAGAAGAAGGAGGTGGGGGTGGGGGGGACGGGGCCACCTGCCTG
>SJXQ01004142.1:27898-38222 GCA_006408695.1 Aepyceros melampus | reverse complement strand
GACTCGATGGACGTGAGTCTGAGTGAACTCCGGGAGATGGTGATGGACAGGGAGGCCTGGCGTGCTGCGATTCATGGGTCGCAAAGAGTTGGACACCACTCAGCGACTCCACTGAACTGAACAATGGGTAAATCACCTTTACATTTCTGAGGATTTTGATTTTCTGAGTTTTAGTAACTCTTTTCTAATTATTGAAAATTACTTGTGGCCGGGAAGAAGTTATGTTTTTGTAAATATGTAAACTGTTTTGGGAGAAGGAAATGGCAACCCACTCCAGTGTACTTGCCTGGAGAATCCCATGGAGAGAGGAACATGGCAGGCTACAGTCTGTGGGGTCGCTAGAGTCAGACACACCTTAGCGACTATACTACTACTACTAAAATTCACATTGCAAAAGGAAATGGCAACTCACTGCACTATTCTTGCCTGGAGAATTCCATGAAAAGAAGAGCCTGGTGGGCTGCAGTCCATGGGGTCACAGAGTCGGACACAACTGAGTGACTAACACACACACACACAAACTGTTTTGGTGATAGGTGTCTAGCAACATATGTTCTAAGAGCTTCAGCGCTGATTATACTGAAGAAGGTATGTTCTTACCTTTGCAAGAGAGCATCTCTGTAGGAAATGAAGGCTTTCTTGATAATGACATAAACATAGGCTTGTTAGAGTTTCACCTAACAATTTGAAAGGAATATTTTAATATTTCCAGCTGTCTCATTATTTTCTTAGTTTCAAGAAGATTCCAAATGACCTTTAGAAACATTTTGTGAAATATTCCCTGATGCAAACTTTAGAGGAAAAAAAGTGCCATGCACAAATGGACACAGCATGCTACTATTTGTCTGCCATTCATACAGGTCTACAGCAGGAGGCAGAAGCCCAGAGGGTATATTTTCCAAACATTTGCGGGGTGAAAGCTGCCCTATTCGGATGGGTATATTTGTTCAGCTGCAGCTGCCTTGGAAAACATCCCCTGATGGGGCTGTGGTGAGCAGCTCTTCCCTTTTTCAGCACCTCTTAACTATTAATTGGTTAACCTCTCAGAGCTTGTCTGGGTATTCTGATCTCTAATTTCTCCTACTTGGTTCATTGATAAATTGCCCATCTGTTAACCATAATGTTTCTGGGCAAACCACAAAGGCACAATTACTGTCCTTTTAAGGAGAGAGTCATCAAGGTACATTTTCTTTAGAGAAAAATGGGTTTGCAAATACCCTTGGCTAGTTACTGCTTTATTTGAAAGCTTGCTCCTGGTCACTCGTTACCTCTTACAAGGAAACTTGAAATTCTAGGGTAGATTTTTCCAAACTTATTTAACCTTATAATTATGCCAGTGTTATATCATATCCCTACGAGTCTGAGTTCATGAGATAAAACTCACTAATTGATTTACAATGACACATACTTTAACAAACTGACTGACCACTAGAAAAAATTATCAAAAGGAGGAAATAAAAATCTGAACTTTGGAACCAAACAAAATTAATAGTAGTGACACACCTGTTAAGTATTTTTTTTTTAACCAGTAAGATTTTTTTTAAGTTTTAAAAAAGCAGGAGTCTATCAGTTTTATAGTTTTGTTACAAAACATGAATTTGAAAACATTTTAAAACCAGAAGAGTGTTTTTGTTTCAAATCACACATTGAATAAATATTAGAAATATTGTCAAGTTTCTCACTTCAAGTGCAACACCGACTGATAATATTTTGTTTTCATTATAGAGTTACACACACACACACACACACACACGAACAATTCTTTATAAAATACATACACACCATTCTTTGTAAAATCACAGAGAAGGAGGAAGTGTATGAATCATACAATTTGCAGATTTTCAAAGGGTCTTAAATTAAGCTGCTCCTTAAAACATTTCTTCACTAATAAAACACATAGAAATAAAGAAAATAATAAGATAAAAGTTTCTCACTTCAAGTGCAACACCGACTGATAATATTTTGTTTTCATTATAGAGTTACACACACACACACACACACACACGAACAATTCTTTATAAAATACATACACACCATTCTTTGTAAAATCACAGAGAAGGAGGAAGTGTATGAATCATACAATTTGCAGATTTTCAAAGGGTCTTAAATTAAGCTGCTCCTTAAAACATTTCTTCACTAATAAAACACATAGAAATAAAGAAAATAATAAGATAAACTTCCATGTTCATATAACCGAGCTTCAACAATAAGTTTTCTCTTCTATTTCATCAATAACTTCCTTTATTTTCTGTGAATCAATAGCTAGATCTAGTTGTTTAGCATCCTCTTTTATGCCAGCAGAAGGCACATTGTATGTGTCTAAATTTATTATAGAGATTTATCAATAGGTTCCTATAATGCCATCTCTCTCATATATATCAAATTTTTACCCAAGGTTTTTAGCATATATTAATGGTATTGCCTAGATACATTATTTCATTAGATATTGCAAAATAGTATCTTTGTAGTTTTAGCATGATCCTTATATTTATTAGCTTTGATTCTTACGTAAAGAAGAGCTTTATATTCAATTTTATGACTTTAAAAGTCCACTGAAGACAGTTAGACAGATGCTCAATTCTTCCCTGCCAGTTCTCGAAATTATGATGTAGTGCCATTGTAAACTCTAAAGGATGCCAATAATTTGTGCTCTGTTTTGTCATTTTTATTTTTGTTTTGTTTTCAGAACTCATGGATTTTAACATATTGATATTTTATGATTTCAGTCCATCACAGACATTATTCTTTTTGATGCTCAAACTATCCTGTCAGTACCAGAGGCATTAGGCTCCTCTTTTCTTTGATTGATTTCTTGCTTTTCTAGGTAAAAATGTATATTTCAGGTTCATCATTTCAGGTTTTTACATTCACTCCCTTGACTCTGAATCAGCCATTTGTCCAAGGAGTCCTGATTCCTGTCATTAGCAAGTTTCAGTAAGAGATGACAGCATGAGCATTAGGGATGCTTTTTGCTTCTAGGACTTTTCACAGCACAGAGCTAAAAAATATACAAACTTTAGGAAAACAATAAATCTTGAATTCATACTGATATTTGGCATTGGCATTACAGAGTTTTACTTAATGTGTAAAACAATTTAAAAAATATATAATCTTTCCCCTTTCTGAAAATTTTAGAGACTAATATAACAATATTTGTTTTATGATATATATGTATATAAAATATTTTGTGTATACACAAAGTTATAGTTACCTCTATTATCAGTAAAAATTGCCCACTGAAACTGTTTTAAAATCTGTGTGGTTCTTTTCAGGCCTTAGAGTATGTAAGTTTACACTTTTTATTCAAAGTATTGTGTTTTGGGGGAATTCTCTGGTGGCTCAGTGGTGAGAATTCAGTACTTTCTCTGATGTGGCCGTGGTTCAGCTCCTGGTCAGGGGAACTAAAATCCCTTAAGCCATGCAGTTCAGCCAAGAAAAAAAAAAAAAGGATTTGAAAAAATCATTTGAAATAACCCTTACATTATCTGTTTATTCCACTAAACTTATATAATTTTCACTTTAAAATTAAAATGATAAAAATAAAGGATTGCTTTGGTTTTGGCTTTATTTAATTTTAGCTTTAAAATCAAGAAAAAATATTGACACGATTCCAAAGTCAAAACTATGAACCAAAATAGTTTAGGTCCCCAACTTCACCCTCCTCCCTTCTTACTCTTTCTTTCTGACAAAGTAACCATTTTGATTGCTTTGCAGATTATCTTTCCAGTTTTAAAAGTTGAAATAAGTTCACATACAGTGTGTTAGTGTCAGATAAAAGCATAGTATATTTACATACATTACAAAATAATCACCACAATGGGTCTCGTAACAATCTGTCCCCATACAAAGTTATCATGATATTATTGACCATATCCGTTACGCTTCATGTATATCTCTGTAACATTTATTTTATTGAAAAAAGAAATGGCAACCCACTCCAGTATTTTTGCCTGGAAAATTCCCATGGTTGCAGGAGCCTGTGGGCGATAGCCCACAGGGTCACAAAGAGTCAGACATGAATTTGTTGTTGTTCAGTCACTCAGTCATGTCTATTTGTGACTCCATGGACTATAGCCAATAACTGAAGCACTTCAGGATTCCCTGTCCTTCACTATCTCCCAGAGTTTTCTCAAACTCATGTCCACTGAGTTGATGATGCCATCCAACCATCTTAACCTGTGTTGCCCCCTTCTCCCCGTGCCCTCATCAGTCCCAGCATCAGGCTATTTTTGACTGAGTTGGCTCTTCGCATCAAGTGGCCAGAGTATCGGAGCTTCAGCTTCAGTCCTTCCAATGAATATTCAGGACTGATTTCCTTTAGGATGGACTGGCTTGATCTCCTTGAATTCCAAGGGACTCTCATAGTCTTCTCCAGGATCACAGTTCAAAAGCACCAATTCTTTGGCTCTCAGCCTTCTTTATGGTCCAACTCTCACATCCATACTTGATTATTGGAAAAACCATAGTTTTGACTTTGTGGACCTTTGTTGGCAGTGATGTCTCTGCTTTTTAACATGCTGTCTAGGTTTGTCATAGCTTTTCTTCCAAGGAGCATGTGTCTATGGCTGCAGTCACTGTCCATGGTGAATTTGGAGGCCAAGAAAATAAAGTCTGGCACTGTTTCCATTGTTTCCCCATCTATTTGCCATGAAGTGATGGGACCAGATGCCATGATTTTCATTTTTTAAATGTTGGATTTTAAGCCAGCGTTTTCACTCTCCTCTTTGACTTTCATCGATGGATGCGAGTCTGAGTGAACTCCGGCAGTTGGTGATGGGCAGGGAGGCCTGGCGTGCTGCGATTCATGAGGTCGCAAAGAGTTGGACA
The DNA here is from genome assembly GCA_006408695.1 of Aepyceros melampus. Lineage (NCBI taxonomy): Eukaryota > Metazoa > Chordata > Mammalia > Artiodactyla > Bovidae > Aepyceros > Aepyceros melampus. The sequence continues at coordinate 33,395 of SJXQ01004142.1, read as the reverse complement.
TGACTGAGCGACTGAACTGAACTGAAGAGGCTCTTTAGTGCCTCTTCCCTTTCTGCCATTAGGGTGGTATTATCTGCGTGTCTGGGTTATTGATATTTCTCCCAGCAATCTTGATTCCACCTTGAGTATCATCCAGTCCAGCATTTCATATGTTGTACTCTGCATGTAAGTTAAATAAGTAGGCTGAGAGTATACAGCCTTGATGTATTCCTTTCCCAATTCTGAACCAGTTCATTGTTTTATATCCATTTCTAACTGTTGCTTCTTGATCTACTTGTAGGTTTCTCAGGAAGCAAGTAAAATGGTCTGGAATTCTCATCTCTTTAAAATTTTTCCACACTTTATTGTGATCCACACAGTCAAAGGCTTTAAGTGTAGTCAATGAAGCAGAAGTAGATGTTTTTCTGGAATTCTCTTGCTTTTTTATGATCCAACATATGTTGGCAATTTGATCTCTTGTTCCTCTACCTTTTTTAAATCTAGCTTATACATCTGGAAGTTCTCAGTTCACATATTATTGAAGCTCAGCTTGAAGGACTTTGAGCATTACATTGCTAGCATGTTAAATGAGCGCAGTTATACAGTAGTTTGAGCATTCTTGGCTTTGCCCTTCTTTTGGAGTGAAAAATGACCTTTTCCAGTCCTGAGGCCACTGCTGAGGTTTCCAAATTTGCTGGTATATTGAGTGCAGCACTTTAACAGCCTCATCTGTTAGGATTTGAAATAGCTCAGCTGGAATTTCATCACTTCCATTAACTTTGTTTGTGGTAATTCTTCCTAAGGTCTCCTTGATTTCACACCCAGGATGTCGGGCTCTAGGTGAGTGACCATACCATCATGGTTATCAAGGTCATTTGAGACCTTTTTTTCTATAGTGTTTCTTGTGTATTCTTGCCACATTTTCTTAATATCATCAGCTTCTGTTAGATCTGATCATTTCTGTCCTTATTGTGCCCATCTTTGCGTGGAATGTTCCCTTGGTATCTCTGATTTTGTTGAAGAGATCTCTAGTTTTTCTCAATCTATTGTTTTCCTGTATTTCTTTGCATTGTTCACTTAACAAGGCTTTCTTATCTCTTCTTTGGAACTCTGGATTTAGTTGGGTAATCTTTCCTTTTCCCTTTGCCTTTCTCTTCTCTTCTTTTCTCAACTATTTGTAAGGCCTTTCCAGACAACCATTTTACCTTCTTGCATTTTTTTTCCCTTGGGGATGGTTTTGATCACTCTCTTTTGTACAGTATTTGAATCTCCGTCCTTAGTTCTTCTGGCACTCTGTCTGTCAGATCTACTCCCTTGAATCTGTTTGTCACTTCCATTGTATAATCTTAAGGGATTTGATTTAGATCATATATGAATTGCCTAGTTGTTTCTACTACTTGCTTCAATTTAAGTCTGAATTTTGCAATAAGGAGTTCATGATCTGAGCTACAGTCAGCTCCCAGTCTTATTTCCTGACTGTATAGAGCTTCTCCACCATCTTTGCCTACAAAGAATATCATTAATCTAATTTTGGTATTGACCATCATGAATATGAAAGTGTCAGTCATTCAGTCATGTCTGACTCTTTGCAGTCCAATGGACTGTAGCCTGCCAGGCTCCTCTGTCCATGGGATTCTCCAAGCAAGAATACTTGAGCGGTTGCCATTCCCTTCTCCAGCAGATCTTTCCAACCCAGGGATCAAACCCGGGTCTTCCAAATAACAAGCAGATTCTTTACCATTTGAGCCACCAGAGAAGCAAGTATTGACTGTCATACATTTTTTCAAATTCATGTTTTTATTTGCTTTGAGTAAATACTCAGAAGTGAAGCTGTTGGTTCATATGGGGCTTCTTTTTTTTTTTTTTGAAGAACCTCCATAGTGGTGCAATGATTTACAATCTCATCAACAGTTTATGAGGGTTTATTTTCCTACACATGGTCACCAACAAATAACTTACTTGTTGTCTTTTTTGCTGATAGCCATTTTGACATATTTCAAGTGATATCTATATCTCATTAGAGTTTTGATTTACATTTCCCTCATAATTAGTGCCTATTGGGAATCTGTTTGTCTGCTTTTGAAAAAATACTATTTAGATCTTCTGCCCATTTTTAAACTGAATTTTCCTAAATATTTAATTGTATGAATCTTTATATGTTTTAGATATTAACCCCTTCTCAGACATATTATTTGCAAATATCTTCTCCTGTTTAGTAGGTTGCTTTTTTGTTTTACTGGTAGTTTCCCTCACTGTGTTCTTCTACTTTCTCTCTCTAGAAAAAAGAAAAACATGATATTTGAGCTCTTCCTGAATCTGTTAGGGTTTAGTTAATGAAGCAGAACCACTCTGAGTGATATAAAGGTTTTATTTTAAGGATTAGACAAATTTTAGAATCTGATTTAGCTGTCTCTGTAAACTTAGTACCTCTGGATCTCATCTGGACTTGAAGTCAACAGAAGTAGCAGTCAGGAAGGAATGGTTCATGTAAAGTTAAGAGAACAGGGATGGGTAGGTGGGGAATGCAAATCAGAACCTATTAAGATGCAATACGAAGATTCACATCAATCTCTTATCTGAATCAGCAGTGGTTCAGATCTCAAGATCACAGAATCTTTTCGAAGCCCTCAACTTTGATGATGTGGGCAACCTGCAACAGACTGGAACACTTTGCTACAACATTAGCACCCACATGTGTTCAGAGAAGTTGAAAGAGGAGAGCTAAGGAAAGTTGGAGGAGCTGCCTTTCAAACAGCTGCCTTGTGCATATCCACCACAGTGTCATACACTGAGTTGCATCAGTTCCTGACCTCACACTGACGTGAGTGTACCTAACAGCTGATTCTGACCAATCTTCGATCCTTTGCCAGTTTTGCTTGTGGACAACCCTAAACTAGAACTTTGCATAGAAGAGAACACTGGGAAACTTGCTTCCAGCTAAACTGAGTTGAAACAAAACAAAGCCATTACAGTCCATTTTTTGTCAACTTGTCATCCAATATATATCTCTCTTCCATTAATCTACCATTCCCCCTGTCCTTGGCTAACACCTTGATGAATGATGCTGCTTTGCCTGGACCTAAATCATTATTCCTGAAAGCATGGGCTGTTAGAATCAGTGCCTTATTAGAGACGTGGGCATTCTCAGCATTATCCTGGCGGATCTGCTGATTAAGTTATCCTCTTCCTTACCCTCATTGTGTAGTAGCAACCCAACTTTCTCTTGATATTCTGGATCAGTCTATCCAGCAAGCTCAATAAATCAGTCTCTTTCTTGCTTACTAATTCTAATTTAATTATTCATTGCTGTATGCATTGAAGGTGGAAATCCCCTTTGGTAATCATAAATTTGTTTAAGTCTGTGAGTCTGTCACTGTTTGAAGTTCAATTATAGCAGTTTTTTGTATTTCACATATAAGCAATATCATGTGATATTTGTCATTCTCTGCCTGACTAAACTCACTTAGTGTGATAATCTCTAGGTCCATCCATGTTGCTACAAATGGCATTATTTCATTCTTTTTATGGCTCGGTAATATTCCATTGTATACATACACCACATCTTCTTTACCCAGTTCTCTGTCAGTGGACATTTAGGTTGCTTCAATGTCCTGGCTATTATAAATATTGTTGCTGTGAACATTAGGTACATGTACCTTATTTAATTAGGGCGTTCTCTGGATATATGCCCAGGAGTGGGATTGCTGAATCATATTTTTAGTTTTTTAAGGAATGTCTACACTGCTCTGCTGGAGCAGTCATGAAGAGATACCCCACGCCCAAGGTAAGNGCATGTGCTATTTATTTAAATAATCTACAAAATGGAACATAAGCTTAAAATACTGAGATTATTTGTCTAGTTTAAATGCTACAAAACATTTTTTAAAAAACAATATATAGCAAAGGAAAACTAAATTGGTATATTATTTAATTCTACAAAAATGTATGAATGTTGAAAGTTATAGCAAAGGAACAAGTATACCTTTTATTAATGCTTACAGTATTTGAAATGTGTAATTCTTTTGTTTATTATTGAAATGTGCAATTCTTGATGCACAGCCTACTTTTATAAATGTTAAAGAACTGTGTGGCAATCATATATCTAAGACAGTTTTTAAATTATTTCTCCTTAGCTCTGGCTACATCTACTGAAAAAGCAAAAGCTCCAAAAAAATCATCAAGACCTTTTTTCCCCACTTGTGCTATTTTTAGCTGAAAGTACAACTGAAAGCTTACATTCATTTTTACCCCAAATTAAAAGCATGAGGAACAGCTCATTTTTTAACCGTTATTGATACAGCCTTAGTCATCTAATTCCCCATCCTTTTTCATACTCATTAAAAACCTAATATTAAGTGATTTGTTCTACCTAGCTAAAAACAAAAGCAAAATGGTAACTTTGTATAACGATGAAATAAATGTCATAGAAATTGTCTTTATCTTAAAAGATGGTTAGCAGAGAAGCTATCTGCATCATTAGTATCTCAGAAGGATTTTTTAAAAAACAAATACAATTAAAATTGCCTTTAGAATTTATTGAATAATATAAATGAAAAGTTAGACACAAATATAGACAAACTATTTAAAACACATTGCTGGTGTTCATTCAGTAGCTTAAATTCATACCTTATACCTAGTAGTAGCTTGAACGTAGTGTGTGTCACACCAGATGTGTTTGTGTGCTTTACAGAATAGTAGCTGACTTTATCGATTCTATATTTTGACATATTGAGGAAAAATGGAAAAAAATGTTGGGGAGTGGCTGAATCCTGAAACATAGTTTTAACTGAATTTCTGCTGCCCAACCGATTGGAAATTATTCAAGATTTGTAGATATCAGCTATGCATAACAACAGATTGCAGATGATGATCCATCCATTAAGATCTTGAATTTCTGAAATTCCTCATATTTATTAAACCAGCATGCTTTATGTCTTAGGAATGCATACAAATTTTGCCTCCTCTGAGACTAGATTTAGCATTTGTAAATCAGTTGCAAATAATATGGTTGTGATCAGATCATCATTTCACAGGTCATGAAAACAGTGCAGGGAATAGCCAAAATTTTTAGTTTTTTGGAACCAATCTGTACTTAGCCTCCCACCGAAAGATAAAAAGGTGAAATCTTTCCTGTTGTTTTTTTGTTGTATTATTTTCTCTCTTACTTTTCCCCTTTATTTATTATTAGGTTATTTCTAAGCACCATGGCAAAATTGAAATTGTGGGTTGTGTTTACTGCAGTCCACAGAGCTCCTACTGGGATGCTTATAAGTTTCTGGTGATTACACTGCAGTCTTTCAAGCTGTGTAACCTAGAACCTACTCCAGTGGTCCCTCTAATAGATGGTCTAATTCTATGTAAGCTGTAAGCCAATCTTACTTTCACCTTGAATGTAATTATAAGGAAAATAGAAGTGAGGGGGGAGGATTCTTTTTTTAGTTACTGTAGAAGAGGTGTTTGTCCAATAATACTAGAATGTTCTGTAATAATGCTGTTTCCTGTTAATCTCTCATTTTTC
>SJXQ01004142.1:8081-22680 GCA_006408695.1 Aepyceros melampus | reverse complement strand
GGGGGGGAGGGGGGGTTGGGGGTGGGGGAGAGTCAACCTTTAGTCAACCTGATCAAACTGATTAATATTTTCTGTTAAAGCTTTTTAAGAAGTGATGAGAGTCAAAGATGTGACATCCTCTACTCTAGAGGTCACTTCTTCCTTTTCCCCTACAACCCCCAAATTTCTCTTAGCTGCTGAGTACATTTACAGTAAATAAAATACATATGTAGAGAAACTTTATGGGTGTTTTAAATGGTGTCAAATGGTGTCACAGATTTTTCTACTTTTTCTTATCTTCTACTTATGTATTTTGAACACAAAATGTTTTAAGATGGAAAAATAACATGTGAAGGTAGCTTAATTATGATTATGTTCCTTGAGACATAATTTATGGCATTTCAATTAAAAGTTTAATTGGTATATTTTGAGTTCATTCTCCCAGTGATTAAAACTTTATATATTCTGGCACAGCAATGAAATTCTGATACTAATGAATTATTTTTTAATATAAAATAAATTGATCTTAGTAATGTAACTAAAATCCTAAATACCTAAGAATTAAATATTAAGGCTAATATTCTACCCTTCACCTACAATTCTCTGTAGCCTAGGTGACAAGTCACAGTGTCTGAAGAGAAAAAGAACAATGCAGTTTATAAGACAGAGTGGTTAAAGATTGAGTTTCCCACATCAGTTCTGGAACCAAGCTGATTATTACACTTAGCCTGCCTTAGAAATGATTGCAGCCCAACAGAGTATCTTTTCAAATGTTTCTGCTGTTGCCTTTTAACTTCATTTTGCTCCCCTCAGTGCCTAGCAGACTCTTGAGAGTCCCTTGGATTGCAAGGAGATCCAACCAGTCCATTCCGAAGGAGATCAGCCCTGGGATTTCTTTGGAAGGAATGATGCTGAAGCTGAAACTCCAATACTTTGGCCTTCTCACGCGAAGAGTTGACTTATTGGAAAAGACTCTGATGCTGGGAGGGATTGGGGGCAGGAGAAGGGGACGATAGAGGATGAGATGGCTAGATGGCATCACTGGCTCGATGGACATGAGTCTGAGTAACTCTAGGAGTTGGTGATGGACAGGGAGGCCTGGCGTGCTGCAATTCATGGGGTCGCAAAGAGTTGGACACGACTGAGCAACTGAACTGAACTGAATGCCTAGCTGGTTTCTTCTGATTTCATGTACTTTAAATTGAATTTTCATATTCTCCTCCTCTTTTTTGTTTAAATGTGATGTTTTAATAAGACCTTATGAGATGTCAATATCTAATGTTTTTCCTGGTAAAAAATTTAGAACTGATTTTTGTATAGTGAATTTTCATTGCTCAGAAATAATTCAGTGTATGTACTTGATGTTGACAGAAATTCAGCATGTTCTTGTGAACGTCCAGTAGAAACAGAGTTTATAAAATTTCATAATGAATTTACCTTATAAGGCATTTACATTGTCTCTCTCGCCACATTATGACAAAAAAAAAAAAGTAACCCCACCCCCAAACTAATTCTGTTACATCATGGCAATTTTTTTAAAGCAAACACAATTTGTTTTTCACATTGTTCTGATGTTTAATAACAGTTTGCTGTTATTTATTCTTTTTATGTGCTTTTTAATCAGATACAAATTTTAGTAGGGAAGTAAGCAAACATTCCTAAAAATGAATTATAAACAACTGTTTTAGAATACTAAAAGGATTTTAAAACTTTCAATTCAGCAAAGTTAATATTTTTCCCTAATTGAAATAATGGAAAAACATAAGTGTAGACACTTTCATGGTTTAGGGGAAACGGTCTTCAGGCCCCCAGAGTCATGTTCCTTAGCAGCCATTGTTGAGATCTGGTTCCACTACAGTCCTGCATGGTAGGCACCATTTTGTCTTCTTCAGAAGGTTCATCTAGACATTGATTACTGTTAACATGTCTCAAGGTGAGTCTCTGTAAAAGATAACCAATAATCAGTGCAACATGTTTTATGTTAAACTGCACTAGCTCATCAGATTAAATCTACTCTTTAAAATATCCTTTAAGATTTTTTGGTATAAACATTGTGATGATGTCTGTGAAAGGAACTGTGCACAGGTGGTCTGAGTTAATTATTATACAACTTTCATTGTTATGATTTCATCATTGTTTAATACACCTTTATTTGCAGATGGTTAAAGAAATTGGCTGATATTTATCATGCACTGTCAAGAATTCAGACTCCTTTGCAAAGAACCAGTTTGTGAGTTCAGAGTTCAGTTGAGTGCAAATATTGACAATCTTTTACAGAATCTTAGTTTTCTTAGGCATGTGTTATTTAGTAACCATTTAGCAAACATGCAAAGAGATGTCACTGCTGGGACTCAAAAAGAAAACTTCAGGAGATGTTCCCATTTCAAAATACTGTATAAGCCATAGTATCTGTGATTGTGAGACATTCATTATAGGAGAGTAATTATCATTGGCAACAAAGATCTGTCTTACTTGGTAGTGTGATCATCATATTTAGTTTGCCTTTTTAGGGATCTTAAATACCAACATCAACTAAAAATGTGATGGACATATATTTTAAAATATTATATCTATATATTTTCATAATAAGATTTATTAATAAGCATCTTCTCAGTACCCAAATGCTAAAATGTAATTCCAATAATTTCATCATGTTAACCAGCCATTACATCTCTTTGGAGTTCATATTTACATTTTGACTTCATATTTTTGAACTTTTCAGATAAGTATTTGAAGTACACATGGCTTTACATACATAATAATTTATGCACTAATTATATACAGTATCATATACTGTTCTGCTCAGTTGGTCTAGAACCATAGTAAGTAAGTAAAGTCACTCAGTCGTGTCTGACTCTTTGTGACCCCATGGACTGCAGCCCACCAGGCTCCTCAGTCCATGACATTCTCCAAGCAAGAATACTGGAGTGGGTTGCCATTTCCTTCTCCAGGGGATCTTCCTGACCCAGGGATTGAACCCGGGTCTCCCACATTGGAGGCAGACGCTTTAACCTCTGAGCCACAGGGGGTCTAGAACCATACTAGATGAAAAACTTCCCAGCCAGGAGACATATGTTTGAATATGGAAGGTGATTTGGAAATATATCTTGAAAAAACATGCCGTATGCTTTTGTTGCAAATTACCAAAATTAAAGGGAGACAGATACTTTTTTTGGTGGGGGGAGGGGTGGACTCTTGATGGGCTTCCCAGTGGTGCTAGTGGTAAACTGGTAAAGTGTCAATGCAGGAGACATAAGAGATGTGGGTTCAATCCCTGGGTCAGGAAGATCCCCTTGAAGAGGGCTCGGCAGCCCACTCCAGTATTCTTGCCCCGAGAATCCCATGGACAGAGGAGCCTGGTAGGCTGTAGTCCATAGGGTCACATAGTCAGACACAACTGAAGCAACTTAGTATGGGCTCTTGATATTATATTGAAAGTTGGAAGACAAAAAATGCAGGGGACATGCGCGCGCGTGCACACACACACACACACACACACACACACAAAAGTGGGAGAGAACCACTGCCTAGACAATTACAGTTTGTTTTAGATTAGGACTACAAACACCCTGGACTGCACTGTCCTGAGAAAATATGGAATGGAAAATAAGCTTGTGGGTAAAGGATGCTTAATAGACAACAAGCAGGAAATTAAAAGAGCAAGGCTATTAGATGTGAAGAAGATTTGAAAACTTTGGCCTTTGTTGTTGCTCTTGTCAATACAGGAAGGCCATTTATACTGAAAAACAGAAATGGCCAAAGATAGGCAAGAAGATAGCTGATTTATGCTTATAATGCCAGAAATTATGTTGTTGGTTTATGAGCCAACAGCCAGATTGAAAAAAAGATATAAAACAAAAGCATTGTTTATAGAAAATTCTAGTTAAAAATCAACAAAATATTTTTCATTTTTTTTACATACCTGAGGTCCTTTGTGTATATGTGTCCTTTTCCAAAAAAGCCACTTACCCTTCTATGCGTCTCTTAGATCTTTTAAAAAACATGTATATGACTTTAAGGATTAGATTGAATAGGTATTGTCAACTACACATATAATGATAATTTTTAAAACATTAGTATCCTTTAAAAAATTTTTGAAGGAATTCATTAGTAGTCAAAAGCCACTGCTGTTAGATAACAACCAACCAAGGAAAGTATTCTCCTTTTCAGTGTAGGAGGGTAGAAAGATCAGTCATTTTAGGATTAGATTAGCCATAAATGTAAATTTCTGCTCCCCAAGTTACTAAGCTATGAAGATTTGGGCAAGCTACTAAATCATTCTGAAGACTTAGATTCCTTCAGATGCTTAGTTATACTTACTATATATATATGCATATATATATATATAATTATATTTACTATCAGTTCAGTCAAATGCTATTTTCCCTACTGCTTAAAAAATCTGACCTTTAGTCAACTATCTGTGATCTCCTCCCAATCCGATAAGGGTAAAATTGTTAACTATAATATGTTTAAAAGCATAGTTATTGTAAACATGACCTTTGATTGATTTTCTGCATCTTCATCTGATAAACTGCATTATAATACCTGACAGGAAGCCAAGTAGCAGGCTTTTCTAAGTGCAAAGTGTACTTTTGCATATTCCCTTGGGTTTTGGGCAGCTGTTAGAGATATTGTCTCTCTTGAGGCATAGGCTATTACACCAGGGTAGTTTTCCACAACTACTTGATGTGACTTTCATGCCCTTGCTCAGGACTATCACCTGTGAAGAAGCTTGCTTTCATAAGAGTATGTAAACTACTGTGAAAGTTTTGCAGAGTCTCAGAAGCAAGCTGTGGTTTCTGCCCTTGCATTCTGTAAGTTGACTTGTGAGACTAAATAGTTAAATCTGAGAAATGATTGATTTTCTGCATCTTCATCTGATAAACTGCATTATAATACCTGACAGGAAGCCAAGTAGCAGGCTTTTCTAAGTGCAAAGTGTACTTTTGCATATTCCCTTGGGTTTTGGGCAGCTGTTAGAGATATTGTCTCTCTTGAGGCATAGGCTATTACACCAGGGTAGTTTTCCACAACTACTTGATGTGACTTTCATGCCCTTGCTCAGGACTATCACCTGTGAAGAAGCTTGCTTTCATAAGAGTATGTAAACTACTGTGAAAGTTTTGCAGAGTCTCAGAAGCAAGCTGTGGTTTCTGCCCTTGCATTCTGTAAGTTGACTTGTGAGACTAAATAGTTAAATCTGAGAAGACCATTTGGTGGGCATTGCACTTTTCATTGTTTCTTTGAAAACAAAAGAAGATAATCAATGTAAATTGCCTTGTATACAAGTTCTCTTTGTGCAAAAAGTCCAGACTTTTCCAGCTTTCCTGTGCATGTTTGAAATGCCCTTGTCTCAAGTGTAGGCCTAATCTAAACAACACCCCTTCTTTCTCCTCCTCTACTGTCCATGTTTCCATTTCCAATCTTGTCACAAATATTCCAAACTCAATTGTGTCTTCTACTATCAACCTTTTATTATTAATCTGAACCAGACCAACTCCCTGACTTCCTGTATGTTCTCATAGGGAAGAATTGGACATTATGATAGCTTTTATTTACAGTACAATAATCCCCTTAAAATCAAGAACCAGGACAGGTACATATTTGTACTCTTTACAAGAATGCCATACCAGTTTTTTGACTTAAACTGAATAATGGTTTATATTATTGCCTACTGTGAAGATATTCACAATCATACAAGTCAGAAATGGAAGTACAGTTCTTAAAAGCTTTTATTATCATATCACTTAAGTAACCACAGAAAGTGCTTAGAAATAATTTACTTCATAAAGTTTTTAAAATTAGTCTTCAATAATGCATTTAAGTTTCTAGTTAAAATAGTAAACTTTAGAAAGGATATGTTGTATTTTCACACAACATATCTGAATAAAAATTAACAAAATTTAATAATTTCAGCCTTCTAAAAACAATTTTTGGCTATGTTTTTTTATTTTTTCAGCTGTAATACAAAATCTCTTGTCATATAGACATGGGTATAGTTAGCTAAAAAGAGCTTATATGCCATAATATAATTCTATCACTTATGCTTATATATATTTGAAATATGGAAAAAACTAGAAAATACCTATTGATAATAAGAAAATACCACTTAATATATGCAGCCTCCAAAGTAATGAGCACCTAAAGATGAAAAATAGCTCCATGGAGAAACAGCACATAAAAAATTTTAAAACACATTTTAAAGAAGTAAGTTTAGATTTCAATACAGAGCATAACAAAAACACTAAAATTCTATAAAGTCTGCAATACAAACCTCCAAAATTATTTGAGAAAGTAATCAGTAGAATTCTTAAAAATATTTCTAAAAATTTCCATTCTTGTATAGTTTCTTAGAAGCCATTTTTGCAAAGGGCTATCATTGCATATTTCCACAGCGGGCTGTTGGGAGCCATCAGCTACTTTGCTTACTGAGAGACAGGACTGGGTGATTATGTGAAGAAGAGTGTGGGTCTGTTTGACAAAGAAAATAATGAATAATGACAAAATCAAGTACAAAGGCAGTAATAAATCAGTCATTCTCAGCAATATATAATTTCTACTGGGTAAGCACAGAAAGCACACATCACACTGATTGCGTTCATGGAACTTTGAGCTACATCCCTTCAGTAGGAGTAACTGAAGATAAGACTGAGAATATGGAGAAAAGCCTGAGATCAAATGGTGAAACATTTGAGACAAAAGTTTATTTTGGATAGAAAATGTTGTATGCTTAGTGTTCATCCCAGAAATAAAATGCTCTTAGCATTAAGTGAATTATTTTTCTCTAGGTACTTCAGACAAAACCTTAACCAGAGGAAATCGAAATCTGAAATAATCCTTTTGAGATAAGTTATTTTTCATTAAAAAAAAACACATAAAACATTTAGTGCCTTCATTTGTTTGAAAAAACAAGTTTTTTTTTTCCTTAGCATTCTGTATAGAAGAGATACCAATTGTTAATATTTTTTTCTAGTAATTTTAATCACTTTTATGTAATTGAGCCCATCTAATTAAATAGGCCTCACTTTATATTCTGGGCATCATTTTTAAAATTAAATATTCTAAAAACCTAAAAAATAATTTCTACAAAGGATCTTGCCAAAAATCATTTAACTCTCAATTGGGGATATGCAATTTGGAGCTACTAGGAGGAATGCCGGGATAAACATCTCTGAACATCTCCCTTCCACATGTATCTCATTTCTTTAGAGATGATTCTTAGTGAAATCCCAAGATCAAAAGGTAAGAACATTTTAATATGTATTAGCAAAATAAAAATTCTATTAAACGTCTATAATTTGCAATAATAGCAGTAGCTTTATTGTGCTTACTGTATGTCAGAATACTGTATTTGTGTCGGTTTCACTGCGTCTGCCTCAGTACTGTGTGTTGCCACTATAAACATTTCTTGACATATGGCCAGGATAAAGAGTGATATGGATAAAAGAAAACATGTGAAATGACTTTTTATAGTTGTTTTTCATATTTATGTAAAATAACTTCTTTTTCATTTTCATTGGTTAATTTCTATTTTTCCTATGCTCTTTATACAGGACCGTGGATATTTTTAAATTGGGTGTACATCTTTTCTTTTAAATACTCCTTTTAAGCATACCATCCCTTGTCTTATTTATTACAAATGCCTCTGACAACTTTAGGAAGCTGTCATGTTAACTCAGTTTTGAAGGCAATATGACATACAGGCTGACAAGTAGCATACTGCCAAATATCATTTTGCATGGCATTATTTAAAATATTCACTAGAACAGGGAAATATGAACCCTAAGAATTTTTTTTGTTTATGATATAGTATTACTTAATTATTATTTACTGAAGTATGGAAATTATTTCCTAAAATTTACAAAATTTCAGTCATACTATTTTAAGATACATAAGAAAAGTAATAATTCCTGTCTTTAAACATAATTTTGCTATTTAAAACAAGGTGTGTCATGGAGTATTTCCAACTTTACCCTTTAAAGATACAGTTAGAGCTGAAAGCCAACTGGAATCAGGCTAGGGAAACAATTTTGGTGACAAAATATGAATCATAAAATTATAAAATTAGGTAATACCTTTGTACCTTTGGATTAAAAACCACCTAGTAAATAGTTAGCTATTTTAATGCACAAATAGAAGTGACTGATGGTTGATTGAAAACCAACCATACAGGTGTCAGTTTAAAAGATGCCATACTAAAAATTTGAAATGAAAATAATTATTGCTATATACAATAATAAAGTAAGAATAAACTTGGACTATTATAGATATTTAATTTAATAGCAAAAGAAATAGGATTTCCCCTATTGATCAAGTACAGAATAAAGATTATTTAAATCTTAATATAGTAAAGTTCTTATTCAAAATATTAATTATGATCTCTCCATAAGGTGATCTGTGCACTTGTTAGAATATGAGTATTAAACAAGTCTATAAGGGTAAGTATTTAACAAGCAAGAACTAAAAACAATACTAAACTACTGAAATTCCTATTCACTAATTGTTTCTAATAATACATAAAACACAGCTATGGGTCAGTAGAACTATGGAAATATAATACTTGTCTGATATACACAGCCTTCAACAAGTAAATCAAGCCACTGTTTTTATTAGGAATGCTACTCAGGGAATTGGCTGGATTGGCAACTATAGATGACTTACCTTGAAATTATATTCCCATTTACCTGCTTTCTGATAAAGGTAAATAAAAGAGGAGTTGTTAAAAACCTAAATATAAGCTTCTGTGATTTCAGTAAATATACTCCCACATATTTAACCTACTAAAGAAAATTCCTGAAAATTGTGACTCTGAGAAACTTTTGATACAGATGGACATCAAATTCATAACAAGTATTTTCTCAGTAATTTGCTCAGTCACATGAGACAGAAGACTTATTTTTAGCTTCATATTTTGTTTCCTTTTTTTTTCGTTGTTGCACAGTGTTTGTGAACATAAGTATTCTGTTCTAAAATTAGATTCTCACACTGTATGTAGCAGCCTGGATGTTCAAAAAGAAATGTTACTATGTGCACTTATTGCAGTAAAATGTAAATTTCAAATGGATTGGAAAACAATTGCAACAAAATAGGATAATATAAGAAAACCTGAATAAGAGAATGGATGGATGACAGACCTTTATAACAGTAATCTTTAAAATATTTCAGGGAGATGAAATTTAGGTCTTTTTTCTTTTAACTTTGTGTCAGTGGGCTTCTATTGCACCGAAGTGTTCAAGTAATTTATTCAAGAGTTCTGGACCAGGTGAGGCTCTTTCGGTTGTGCTGATGATGCTTTGGTTGACCCCCAAATGAACAGATCTGGCCAGGTATAAAGTGGTACTGAATTAATTTCATGGTTGTGCTGTTTAAGAAATATTTAGTTAAGAAAGTGGGAAACTCTGTATTTCAAATCAAAGTTGGCCAAAGATATGTATTTTACCAACATGTGCTTTAGTTTCACACAAATAAAAGGTGAAACAATTAGATATTAATTATATTATGATTATGTATGGCTAACATTTGTAAACAGTCAGATCATATTGACAAAGTAGTCTTACAACTTACCGTTTATCTAAACAGACAATATTTACTGCAGTACATCTTTCCCATTATTTAGGAAAGAAGGAATTCTGTGTGAATACAATTTGGTACCAAAATAATTGATAATATTTTACCATTTCTTTCATTGATAATACTGTACAGTTAGCTTATCAGATCCTGACATGCTGGGACCTGGGACCGTTTACTGCAGTACTTGTACCTGGACAAACATTTCCTTGAGCTACAGATTGCTGCTGCTGCTGCTGCTAAGTCATGTCAGTCGTGCCAATTCTGTGCGACCTCATAGACAGCAGCCCACCAGGCTCCTCCGTCCCTGGGATTCTCAGGCAAGAACATTGAAGTGGGTTGCCATTTCCTTCTCCAGTGCAGAAAAGTGAAAAGTGAAAGTGAAGTTGTTCAGTTGTGTCCCACTCAGCGACCCCATGGACTGAAGCCTACCAGGCTCCTCTGTCCATGGGATTTTCCAGAGCTACAGATTAAGGAACTAAAAATAGAACTGCATACATGCACAGCTGGGATAAATTATGAACAAAAAGACACAAAAAGACCAAAAAATAGGGAGCAAAGCAGGGTACTACGAGTGCCCCCTGCATAATACCACTAAAGGGATGGGCAAAACACCTAAGCCACCCCTCTAGCCTGACCCTTGGACACACCCTTATCTTCATTGCATATAAAGATCCCCCACCAGAGAGCAAGAAAAGAAAACAGTTACTTGTTTTCACTCTCTTCTGTGACCTCCTGGGGGATAGGAGTGAGCCTTTTCCTTACATGGGATAAGGGTAAGGGAGTGCTTTTGTTCCAGGCTGTTCAGAGGTGGCCTTTGGGTTTGTGGTCCATAATTTGCCCCAGCTATGAATGCATGCAGTTGTTTCTAGTCCCTTGCAGTTTCTTTGTAATTTGTAGTTGGAGGAGACATTTGTCTAGGTGCGAGTATACCACTGCAGCAAAGGGTCTCAGGTCCCGGCCTGCGTCAAGAACATCAGTCAGGAAGCAGTTTAGTGTAGTGGAAAAGATTGCTGAATTTAGTGCCAGAAACGGGCTGTACACATTTAGGTAAGGAATTTAAACCACACTAAGCTTTGTTTTATTGATGTTTGGTACCAAATTGTATCAATAAAACATCAAATACATCAAATTCAAATAATAATATTATCTTATAGGACTATTGTAAGAATTGCAAGAGACAATTGATAAAATTAGACACTCAGAAAAATTTTTCTTCTCTGTCTTTCCCCCCAGTCACTTAAGAAGTAAACAAACCAAAGCAGCTGGATACACTCAATGTTTTGAGGCTTTATGATACTGTTTCAGTTTTTCTCTGTATATATGAACAATTGTATTTTGACTTGATTTTTTAAGATTGAAATGACTATGGAAGATAAGGTGATGGAATAGTTCAGTGGTTTGCACTGTGAGATTCACAGTTGTGCTGATAACTAACTTTCTTTGATTACTTTGCTCTGCTGTGCTTAGTTGCTCACTCATGTCTGACTCTTTGTGACCCCATGGACCGTAGCCCTTCAGGGTCTTCTGTTCATGGAGATTCTCCAGGCAAGAATACTGGAATAGGTTCCCATGCACTCCTCCAGGGGATCTTCTCAACCCAGGGATTGAACCTAGGTCTCCCACGTTGCAGGAGGATTCTTTACCATCTGAGCCACCAGGGAAGCCCTTTGTTACTTTATTAGGACCTAAATCTGCTGGTGGTATAATTTTTCTGCTTTAGCTTTCTTCTGATAGGGGCTAGAAGGAGAGAACATTAAGGTATATTTCAGCTCTATAATCGTGAACTCCACCAGAATTTATTCTGCTTTGAAAGTGCACCACCTCAGAGGTTTGTCAAAGAATAAATTTGCCCATCATAGCCTTTGCTAAAGAATTAGAGAAATAGCAGGGGCACGTAACCACTTTCCACTGGTTGAAAGCCTCATTTTCTAAAATGTATTTATTTATGGTTTTTCCTAGTTTTGCAATATTTTTCAGTAGTGCATATAAAAAGATGAAGAAAGATAAGCAGATATTTGGCCACTGTCTAGACTTGACCTTCTCAAACTCTTTAGCATCTCCGCAAATGACTTGGGGATTTTGTTAAAATATAGACTCAGATACAGTGTGTCTAGAGTGATCTATCAGATACCTAATTTCTAACAGGTTCCCAGGTGATGTTACTAGTCCTGGAATTACACTTTGGCTAGCAATGGTTGAGACGATTTTGTAGACTAAAGTCATCATAAACCCAAAACTTAAAAGGTAATTATAAAAATTAAATATTGTATTTCAGTTTCATTTACAAAAATCATGTTTTTTCTGACTACTACACAAATAAAATAGGAGTTTTCTTTCAAAGCTGAAATTCAAAAAGGCATGCATTATTTCTATCAGTCAGTTCATCAGTTTAGTCATTCAGTTGTGTCTGACTCTTTGCGACCCCGTGAACTACAGCACGCCAGGTCTCCCTGTCCATCACCAACTCCGGGAGTCCACCCAAACCCATGTCCATTGAGTCGGTGATGCCATCCAACCATCTTATCCTCTGTTGTCCCCTTCTCCTGCCCTCAATCTTTTCCAGCATCAGGGCCTTTTCAAATGAATCAGCTCTTCGCATCAGGTGTCCAAAGTATTGGAGTTTCAGCTTCAGCATCAGTCCTTCCAATGAACACCCAGGACTGATCTCCTTTAGGATGGACTGGTTGGATCTCCTTGCAGTCTAAGGTACTCTCAAGAGTCTTCTCCTACACCACAATTCAAAAGCATCAATTCTTTGGCACTCAGCTTTCCTTATAGTCCAACTCTCATATGCATACATGACTACTGGAAAAACCATAGCCTTGACTAGACGGACCTTAGTTGGTAAAGTAATGTCTCTGCTTTTTAATATGCTATCTAGGTTGGTCGTAACTTTTCTTCCAAGGAGTAAGCGTCTTTTAATTTCATGGCTGCAATCACCATCTGCAGTGATTTTGGAGCCAAAACTATAATAAAGTCAGTCACTGTTTGCCCATCTATTTGCCATGAAGTGATGGGACCAGATGCCATGATCTTGGTTTTCTGAGTGTTGAGTTTTCAGCCAGCTTTTTCACTCTCCTCTTTCACTTTCATGAGGAAGCTCTCTAGTTCTTCTTCACTTTCTGCCATAAGGGTGGTGTCACCTGCATATCTGAGGTAATTGATGTTTTTCTCGGCAATCTTGATTCCAGTTTGTGCTTTCTCCAGCCCAGAGTTTCTCATGATATACTCTGCATATAAGTTAAATAAGCAAGGTGACAATATACAGCCTTGACATACTGTTTTTTCCTATTTGGAACCAGTCTGTTGTTCTATGTCCAGTTCTAGCTATTGCTTCCTGATCTGCAAACAGGTTTTTCAAGAGGCAGGTAAGGTGGTCTGTATTCCCATCTCTTTCAGAATTTTCCACAGTTTATTGTATCCACAAAGTCAAAGGCTTTGGCATAGTCAATAAAGCAGAAATAGATGTTTTTCTTGCTTTTTCCATGATCCAGTGGATGTTGGCAATTTGATGTCTGGTTCCTCTGCCTTTTCTAAAACCAGATTGAACATCAGGAAGTTCATGGTTCATGTGTTGCTGAAGCCTGGCTTGGAGAATTTTGAGCATTACTTTACTAGCATGTGAGATGAGTGCAATTGTGCAGTATTTTGATCATTCTTTGGCATTGCCTTTCTTTGGGATTGGAATGAAAACTGACCTTTTCCAGTCCTGTGGTCACTGCTGAGTTTTCCAAATTTTCTGGCATATTGAGTGCAGCACTTTCACAGCATCATCTTTCAGGATTTGAAATAGTTCAACTGGAATTCCATCACCTCTACTAGCTTTATTCGTAGTGATGCTTTCTAAGGCTCACTTGACTTCACATTCCAGGATGTTTGTCCCTAGGTGAGTGTGAGTGATTACACCATCATGATTATCTGGGTCATGAAGATCTTTTTTGTACAGTTCTGTGTATTTTTGACACCTCTTCTTAATATCTTCTGCTTTTGTTAAGTCCATACCATTTCTGTCCTTTATTTAGCCCATCTATGTGTGAAATGTCCCCATAATATCTTAGAGATCTCTTGTCTTTCCTGTTCTATGGTTTTCCTCTATTTCTTCACATTGATTGCTGAGGAAGGCTTTCTTATCTCTCCTTGCTATTCTTTGGAGCTCTGCATTCAAATGGTTATATCTTTCCTTTTTTCCTTTGCTTTTTGCTTCTCTTCTTTTCACAGCTGTTTGTAAGCCCTCCTCAGACAGCCATTTTGCTTTTTTTGCATTTCTCTCTCTTGGGGATTATCTTGATTCCTGTCTCCTGTACAATGTCATGAACCTCCATCAATAGTTTATCTCAGGCACTCTGTCTATCATATCTAGTCCCTTAAATCTATTTCTCACTTCCACTGTATAATCATAAGGGTTTGATTTAGGTCATACCTGAATGGTTTAGTGGTTTTCCCCACTTTCTTCAGTTTAAGTCTGAATTTGGCAATAAGGAGTTCATGATCTGAGCCACAGTCCACTCCAGGTCTTGTTTTTGCTGACTGTATAGAGCATTTCCATCTTTTGCTGCAAAGAATATAACCAGTCTGATTTTCATGTTGACCATCTGGTGATGTTCATGTCTAGAGTCTTCTCTTATGTTTTGGAAGAGGGTATTTGGTATGACCAGTGCATTCTCTTGGCAGAACTTGATTAACCTTTGCCCTGCTTCATTCTGTACTCTAAGGCCAAATTTGCCTGTTCCTCCAGGTGTTTCTTGACTTCCTACTTTTGCATTCCAGTCCCCTATAATGAAAAGGATATCTTTTGGGGGTGTTAGTTCTAGAAGGTCTTGTAGGTCTTCATAGAACCGTTCAACGTCAGCTTCTTCAGTGTCACTGGTTGGGGCATAGACTTGGATTACCATGATATTGAATGGTTTGCCTTGGAAACGAACAGAGATCATTCTGTCCTTTTTGAGACTGCATCCAAGTACTGCATTTCGGACTCTTTTGTTGACCATGATGGCTACTCCATTTCTTCTAAGGGATTCCTGCCCTCAGTAGTAGATATAATGGTCAT
>SJXQ01004141.1:74455-136716 GCA_006408695.1 Aepyceros melampus | reverse complement strand
CTGCAGCATGCCAGGCTTCTATGTCCTTCACCATGTCCCAGAACTTGCCCAAACTCATGTCCATTGAGTCAGTGATTCCATACAACCATCTCGTCCTGCATCCCCTTCTCCTCCTGATTTTAATCTTTTCCAGCACCAAGGTTTTTTCCAATGAGTCGGCTCTCGGCATGACATGGCCAAAGTATTGATAACCATAAATTTGTTTTGTATGTCTGTGAGTTTATTTATGTTTTATAAATAAGTTCATTAATCTTTGTATTTTTTTAGATTCCAAACATATATGAGATCATATATTTGATTTCATATGATATTTTATCTCCAGTCATGTCACTGCAGATGACATTATTTCATTGTTTTATGGCTCAGTAATACCAAAAAAGGCAATGCCAAGGAATGCTCAAATTACTGTACAATTGCATTCATTTCACATGCTAGCAAGATTATGCTCAAAATCCTTCAAGCTAGGTTTCAGAAGTACATGAACTGAGAGAACTTTATACATATATATATATATATATGCTGTGTTGTGAAGTCGCTCAGTCGTGTTCAACTCTTTGTGACCCTGTTGACTGTAGCCTACCAGGCTCCTCCTTCCATGGGATTCTCCAGGCAAGAGTACTTGAGTGGGGTGCCATTTCCTTCTCCAGGGGATCTTCCCAACCCAGGGATTGAACCCAGGTCTCCCGCATTCCAGGCAGACGCTTTAACCTCTGAGCCACCAGGGAAGCCCATATATATTAGAAAAGGCAGAGAAACCAGAAATCAAATTACCAGTATACATTGGATCATAAAAAAAGCAAGGGAATCCCCCCCACAAAATATCTACTTCTTCTTCATTGACTACGATAAAGCCTTTGACTTTGTGGATCACAACATACCAGGCTCCTCCTTCCATGGGATTCTCCAGGCAAGAGTACTTGAGTGGGGTGCCATTTCCTTCTCCAGGGGATCTTCCCAACCCAGGGATTGAACCCAGGTCTCCCGCATTCCAGGCAGACGCTTTAACCTCTGAGCCACCAGGGAAGCCCATATATATTAGAAAAGGCAGAGAAACCAGAAATCAAATTACCAGTATACATTGGATCATAAAAAAAGCAAGGGAATCCCCCCCACAAAATATCTACTTCTTCTTCATTGACTACGATAAAGCCTTTGACTTTGTGGATCACAACAAACTGTATTCTTAATGAGATGGGAATAGCAGACCACCTTACCTGCCTCCTGAGTAACTTGTATGCAGGGCAAGAAGCAACAGTTAGAACTGGACATAGAACAACAGATTGATTCAAAATTGGGCAAGGAGTATGTCAGGACTGTATATTGTCACCCAGCTTATTTAATGTATATGAAGAATACATCATGCGAAATGGTGAGCTGGATGAAGCACAAGCTAGAATCAAGATTGCTGGGGGAAATATCAATAACCTCAGATTTGCGGATTGAAAGGTTGTTGCTGAGCCATGAAAGACACTGGGATTCTTGGCCTCCAGAGGAGAAGAATTCAATCCAGGGCCAATGATGTGGCTTGATCACTCAGAGCTTTTGTGTAATAAAATTTTATTAAAGTATAAAAAAGATAGAGAAAGGTCCTGACATAGAGATCAGAAGGGGAAGAAAGAATGACCCCCTCAACCCCCCGCTAATCTTAAGCAAGAAATTGTATACCTATTAGCAGGCTGCTAATTAGAGAAAGGGAATGTCTCAAAACTCAGAGAGTGGCACCAGCCCCTCACCCACAACATGCATTTTGAGATAACATTGACACCAGATGAGTCATCCTGGGCCACAAAACATTTGACATAAATCTTGAAGAAAGGCAGGTTTCCAAGCAAATATCTATATATTAACATTATCATAATATTATTATCATTAACAAAGCTTAAGAGAATCTTTGCATGAGTAAAACATACTGGTTTGTCAAGTCTCTTCTGAGTCTTAGGCAGAATGAAACTGACTTGTAGATAGAGTCTAAGGTAAGTACATTAGTAAGTTTATTAACACAGCTTAACAAAAACATTTCCATAAGAATAATGCATTGGCTAGCTCAAGGTTTGAGAAAAGTTAAGTTCAGGTGGAACTAGGTGCTTCAACATAGAATTTTAAAAGAAACCTCCTTTAAATTTATGTATAGAGAAGGGAAAAATTTTTGACAGCTGCAGTTTGTTTCTTCCTGCTGTTTAACATAGAGATAAAAGATGTCCAACATTAGCAGCCTATGATGATGTGATGACTAATCTAGAGCCAGACATCTTGGAATGTGAAGTCAAATGGGCCTTAGAAAGTATCACTACGAACAAAGCTAGTGGAGGTGATGGATTTCCAGTGGAGCTGTTTCAAATCCTGAAAGATGATGCTGTGAAAGTGCTGCACTCAATATGCCAGCAAATTTGGAAAACTGAGCAGTGGCCACAGGACTGGAAAAGGTCAGTTTTCATTCCAATCCCAAAGAAAGGCAATGCCATGGAATGCTCAAACTACCACACAATTGCACTCATCTCACATGCTTGTAAAGTAATGCTCAAAATTCTCCAAGCCAGGCTTCACCAATACGTGAACTGTGAATTCCCTGATGTTCAAGTTGGTTTTAGAGAAGGCAGAGGAACCAGAGATCAAATTGCCAACATCCTCCGGATCATAGAAAAAGAAAGAGAGTTCCAGAAAAACATATATTTCTGCTTTATTGACTATGCCAAAGCCTTTGGCTGTGTGGATCACAATAAACTGTGGAAAATTCTGAAAGAGACGGTAAGGAAGTATAAATCTGCTTTGTATTTCAGAATTGAAACAATATATAAGGATTCAACAGGATTCATAAACTTATTTTGATATTTACACTGCAAAATATTCTCCACTGGTAGTGACTGAGTAAAAGGAAGGATTACTGTATGAAATAAGTACAGCCTTACAGGTGTGATATTTTCACTCTGCTCCAAATAATAATTCATGTTTCTACTCTAAGGATTGTAAAGAAACAAATAGCCTTAGATGAATATTAAATAGTAAGTCAGAAAGTACTCAAAAGAAGAATTAGGAATTTAGTGGCTAATGTTTATTCAAATAGTGTTAAGATACATGCTAAATGTAAAAGGCATTAGTCAGGACTTAACTCTCTTTGCTGCAAATCCAGTATCAATTGATAGGTTGTAGGACCATATTTTATTTCAATATTTTTGCCATTTGACATAATTAAGTATTATCCAAAAATGTGTCTAAAGATCTTCTCTTTAAAATATATGATAAAATATATATAATAAAATATATAATTACAAATGTTGGTTTGATTATGCATTTTATTTTCAACCATAGTACATACTATTTAAAGATGATTCTAATAATGTAACAGAGAAATAAAGTGTAATTTAAGGGAGCCACATTTATAGCCTACAGAAAATCATCTATTCCACAAAGTGCAGTACAACTGTAATTGGACTTCCATTAAGAAAGAACCAAGAATTTGAGGTTGTCTGGACATGGAGGGACAGAATTTCTGGGGGTTCAATAACAAGTTTTCTCTGTCCTACTTCACAAAATGGACTGAATGGGTGAACAATTGCCTGGAAAAATTATCTACCTAAGCAAAAATGCTTAATTAAGAACATCATCCAAAATAAAGATGCTGTTTCCCCAATTATTTTAACTATTATATCCTTCTGAGTGCTTATGGTTTATTCATTCTACAGTCATCCAGCTTTCTTAGAGCAGATAGGGAAAAGAGATTAAAATGTGTAGTGAATAAAATGTACTGTTATTACTAAAGATGTGTGGTTTCTGCATTTGTAACTGATTTGGAGATAATAATTAACTAAGCTTTTT
Source organism: Aepyceros melampus (assembly GCA_006408695.1). NCBI lineage: Eukaryota > Metazoa > Chordata > Mammalia > Artiodactyla > Bovidae > Aepyceros > Aepyceros melampus. Next base: position 132,903 of record SJXQ01004141.1, on the reverse strand, counting down.
GCATCTCACACTTTACATATCAGAAACACTTAGCTTGTAATTCAGGCTGCTGATACTTTAAAAGGAATTAATTAATTTATTAATTAAAATGAAATTAAATTCAACTTTTTTGTAACTTTTGCTTATGATATGGTGAAATCTAAACTTCAAATTTGTCTAATTTATTTTAGGAGATTATTTACAAGGATACAAGCAAAGTCTCTCCTATTCAATAAATAATTTCTTGTTTTACCATTTCCCTCAAATATTTTCCTCAATCCCATGATCAAAAAGTGACATTCTTTCCAAACTGTAAAATAAATTCTTATCTCCTCTCATACATGGGTCAGCCTTGCAGCCTACTACCTTTATTTCAATTACATGTACTACTATTTCTAAGAATTTATCAGTTGCTAATCACTGAGCTAAACAACTTCTATAAAGTCTCTCCAAATTTACCAACATGCTTTCTAGGAATAATCCATGTGAAGTTAATAAGAAAGAAAGAAAAAATGTCTGTTCAATTTTTTTTAACTGCCATATTTAAATAAAGCAAGTAAAGGGTTATACCAAATTAAGCAAATTCATGAAGTCTTCAAAACATTATAAGTATTATGAATCTCCAAAATACATGTACTGAAATGGAGCTTTATCCAATTTTGACAGGATAGCTTGCAGTTCAGTTCAATTCAGTCACTCAGTCGTGTCCAACTCTTTGAGACCCCATGAATCGCAGCACACCAGCCTCCCTGTCCATCACCAACTCCTAGAGTTCACTCAGACTCACGGCCATCGAGTCCGTGATGCCATCCAGCCATCTCATCCTCTGTCGTCCCCTTCTGCTGCCCCCAATCCCTCCCAGCATCAGGGTCTTTTGCAATGAGTCAACTCTTCGCATGAGGTGGCCAAAGTACTGGAGCTTCAGCTTTAGCATCGTCCTTGCAAAGAAATCCCAGGGTTGATCTCCTTCAGAATGGACTGGTTGGATCTCCTTGCAGTCCAAGGGATTCTCAAGAGTCTTCTCCAACACTACAGTTCAAAAGCACCAATTCTTCGGCACTCAGTCCTCTTCACAGTCCAACTCTCACATCCATACATGACCACAGGAAAAACCATAGCCTTGACTAGACAAACATTAGTCAGCAAAATAATCTCTCTGCTTTTGAATATGCTATCTAGGTTGGTCATAACTTTTCTTCCAAGGAGTAAGTGTCTTTAAATTTCATGGCTGCAGTCACCATCTGCAGTGATTTTGGAGCCCAAAAAAATAAAGTCTGACACTGTTTCCACTGTTTCCCCATCTATTTCCCATGAAGTGATGGGACCGGATGCCATGATCTTTGTTTTCTGAATGTTGAGCTTTAAGTCAACTTTTTCACTCTCCTCTTTCACTTTCATCAAGAGGCTTTTTAGTTCCTCTTCACTTTCTGCCATAAGCGTGGTGTCATCTGCATATCTGAGGTTATTGATATTTCTCCCAGCAATCTTGATTCCAGCTTGGGCTTCTTCCATTCCAGGGTTTCTCATGATGTACTCTGCATTCTGAAAGAGATGGGAATACCAGACCACCTGACCTGCCTCTTGGGAAATCTGTATGCAGGTCAGGAAGCAACAGTTAGAACTGGACATGGAACAACAGACTGGTTCCAAATAGGAAAAGGAGTACGTCAAGGCTGTATATTGTCACCCTGCTTATTTAACTTACATGCAGAGTACATCATGAGAAACGCTGGACTGGAAGAAACACAAGCTGGAATCAAGATTGCCGGGAGAAATATCAATAACCTCAGATATGCAGATGACACCACCCTTATGGCAGAAAGTGAGGAGGAGCTAAAAAGCCTCTTGTTGAAAGTGAGAGAGGAGAGTGAAAAAGTTGGCTTAAAGCTCAACATTCAGNGGAAGAAACACAAGCTGGAATCAAGATTGCCGGGAGAAATATCAATAACCTCAGATATGCAGATGACACCACCCTTATGGCAGAGAGTGAAGAGGAGCTAAAAAGCCTCTTGATGAAAGTGAAAGAGGAGAGTGAAAAAGTTGGATTAAAGCTCAACTCTTAGAAAATGAAGATCATGATATCCGGTCCCATCACTTCATGGGAAATAGATGGGGAAACAGTAGAAGCAGTGTCAGACTTTATATTTTGGGGCTCCAAAATCACTGCAGATGCTGACTGCAGCCATGAAATTAAAAGACGCTTAGTCCTTGGAAGAAAAGTTATGACCAACCTAGATAGCATATTCAAAAGCAGAGACATTACTTTGCCGACTAAGGTCCATTTAGTCAAGGCTATGGTTTTTCCAGTAATCATGTATGGATGTGAGAATTGGACTGTGAAGAAGGCTGAGCACCGAAGAATTGATGCTTTTGAATTGTGGTGCTGGAGAAGACTCTTGAGAGTCCCCTGGACTGCAAGGAGATCAGCCCTGGGATTTCTTTGGAAGGAATGATGCTAAAGCTGAAACTCCAGTACTTTGGCCACCTCATGGAAGAGTTGACTCATTGGAAAAGACTCTGATGCTGGGAGGGATTGGGGGCAGGAGGAGAAGGGGACAACCGAGGATGAGATGGCTGGATGGCATCACTGACTCGATGGACATGAATCTGAGTGACCTGGACATGAATCTGAGTGACCTCCGGGAGTTGATGATGGACAGGGAGGCCTGGCGTGCCGTGATTCATGGGGTTGGAAAGAGTCGGACACGACTGAGTGACTGAACTGAACTGATTCTTATTTTTGTAGATTTAATATTATGCTTTGTTGGTGCTCTGGTTTATTGACCCTGGCATGTTTATATTTTCTCACTATTTTCCTTATTCCAGACATGGCCGTTGTACTTTACTTCTTAAAGAGAATCTTTATCATAATGCAAAGTGAACTGTAAAATAATCAGAAATTTTCTGCTTAAGAAAGCAAACCTATCAGGCAGGAGTCTTTAGGCTGATGACGACTCCCTTTGGGTGAAGCATGAAGTCTTTCCCAAGGTAGGCCAGGTCTCCCACAATCTGCCCATCTCGCCTCCTCTCGCCCGTGCGTGCTCTCCTCTCCAGCCACATTCCACTTTTGCTCCAGAAGACCCATATGCCCCTCACCACCAGACCTGTGACCACACTATTTACGGCCTTAACTTCCACCTTTCACCTGACTCACTTCTATCCTTCAGTTCCCCTGCCATCTATTCCTCCAAGGGGAATCCCATCCGTATTCATTAGGATGTCTCTTCCTTCCCATTCACGTCTCAGATCATCAACTCTATCAGGGCGGGGGCCACATTTGACTTCTTTACCTCTATATTTTTATGCCAGCACATGTCACAAACTATATTAAGCATTTGGTACATATGCTGAATAAATTGAATGAATCTGTCTAGAGATAGAGATTAGCTAATGCAACTTTGGGATCTATCACTTGACAGCCCTCAAAACTTCACTTATAACTGCATCCAACATGGTTGGCCAGGACCTGTGCAAGGAAGGAAACATAGCTGGTCTGCTTTATTCCCTCCTTGCTTATCTCTAGAACACTTAAACTCATCATAATGCCCTTAACCAAACTCTGAGCACTAAACTCCTTCAGTGTTCTCTAATTAATGATGCTATTCTGTACCCGCAAGACAGAAGGTCAGTATATACCAGGCCTAAAGCATTGTTTCAAATAAACAGTAATATTCATAATGGGTACCTGGTACTAATGTGGGTATGTGTCTTGGCTGGTCACGATAGTCATGTGACAAGCTCCTGTGAAGAACTCTGGGCCTCCAAGACTCGAGTGGGCTTCTGTGAGTAGAGACAGACTTCAGGTTGGAGAGAAGCATGTATCTGTGCAACCCTCACTGAGAACAGGTACGCCCATGCTGACTTCTCTAGTCTTTGCTAATGTATCGTTATTCTGCGGTGCCTGCACTGTGTCTTTGCTTCATTAATCTTGGCTGTATGAGACTTTGTAGAGTTACAGGTCCTTTGGCAATTTACTAGTGGGTGGTCATGGGACCCCAAGACAGCCTACTTCTTGAACTGCTGCCCTTTCAAGATTCCTGTGAAGAACTCTGGGCCTCCAAGACTCGAGTGGGCTTCTGTGAGTAGAGACAGACTTCAGGTTGGAGAGAAGCATGTATCTGTGCAACCCTCACTGAGAACAGGTACGCCCATGCTGACTTCTCTAGTCTTTGCTAATGTATCGTTATTCTGCGGTGCCTGCACTGTGTCTTTGCTTCATTAATCTTGGCTGTATGAGACTTTGTAGAGTTACAGGTCCTTTGGCAATTTACTAGTGGGTGGTCATGCGACCCCAAGACAGCCTACTTCTTGAACTGCTGCCCTTTCAAGATGTCTGTGATACTGCTTTTCATCTTTTTCCTACTTCGTTGCTAATTTTTTTCCTAACTCCTTTGCTGGCCTCTATTTCTATCAGACTCAAAAGATTACAGTATCCTATAGCTCTATTCTGGCCCTCTTTTATTTCCACTCTCATTAGATTTTTTTTTTTTTACACATAGGTTTCAATGCCATCTACATGTTGATGACTCTCGTTTATTTCTATAGTCAAAACTTTCCTCCAGACTCCACCTATACACCTGTCTACTGGACATTCCCACTGGATATATTTTAAGGATTTCAAATTTCTAAAAACTGTCTAAATCAGAGCTCTTTGTTTCAACCAAAACTTGGCCTTTTCTAGTGTTTCCTATCTTGGTAAATAAAACCTCAGACACTCAGCTGCCCAAGCTGGAAACCTGAAAGTCATCCTGGATCTTTTATTGTTCCCTGATCCCTGCCCACTCTCTTCCAACGCATTAGCAAGTATTGTTGGTTTTATTTCCAAAGCAAATCTCGAATCCCTCCACTTCTCTCCATTTCTAATACAGCATCTTCATCCAAAATACCACCATTAACCGGTGCCTGGATTACTATAACTGAATTATTTTCCCTCTGTCTATACTTTCCCCTTTCTGATTAACTCTCTACTCATCAGCCAAGGAGCAGAGAGCAGCAGAGGATAAGATGGTTAGATAGCACCACTGACTCAATGGATATGAATCTCAGCAAACTCCTGGAGATGGTGAAAGACAAGGCAGGCTGGTGTGCTCTAGTTCATGGGGTTGCAAAGAGTCAGACACAACTTAGCAACTGAACATTAACAGCAGCCAAAGTCACAATTTTTCTAAACCCACATCAGATGACATCATTTTGATGAAAACCATTCAGTAGTTTCCCGTTATTATCAGAAGAGAATTCAAACTCTCCTTCTTTGAACCGGTGTACCAGGCACTCTATGGACTGTCCCCTGCACCCACCTCCAGCCACACCCAAAATCTTCTCCCCCTGATCTCTGTGCTTCAGTGCCACTGGCCTCGTTTCTGTTCTTGAAAAACAGTAGACTCCTCTACCTTCAAAACCTCCTCACTCTCTACCCACCCCTACACTGTGAGCTAGTGTGTGCTGCTGAATCTGAAGACACCTTCTGTACATTTAGAAGTATACGTTCCTAAAACTCAGAAGATGACCAGGCCCACTAAATGCTTGTTAAGGCTAGAATGTGGTATTTCCAAATTTGTCTGTTTTTTTCATAAACAGAAAGGACTTTACTGGTAACAAATGATAACCCTGCCAGGCTTATCTCTAGGGAAGCAAGATTAGTCAGTCTCTAAGACTAAGTGTGTTCCTCAACTGAGCAACCTGCATCTCAGCTTTAACTCCACATGCATTTGGTATTATTGGTGGTGGCTTGCTGGTTTAGTTGCTAAGTTGTGTCTGAGGCTTGTGACCCCACGGACTATAGCCCTCGAGGTTCCTCTGTCCATGGGATTCTCCAGGCAAGAATACTGGAGTGGGCTGCCATTTGGTATTATTACCAAGGTGCAAATGTATTTAATTATTAATATAATGGGGAAATGTCTGTGGAAGTGCTCCATGTTAAAATAATCTATACTTTCCACACGTCCCCAGGTGTCTATACTTTCACAAGAGTAAACAGTACCCTTGAAAGAATTTTAATGGATGGGCTTGACTGAGTTACCAACAATGAACAAGGGAATGAATTTTTAATAGGGATTAAAAAGCAAAGATGCTTTCAACCTTCAATCTGTCTACTTCTGTATTTCCAAAACCTGTACATCTTAAATCTCTAAAGCATTGCTGAGTTTGGAAGGAAATAAAAAAAAGACTCTTAAAATTAAGGGATTCCAAGTACCTGCTTAATATTTGTGTGTGTGTGTGGGGGGGTGTGTGTTGGGGGGGTGGTGGAGAGGGCTTCATCACATAGTCCTTTTCTCTTTTTTTACATTCTCTAAATACACTTGAATTATTTTTGCACTGTTCAAATAAAACCAGGGATATTTACTTAAACTCTTCTTAATGGAAACGGGGGCCTCTGTGTGTGTATCTTTTGTATTTACTCTTTTAACACATGTTTGGTTAGTGTCTGGGGGGCTGAGTGGAGACGGGGATAAAACCCCTTTAGTTGACAGTGAACAGTTCAGTTATCCCCTTTACTGCCTGAAGGACACTAACGTCCCTATTCTTCCTCCTACACGCAGTGACTCTCTGTGAGTCCTCCATTACCATTACTCCAAGTTATCATAATATTTTACTGTAGTTTGAGCAAAATACTTTATATGGCCAGAAAACAATTTCATTTTCTTGACACTTATGGGTACATACTATGTATGTAACTACATAATGTTGCATAAAGTTACATATAGTATGTGTAACTACATAAATGTCTATAAAAGTATACATAAAAATAAACATCTCATATACATACACATCTCCCATGCATGAAAGTGAAAAGTGAAAGTGAAGTCGCTCAGTCGTGTCCAACTCCTAGCGACCCCATGGACAGCAGCCTACCAGGCTCCTCCGTCCATGGGATTTTCCAGGCAAGAGTACTGGAGTGGGGTGCCATTGCCTTCTCTGATACATACACATAGCATACTATATACTATACTGTATAAAAATGTGTTTACATTAAAGTTTCCTTTACAATGCATGGAAAAACTCTTTAGCTGTGACCCTCAGAGCGCTTGTCACATATAATCAGCACATATTTGGGACTATGATACACAGATGAACAAAGCCTGGTCCCTGCCGTCCAAGTGCAATATAGACAGAGGGGCTGGAAGATGCCCAGGAAGAGTCTCCCTCTGCCCAAGCGTCTAGAAAAACGCTTCCAGGAGGAGATGGCACTTTGAATTCAGCTCAATCAACGGAATACATGATCAAGTGGTCCCCAACACCCATTCCTGCTCTGAAAATGTGGCGGTGTGCTCAACGTTCACCTGACTACATTCACAGTACTCCTGTGCACTCTGTTGGAAAGGGGCGCTCAGTTATGTATCGGGAGGACTGTCAGCTCAGGTGACTTTGGTTGTGCTCCCTAGTATGGTTCTAGTTTCCTCAGAGAGATTTCTATCAGAGCAATTTTTTAAAACTGAGTAAAGAACTCACTGAAAGCTCTTTGTTTATACAGATTGAAGGTTTGCTTTCTTCTCCCAGACTTTGTGACAGTGCCTGCATATTTGAAGGGTTTACCCTGTTGTTAATGCCTTTATACCCTCCATGAAGGCTGTTATCTTCAGGAAGCTCTGGGGAGGTTCAGGAGCCTAAGGAGCCTAAGTCTGAGGAGCCAGTTTGAAGCCAACTTGTTTGAAGTTGGTGGCATTTTTGTGATGCCGTGGAGACTAAACCTCCAGTTGAGCTTTTGATAAAGTTACATATGTGAAAGGCCACAGACCAGAAAATGTGCACTTTTTAACCATCGACATGCAGCAGTCCTTACAAAACAGGCATGGGAAAACACTTTTAATGTGGAACTTATGTCTATTTTTGTATTTTTTATTTACTGTCTGTTTATTTGCACACAAACTCAAATAAGGATTTCCTACCCTCTCAGCAAACTACTATCTTATCTTGCATTGAATGACTACGGAGCTAGAAAGAATACCAATTGCTTTAAATCACTAGATAGGAAGTTTCAATTTAACTTCTTTCCATTAACCCAAATGCATGTTGGTATTTGATATAATCTTTAAAAATTTAACTTTTGTATAATAACCTATAAGGGAAAAGAATCTGAAATATATATATACACACACATATTTGATGTATATATAAACTAAATCACTTTGCTGCACACCTGAAATACAACATTGTAAATCAACTATACTTCAATTTTTTTTTACTGTAATATCCTTATCTTACTTTCTGACTTTGTATTCTTTGAGAAAGGGACACTCTAAATGCACAAAATAAAGGAAGGAAACAGAGTGAACAGCAGTTAGTTCTCAATTCTAGATTCTATTTGTCACTGTGGTGTTACCTCCACACACACAGCTTTTTGGTTAAGAACGGAAACCAAATACCTTTTGGATGCTGGCTACACAAATCTGAAGAGGGTCCTTATCAGCTCTCTGCATCTGTGGTTTTAGACAAACAGTTCTAAACCCTATCAGTTGATGCCTCTTTTCACACCCAATATTTTGCAACTCTTCCTTTATTTACTATGCTGGCATAAAATTCACAGAAAATATTTGCCTATGTAATTTCAAAAAGACATATATCAAGGAAAAATAAAAAGAAGCAATTTATAATAAAACATATTATCAATATGTAAATACTTGGGCACCACCCACTAAAAGAGACAATGAAAAAGATGCTTATATCAATTCTTGAGACCCACACTGAAGGCATTTATTACAAATGCAGACTGATAGGGCTGTGTGCCCACTCCTGTCAGGATTTTATGTGAAATATCTCAAAATCAAGTTCAGAGAAAAACAAATAAAATTTTCCTCAATTTACCTATAGTTAGACTCTTGAGAGTCCCTTGGACTGCAAGGAGATCCAACCAGTCCATTCTGAAGGAGATCAACCCTGGGATTTCTTTGGAAGGACTGATGCTAAAACTGAAGCTCCAGTACTTTGGCCACCTTATGCGAAGAGTTGACTCATTGGAAAAGACTCTGATGCTGGGAGGGATTGGGGGCAGGAGGAGAAGGGGACGACCGAGGATGAGATGGCTGGATGGCATCACGGACTCGATGGACGTGAGTCTGAGTGAACTCCGGGAGTTGGTGATGGACAGGGAGGCCTGGCGTACTGCGATTCATGGGGTCGCAAAGAGTTGGACACGACTGTGCGACTGAACTGAACTGAACATTCCTGGAAAGTTTGTTACATATTTAAATTGTGAAGGAAAATATTTTGCATTTGTAAATAAAAGAATTGGTTCTAGGTTCAGATGATGGTAAGCTTGTCTTTCACTTATGGAAGACATTAGAAAGTATGGGGGACGATTTTTCACTATGTATGACAATTCTGTGTATTGTTAACACCAGGAGGATGCATTATCAGCAAGGTCCCCCATCCAAAGACATCAAAGTTATGGCCTAAACCGCCCCTCAATTTTCAAAATTCCCCCTAGGGGGCGGTACTGCTCTTAATGAGAAACACTATTATCAACTCCGGAGATGGCATTTAGGTGGGTGGGTGTCCCCAAAATGTGCAAACCAGAACTTCAGGCTTCTCCTTTTGCCTCATAATCAAAACAGTTTTGGTATAAAAAAAATTAAGTCTACACCAAAATATGGAATTCACACTGCTTGGATGAAACTGCAAATATTGAAAGGGGGTCAAGGAATTCTACAAACTATATCACTCAGCACATAAAAAACCATTTAAAACAGACCTTTTCTTGGATGATACAGTATGTTCGTCAACTTTTTCAGAATCATAGGGATCGGGGCAAGGGGAGAAGCAAGGTTGTGTTGGGGAGGGGAAAGGGACAAAAAGAGAGAAAAGGTAACCGGAGAAACTTTTCACTTCAGCAAAGTGCTTTTAAGGGTTCACTATTGGGCAAGACAGACTTTGGTTCCAATCACTCCTCTGCCATTTACTGACTGTGGATGATTCAGTCAATCTCAATTCTTCGCATGTGAATTGAAGGGTAATAATGGTATTTCACACTCTTGCTAGAGTGATTAGGTGAGGTGCATATGTAAAGTGCTAGGTAAGGAGTAAAATTCAATTAATGTTGGCTGTCACTTTAAGTTTCAAGTGGCCCTAGAGTATTGGTGTTTGGATATATTTGAGATTTGGAATAAAAATTGTCCCTAGACACAAGAAGCAGAGTAAAATTCTGTTATTTTTTGGATATCCTATCTCATCCTCTTCAAATATCATCCTACAAATATGGTGGAAATCTAAATCATTTCCTTGTAAGAAAGAAAGCAGTGTCTTTCAGAAACTGAGTGGTTATAAAACAAGGCTGATATTCCTAAGATGTTTCAGAAAAGGACTACATTTCAAGTTAAAGAAGGAGAAAGACTAACTTAATGTAACCTGAAATCACAAACATGTATATTACAGCTGAAATTCCTAGATTTTAGTGGTCTTCTTGGTATTTAGTCCTCAATATGTCAATATTTACATCACAAAAAGCATTTTATGCAGGATCGCAAGCAAACTGGCTGTCCAATCACACTTGAGAAATGAACAGAGTGACAGAAAACTGAATATCGTGACAACAGTCTTAAACACAATGTTCTTTTCTGAGGGTAAATTGCTAGTCAATGGTAGTAGACAATGAGAGACAGTAGTAGTCAAGGTGACAACAGTCTTAAACCAATGTTCTTTTCTGAGGGTAAATTGCTAGTCAGTGGTAGTAGACAATGAGAGACAGTAGTAGTCAAGGGTAGTAGACAATGAGAGATCTGTATACGTAAACACAGTGCATGCCTCTTTGGGGCTGGAATCTAAGCCAATTTTAGAAGATTTTTGAGCATATGCAATGTTATGAAGATTCCTGGCAGAGAAATTCAATAAAATATCTGTTGAATGAATATAGGACAGTGAGAGTTCCTGAGGTAAATGCATAAGAAATAAATTCTCCTTTATACTTAAAGAATTCAAGAAAAAATTATGCTAGTTATCTTTCATTATCATCATCAAAACACTTAGCATATCTACCTTCTTGGCAAATGTTAAAGTAAACAATATTAACTATAGGCACTCACCATCCGGTAGATCTCTAGGACATATTCATCCTGATGTCCAAAACTCTGTACCCTTTGGCAAATACTACAGAAACCTTTAAAGCCACTAATGCCTGATTTATCATTGATATAAGATTTAGAAGAGTTGAGCATACGTTTCTTGTGCGATTATCAAATCAATACACTCTTTTAGGAAATAAATTTGGTTACATGCATCAAATACATAAAACTGCTTTAAGTGCTGGTAATTTCCTTTTTTAGAAATGTATCCTCAATAGCAGGTCTTATCCAGAACAGCAGTGCTTACGTAATACTTTACCATGCTCCAGGAATTATTCTAACCACCCAGGGTCACGCTGCTACAAAACAGAGAATCTAGAATTTGAACTTGGGCCTTGTGGTTACCATGCCTGTGTGCCCTCTGACAACTTCAGTTGTCTTAGCTACAAAGATGTTCTCTATGGCATTAAACTTTTTAAAATTAATTTATTTTTAATTGAAGGATAATTGCTTTACAATATTGTGTTGGTTTCTGCCATATATCAACATGAATCAGCCATTGGTATACATACGTCCCCTCCCTTTTGAACCTCCATTTTTTTTTTTTTTAATAACAGGAAAAGTTTAGAAACAAACTAAATGTTCATCAGTGGGTCTAAGTTAAATAAACAATAGTGCATCCATTGATAGGACATGTAGCAGGCACTAAAAGTTAAGTTTTAGAAATATGTTTGCACAGGCAAGCAAGTCATTTGGCTCAGTGGGAGGGGAGAAAGACACAAAGGGCATATAGTCTTTCAAGTTTACTACATGTTTCCTTTGGATGGTGAGATTTTAATTTTCTTCTTGGTGCTTTGTTATAACTTCCCAAATTTCTAAATGAACTTGAGTTCCTTTTGTTCTCAGAAAAAAAAATTGCTCATAACAAATTTCTGTCCAGGTCAGCATGGCCCAAAATGCAGTGCAAGTCATATGTAATTTAAAATGTTTTAGAAACCACAACCATGTTAACAAAATTAAAACCAGGTGAAGTTAATTTTTAAATATGCCTTATTTCGCTTATATATTTAAAATATATTACATTTTAACAAGGAATCAATATAAAATATTAATGGACTATTTAACTTTTTGGTATTAAAATCTTCAGTCACTTTTGCTGCTGCTGCTGCTGCTGCTGCTAAGTCACTTCAGTCGTGTTCAACTCTGTGCGACCCCATAGACGGCAGCCCCCCAGGCTCCCCCGTCCCTGGGATTCTCCAGGCAAGAACACTGGAGTGGGTTGCCATTTCCTTCTCCAATGCATGAAAGTGAAAAGGGAAAGTGAAGTCGCTCAGTCGGGTCCGACCCTCAGTGATCCCATGGACTGCAGCCTTCCTGGCTCCTCTGTCCATGGAACACTTTTAGCTTATCTTAATTTGGTCTGGTCATATTTCAGCTGCTCAATAGACAAGTGGCAACTAACTACTGTGTTGGATCTTGGCAGAAGCTTTATTTTCAGATCAAATGTGCCCAAAACATGACTCTGAAACCCTCCACTAACTACCACAATCTCCATGCAACCACATCTATGTGGAACTGCTTCCTTGATGAGAAAGATGTGCTTGAGACCTAACACTTGTCAGCTGTGTGATCTTCAGCAAGTTAATTGACTCTTGCCTGGAGAATCCCATGGAGGAGGAGCCTGGTAGGCTACAGTCCACGGGGTCGCAAAGAGTCGGACACGACTGAGTGAAACTCCCCCTGGTACCTCATTGGACCCATTCCGTAAATGACGTTAATGCCTACTTTGAGGTGTTGAGATTTAAAAACATATTAAAACACCCAATATGTGGAAAGCACTTTATAACATATTGTTATCTAATCCTTGATCTTTGCAACCTTCTTTATTCAGATAAAGGTTAGACTTAGCAAGAGGAAAGACAAGATTCCTAAAATAGATGTAGGAAATCTTATTTTAAGTGGTCCTAAAACTAATTTCAGGGGATGTGAAGAGAAAAGCTGGGGAGTCTATTGATACAACAAATACATTTGTATTTTAAAGGGGACTATCTGATGGCAGGACACAAATGGCATACTTTTCTGCTTGCTTCACAAGACTTTCCTTTGGCAAATATGCAAGCCACTAAACAAACATAAAAGTCACTGAATATGTGCCAAACACACTCGACAAAGGGACTTAGAAATAATCAAAAAGATAGAAGATAATTACAGTATTGTGATGATGATTTTTGTCATACATCAACATGAATCAGTCACAGGTATAATGTGTTCCCCCATTCTGAACCCCGCTTCTACCCCTCCCCACTCCTATCCCTCTGGGTTGTTCCAGAGCACTGGCTTTTGGTGCCCTGCTTCATGAATCAAATTTGCACTAGTCATTTATTTACATACGGTAATATACATGTTTCAACACTATTCTCTCAAATCATCCCACCCTCTCCTTGTCCTACAGAGCCCAAGTCTGTTCTTTATATCTGTGTCTCTTGCTGCCCTGTCTGTAGGACTGTCATTACCATCTTTCTAAATTCCAAATATATGTGTTAATATATAGTATTTGTGTTTCTCTTTCTGACCTGCTTCACTCTGTATAACAGACTCCAGTTTCATCTACCACATTAAAGTTGACACAAATGTGTTATTTTTCATAGCTAAGTTGACTCATTGAAAAAGACTCTGATGCTGGGAGGGATTGGGGGAGGAGGAGAAGAGGAAGACAGAGGATGAGATGGCTGGATGGCATCACGGACTAGATGGACATGAGTCTGAGAGAACTCCGGGAGTTGGTGATGGACAGGGAGGCCTGGCGTGCTGCGATTCACGGGGTCGCAAAGAGTTGGACACGACTGAGCGACTGAACTGAATATTCCATTGTGTTTATGTGCCACAGCTTGCTTATCCATTCATCTGCTGATGGACATCTAGGTTGCTTCCATGTCCTAGCTATTGTAAATAGTGTTGCGATGAACATTGGGGTACACGTGTCTCTTTCAATTCTGGTTTCCTCAGGGTGTACGCCCAGCAGTGGGGTTGCTGGGTCACACAGTAGTTATAATCTCCACACTCTTCTCCACAGTTTGCATTCCCACCAACAGTGTAAGAATGTTCCCTTTTCTGCATACCCTCTCCAGTGTTTATTGTTTGTAGACTTTTTGATGACAGCCATTTTGATTGGTGTGAGATGGTACCTCATCGTAGTTTTGATTTGCATTTCTCTAATAATGAATGATATTGTGTACAGAGCTTTTGTGTAGGTTTCAAACATCTCAAAATTAAAAACTGGAAAAATAATCAATTATAATAGGCCATTAATCATGACATGCAATTTTTTTTAGCATCACTGTTTATAACAGAGGCCACCAGAAACTATATAGATGGCTCAGAGATGAATGACTAAGAAATTAATATAATCAATGTAAAATATTATCTAGCAACCAATTCACACTAGCAAACCATTCAATTCATAGAAATACGTAATGACATAATATGACCTGGGAGAAAGAAAGCAGACTATAATCTATGATCACAGTGAAAATACATGTGACAGGCATTTACAAAAGCTAAAAATAAATTGGCAAGGTAGAAATATTATTTTCCCTACTAGGTAGGTTGTCCACATTCATAATAAAAAAAAGAAAATAAATAACACAGATGGTAAATTATGTTTGCTAAGTAAGCATCTTACATCAGAGGGCAAGATGGCCAGGGAAAACTGTCCATCAGCAAAAAGAGTACCAACAACCACACAAGGATGCCCTGGCAACCAGCTCCCAGTTACCAGTGTACAGTTTAACCTCCTGCTCGGAACCCAATAGCAGATTTGGGATTTTTCTTAATCAGAGTAATTATCCAGAGAATACTCAATACAAACCTTTGACCTAAACTAGCATCATTGTATTTTTTTACATAATAATTCCCCAGTTCTTTAACTACAAGAGTGCACACAGGTAAAAACAATTAAGCTTGCTGGCTTTCATTATTGCTGTAGTCTGATAGCATGCAGGGTAGATCAAAATAGCTGGTTGACATTGAGAGAGTCCCTGATTTTCTTGCACAAGCACTTTGTGCTGGAAAAAATAAAAGCTAACTCATTTAGTACTTAAAAATTAACAACATTCACATTGCCTTGTGGTTTAAATGATGACTGAACAATAACTCAAGTCAGTTGTGCTCTGTATTTCCTTTATTGATATAATTAGTATTCTTAGATCTTTTAAAGTTGCTCTTCTTTACCCCTAGGGGAAAACAATTTCAAAAGGCTATATACATATGCTGATTCAAGATATGCTTTCTCATACATTCAGTCTCTATAATTTTGGATTATAGAGCAATATAGAATAATTCTGGCACCAACTCTTTAGCAATGCTGTTTAAAAACAAAGATGCCATTACACACAAGCCTAGGATTTTTCTGTTGCATTGCATATAAGCAAACTTATGGAACACTGCTTACAATATAAACCACGGCCTTAAGTTTTTGGGAAATGATTACTTCAGAATATGGTGATTAAGAGACTCCCAAATTGGCTGAAAAACACAGAGCTAAAATTCAGTTGGGGTTGAAACACACCTTATAAAGAGTTGAGATCCAAGAGACTTGTGCACAGATCTTTGATTTACCACTCATTTTGCAAGACTTAAAACCAAAAGAACAGATTTGCAGATTGTTAAAGTATTATTCTGGTGTGGAAAAAAAAAAAAAAGAGTTGAGATCCAAATTACATACACTTGACAAAACTTAAGATTAAGTCAACTGGTATGTTTTGGGGGAAGTACCAATATAAGATTAATAATACGTGGTAAAATTATTTGCCTTTTCCCCCACATATTTAAGCCCTGAAGCAGAATGATCTGAGTGCCAATCCTGGTTGCAAAACTCACTCATGATCTGGGTGTTCTTGGGCAAAATACTAATTTCACTATGATTCAGTTTTCCTATCTACTAAAAAGGAATTAATATAATATACATTTTTATGTTTATACTCAATATATGGCTTCCAAATTAAAATAAAGTATTTAAGTGATGAGCATGAAAATACTAGGAGCAATACCAGTCACTGCTATGGTACACTTATTATTCAGCAATTGTCTTATTCTAATGAATAATTTTTAAAACAGCCTTTTAGTTAGTACCAGAGTCACTTTTTTTTTTTACATAACTTTAAGCCATATTATACATGATATAGAAATCTCACCAATAGAACTGCACTATTTCGATCTAAAAGAGACTTGAAGACAGGATCCTAACAGTCTGAATCATATTTAAAGAAGCCATCAAAAAGGGAAACTTGAGATGAGTAAACAGACTTCCTTTGCAAAAGTTTATCTAGAAAACTAAAGGTGAAAATATTCATTCCAAGAAATCTGTCTGCAAAATCCAAAATCAGAACGCTATTCACGCAAAGCATCCAATGACACCGAATGACAGCGGAGACACCTAGTAAAATTCAAATCTTAGTACTCCCCTGACAAAAAGCAACGCAACACACAAAAGAAGAAACAATCTACACGCAAGACAGTGATGGATTCGCCTGGAGCCCCTCTGAGTAGCTTCATAGAAAGGGGACAGGAAGCTAAGGTATATTTGATACATGAAAGTGAGGACTAGGGGTTTTGGAAAGTACAGGAGACGCACCCTACCTTGTACAGATTTCCCGATACTGTGTAAGTGAGTGATAGAACTGTAGTTTTGGGCAACATTCTTCAGAAACGCTTCCATCTCTGGCTGGTGGTGGTAGCTAAAGTCCAGGGCAGCTACCGCAGGCTCAGCAGCCCTAGCCAGAGGCGGACGCAGTCCATGTTCTAGAGATGAATAAAAATAATAAAGCTGAGCAGATAAAGCAGGCGGTGGGGTGGAGGGAAAATGTGAATGCTACTAGATTCCGCTCTGCTCTCTAGTATCAGATCTCCCGACACTAAAGCTCGTTGCTTCCGAAAGAGGTAAAAGTTGGAAGCAACACCTTCGGGAGTTAGCGTACCCAGAGCACCGGCAGCCCCAGGTGCCCACCATCCGGTAGCCCACCCAGCCCCTCCCCACGTCCCCACCAGCCTCCATCGCCCGTCAGTCGCAGCAGCTGCGCCTGACCCCGCGCGCTCCAAGCCTCACCCCTGCCCAGGCGCACGCCGCCGCCTGGCTGCAGCCGCTTGCCGAGACCAGACATTATAGCTGGGCCAGGGGGCGGGCGAGCTCAGGTCCCGCCCTCGACATCTGACTGACGTCTCTTTGGCCCACTCAGAAACCGCGCGAGGTACTCCGGGGCGGGGTCTAGCCGGGAGACCCGGGCACCTCTGCCTGCTTCTCACCTGAGCCCGCCGGCGCCCACGCGGCGCGAGGATTCCAGGGCGCGGCGGCTTGTGCCCAGGCGTGGCAGAGCTTCCCGAAACTTGAGTTACTTTGCGCGATCTTAGTTTCTGCCGGCGCCCTAGGTTGGAAGTATCCTCACCTCGGCCACGGCTCCGTCCGATATAGGGGTCCCCGGCGCTCCGCCCAACAGCTGCAGCAAGGACTGGGACGGCTTCTCGCGTTGGGCGGTGCGGGCCGGCTAGCCCGGGTCTCACCTGGAGCCCCACGATGAGCCGTGAGTCCCGGGCGGCCGCAGCTGCAGGCGGGCTCTTATGCTCTTCGACTCGCCAGGGCCACGCTCTCAGACGCTCCAGGCGCCCCCAGCCCTGCGGTCGCGTGGCGTTTCAGAATGTGTGTTCAGAAGTTTTAAATGGATCTTGTGGAGTACAGGAAAATTTCTGACAAATATTTATAGTGTATGAAAGAAAGAGAAAGTCGCTCAGTGTGTCCGACTCTTTGCCACCCCATGGACACTCTACAGTCTATGGAATTCTCCAAGCCAGAGTAAAAGAATGTGTAGCTTTGCCGTCTCCAAGGGCTTTCTTCAACCCAGTAGGTCTCCCTCACTGCTGGCAGATTCTTTACCAGCTGAGCCACCAGGGCAGTTTGACTAAATCAAAGTTAAATTGAACACTGACAATCTGGAAATCATGTGTAAGAAGGCATCAGAGTCATTATTGTGATGTCGACGCTCCCTCCACCAACGCTGCCCAGGTCAGTTTCAGGACCTAACATGCTTCTTTCTGAAAGGGTGGAATGGTCTGTGTTTGCACTAGGGACAGCAAGGACTTGACCAAACCCTGAGAGGGTGTGTGGGGAGGGCAAATACCTCACACACCTGTTATACATCACCTATCAGAGTAACAGGAGCCTTGTGCCAAGGGACCAGTAAATGTAAAAAGTTTGAAAAGCACTGATTTAGGATAACATTCTCCTTTAACAGACTAAAAACAGTAGTGCCAGACTAAAAACAGCACTACCCCAGACGAATTAAACAGAATTTCTGAGGCCTGGGAATGTGAATGGAATGTGCCTTCCAGAGTTGAAAATTGCTAGTCACTCTTGTTTGTGATAGACAGATACATCAAGCATTTAGGAACCTTCCCAGGAGGCAGAGTAGAGAGGTTTAAAAGCATCATAATCTGGGTTTCCGTCCTTGCTCTGACACTCACTGGTTGTGTCAACTCACTGTACCTTAGTTTCCTAGTCTGTAAGATGGAAATGATAATTGTACTTCCCTAAATAACTGAGAGATGTCTATTAAGTAAATAACCGAGTTTAATTCATAAATCTTTAAGCAAAATTTCTAAGAGTTGGAAAATCTCACGAGGATGTTGTTGAGTTGTTGAGTGGACTCAAGAAAAAGTGCGCAGCAGTTACTCTTGTTATTTCTACTGTATGACTTTAAGAAGTTCTTTGTCATCCATTCGTTAGAGGCCTGAAAGGTGGAATAGGGTTGAAGAGATAAATTTAGGCAAAATTAACTGTAAAGAATGGGAAAGGGAACTGTCAAGGAACAAAGTGAAGGATTTCTGATCTGATGTTAAAAATCATACATTTGTTACAGAAGCAAGTGGCAGTTATGTGATTTCTTTTAGTGGTGACGTGGCTGGAGACTGGAGAAGATGTAGCTTGGTCCATACTGGGTTGGAGATTGCCAAGGTTCTTATTCCAGATAAACAAAGGAGTGAAGTATAGTTGAAATTGCTATGCTTGGGGTTCATAGTAGGTAGGAAGAGAAGCAAATTCAGGAGAAAGCCAATCAGAGAAAGAAGGTAGGGAGAATAGGCATTTGAGGGCTGAAGGTCCAGAACCTAGCCACTCAAAGTATGGTCCAGACAATATTGACATCACCTGGGAGTTTGCTGGAAATGCAGACTCCTTTGTTTCACTCCAAACCTACTGAATCAGAACGTACATTTAAATAAGATTTCCAGATGATCCCTATGTACATTCAAATTTTATTTGCAGTGGTCTACAGGTCAAAAAGGCTTAGTGTTAGAGTGTGAAAGATATGGAGGTATATAAGGTTGGCATAAAAGACTAAAACGCTACAGTTAACACGGGTGATCTTTCTAAGCAGACACCACTATATAAAGCCATAATAAGGCAGATAATTTAACACCATCAAAATGTATACATTTTATTCAGGAAATCTCGAAGCTTACCAGAAAAATTGCAACCTGGAAGAATTGATAGCCCTTACAAAATCAAGAATGGGCAAGGATATTAATCGGCAGTTCACCAAAGCAGTAATACAAATGGTCAATAAACATAGTAAAAGCTACTAACCTGCTTAGCAATCAAAGAATTACACATTAGAAGGGCAAAGTAATACTTTGTTTTGCTTATCACCAAGAAAGATTAAAAAACTGATGGTACCTAGAAATGGACAGGATCTGGGAAAATGACATTCCTGCTGTTTTAATGGTGCTATAAATTGCTACAATATTTCTGGGAGGGAATCTGGGAATGGACATAAAAATTTAAATATGCTCTTCCTTGATAAAAACTTAAGCTATAGAAGTAGTTTGGAGAAGTGCTAAGTTTATATGTTAGGATATTTATAAGCACCACTGTTTTTAACTTTTTGCTTTGTATTGGGGTATAGCTGATGGACAATGTTGTGATAATTTCACAACAAAGGGACTCACTCATACATATACATGTATCCATTCTTCCCAAACTCCCCTCCCATCCAGGCTTCTGCATAACACTGAGCCGAGTTCGTGAAAGCACCTGTTTTCAATTGTGACAAAGTAGATAAACAAACAATGGCAGGTTGATTATATCAGTGGTTCTCAACTGGGGGTTAATACTGGCCACAGGTGACATTTGGGAATAGGTGTGAAATATTTTTGATTGATTAGGGGTGGGGGTGGAGGACAGAGCTATTGGCATCTAGTGGGTAGAGGGCAGGAACGCTGCTAAACATTCTTCAGTGACAACACAGCCTCCCACAACAAAGAATTTACTAGCCCCAAACTCTGGTGTTGAGATTGAGACACCTTGGGTTAGATGAAGAATATTAAAGCCTTCAGTTCAGTTGCTCAGTCGTGTCTAGCTCTTTGAGACCGTATGGACTGCAGCACGTCAGGCTTCCTTGTCCATCACCAACTCCCAGAGCTTGCTCAAATTCGTGTCCATTGAGTCGGTGATGCCATCCAACCATCTCATCCCCTGTTGTCCCCTTTTCCTCCTGCCTTTAATCTTTCTCAGCATCAGGGTCTTTTCCAATGAGTCAGTTCTTTGCATGAGGTGGCCAAAGTATTGGAGTTTCAGCTTCAGCATCAGTCCTTCCAATGTATATTCAGAGCTGATTTCCTTTAGGATGGACTGGTTTGATCTCCTCGAAGCCTTACAATAAATTGTTTTTTCAGTCATATTAATGATGATGTGGGTCTGTATTTATTGGCTTGGAAAGATAAGTCATTGAGTGGCAAAAAGAAGATTGTAAAAGTAAATAAATAGTCAATTCCCACTTTGGAAAGCAAGCAAACAAACAAAACTTTCCTGGCAAAAAATTTAAAGGGTTACAGCCTGCTGAGTGGTAAGCTTTGAGTTGCAAGGTTCTGATTTTTCTTTTAAATTTTTTCTGTATTTTCTGAAGAAAAACAATGAAGGCATTTTCACCTGAAAGAGCAAAAACCACAGAAGTGTCAGAGATAAACAATTCTCAAAGACAAGATCTAAAATTTCTTTGGAGTGAATTACAGAAGCAAAGAAGGACATTGGAAATGGGATATTAAGGAATTTTGAAAGCTTGGGGAGCGGGTGGATGACTCTGCCATGGGACTCTGAACTCCCTAAGATAGTGGCAGGAATTAGAGCAGAAGGGAAGATGATGGTGAATATTTTTTTGTTGTCGTTGTTTGGTCACTGGGTCGTGTCCACTTCTTTTGCAGCCCTGTGGACCGTAGCCCACTAGGCTCCTATGTCCATGGGATTTCCCGGGGAAGAATACTGGACTGGGTTATCACTTCCTTCTCCAGGGGATCTTCCCCACCCAGGGATGGAACCCCTTGCCTCCTGCATTGGCAGGCATATTCTTTATCACTAAGCCAGCAGGGAAGCCTGGTGACTAGTGAGTATAGCCAGGGGTTAAATACCACAATAATTCTCAACAAGAATGGGCAGACCAGTGAAACTAGACTTTGTGACCTTCAATCTTGCTTTTTCCTTCTTTCAAAAGTATCACAAGAAAATATGAACAAGGTAAAGAAATATTTAAAATCTACAAATTCCACTTACCCAGTAACAATTCTGAAAATATCTTTAGAAATTAAGTAGTCCCCTAATGCTGCACACTTGCTTCTGATATTTTACCCTTATACACAGTAAATGGTCTTAGAACTAAATTTTTGAGCATATCCTTATTTCTTTAGGATTAATTCTTAGACATGCAGTTTTAAATATTTGGCCAAACTGTATTCTGATAAAATGTCAAAAGTATAATTTCAAAATGTTCAAAAAGTTCTCACACAGAGTAAAAATACAGAGAAAACAGGTCAAGTTTTTATTTAAAAAAAAAATATTTATTTATTCTTGGCTATGCTGAGTCTTCTTTGCTACGTGGGCTGTTCTCTAGTTGCAGTACAGGGACTTCTCACTTCCGCGACTTTCGTTACGGAGCACACCCTCCAGGCACTCAGGTCAGTAGTTGTGGCTCCCAGGCTCTAGAGCACAGACTCAGTAGTTCTGGCACACACGCCTTGTTTGTTTCACGACATGTGGGATCCTCCCAGACCAGGGATAGAACCTGTGTCTCCTGCCTTGGCAGGTGGACTCCACCACTGAGCCACCAGGGAAGCCCTAGGTCAAGTTTTTCTTTTAGCTTATTATGGAAGAAGCCAGCAGGAAACAAAGCTTGTTCAAAGAAAGATATGGGAAGTAATATTTTATATATATCAGTGTAAGAAAAAATATTGAAACCATTCTAAATTATTGCTAGATATAAATCTGATTAAATTCCTGCAGAGTAATAAACTATAACCTTTGGTGCGATGTTCTCTACAGAGTAGAAATCATTTTCATCCAAAAAGATAAAGGACAAAAATTATATGTATCTCTTTTAGACAAAAAAATTAGTTCTGGGACTTCCCTGGTGGTTCAGTGGTAAAGAATCCACCTTCTAATCCTGGGGATATGGGTTCAGTCCCTGGTCTGGGAAGATTCCACATGCTTTGGGACAGCTAAGCCTGTGTACCACAACCACTGAAGCCTTCTCGCCTAGAGCCTCTGTTCCACAACAAAAGAAGCCACTGCAAATAGAAGCCCACGCACCAAAACCAGAGCGTGACGCTTGCTCACCACTCCTGGAGAAAGCCCATGCACAGCAAAAAGAACCCATTGCAATGAAAAATAAATAAATACATTGTGCTTAGTCACCCAGTCGTGTGCAACTCTTTGCAACTCCCTGGACTGTAGCCTGCCAGGTTCCTCTGTCCATGGGCATTCTCCAGGCAAGAATACTGGAGTGGGTTGCCATGCCCTCCTTACATTAAAAAAAAATTAGCATCTTACCAATTTTCTACAAGTTAACATTTAAATTTCTTTTTATTAAAGACAAGTTTGGGTCTATATCTATTAAAGAAATTGATCAATAACTAATAACCTTCTAAAAAGAGAAAGTACCAGGCCCAAATGGATCACTGGTGAATTCCACCAAATATTTAAGGAAGAATTTTTACTAATTTGCCATAATCTCTTTTAGAGTATAAAAGCAAAGGGAATACTTCATAACTTATTCTATGATGCCAGCATTAAAATCAGACAAATATATTACAAGAAAAGAAAACTATAGATTGTTATCTCTCATGAACATGGATACAAAAGTCCTCAACAAACTATTAGCAGGTTGCATCCAAAACAAGTATAAAAATAATTATATATCAGGACCAAGTTGGATTTATGCCAGGTAAACAAGGCTGGTTCAACATTTGAAAACTGAATAAGGTAACCTATTACGTCAATAGGCTAACAAAAGAAATACCACATGATCATATCAATACATGCAGAAAAAGCATTTGACAAAACCCAAACCTCATTCTTGATTAAAAACTTTCAGTAAACTAGAAATAGAAGAGAACATTCTCAAATTACTAGAGACTATCTACAAAAAACCTACAGCTAACATCAGAGTTAATGATAAGAGAGGTAAAGTTTTTCCTCAAGATCAGGAACAAAGGAAGGATGTTCCCTCTGGCCACTATTTTTTAATATCTTACTGACTGTCCTTGCTAATGAAATCAGGCCAAAAAAAAAAAAAAAGGATATAAAGTAAACACAGCCCCAGAAGGAAGATGCAAAACTGTCTTTGTTTCACAAGTGACGTGATTATCTGTGTAGAAAATCTGAAAGAACTGAGAAAACAAACATAAACAAAAACATCTCCTGGACTAAGAAGTGATTGTTGCAAGGTTGCAGGTAGCAAGGTTAATATGTAAACATCAAATGCTTTCCTACATACTAACAAGTAGGATTTAAAATTTAAAACATAATACCATTATGGTAACTCACTCCAGTATTCTTGCTTGGAGAATTCCATGGATAGAGGAGCCTGGCAGGCTACAGTCCTGGGGTCACAAGAATTGGATATGACTTAGTGACTAAATGACCACCACTATTTACATTGGCATCCCCCCAAAAGAAATACTTAGGTATATATCTAACAAAATATGTACAGGATCTATATGATGAAAACTACAAAACTCTGATGAACAAAATCAAAGAACTAAATAAATGGAGAGAGATTCTGCGTCCATGTACAGAAAAACTCAATATTGTCAGGATGTGGGTTTTTCCTAACTTGATCTGTAGATTCAATGCAATATCAATTAAAATCCCAGCAAGTATTTTGTAGATATCAACACACTGAGGCTAAAGTAAATTTGAAAAGGCATAAGGAAGGACCAACACAATTAATTAAAGGAAAATAACAAAGCTGGACTAACACAGTCCAACTTTGAGACTTACTATAAAGCTACATTAGTCAGGACAGTGAGGTACTGGTGAAAGATTAAACAAATAGATCACTGCCAGTAACCTCCTGTAACTGACTCTTCCCACCCTCAGCATCTTCTTTTGTCTGTAACTGAGGATGGTATTCAAGATGAGGCTTCAGCCATGTGGCAAGTGGCTCAGTTTCTTTGGTCTCTTCCACATATACACATCATTGAACTTTGGTTTGATTTTTTCCTGTTAATCTGTCTCATGTCAGTTTAATTTTTAGACCAGCTAGAATAATCTAGGGCTTCCCCTGATGGCTCAGCAGTAAAGAATTCTCCTGCAATGGGGGAAACACAGGAGATGCAGATTTCATCTTTGGGTCAGGAAGATCCCCTGGAGGAGGAGATGGCAACCCACTCCATTATTCTTGCCTGGGAAATCCCATTGACAGAGGAGCCTGATAGGCTACAGTCTATGGGGTTGTAAAGAGTCAGACATGACTGAGTGGCTAAACACAGAATAATAGGACAGAAGGACAGAGGAAAATTTCTTCCTCCCCAACACAACATCAAAGATATGAATCATGAAAAGAATAACTGATAAGCTGAACTTCACTAAAATTAAAGATTTTTGCTCTGCAAATGATAATACAAGAGAGCTAAAAGACAAGTCACAGACCAGGAAAAATTATTTGCAAAAGACACATCTGATAAAGGACTGTTATATAAAATATATAAGGAACTCTTAAAACAATAAGAAAATAAACAACCTGATTTTAAAATGTGCCAAAGATCTTAACAGATGCTTTGCAAGAGAAGGGATGTAGATGGCAAATAAGCATATTAAGAGATGCTCCACATTATAAGTCATCATGGAAATTTAAATTAAAATAATACTGAGCTATCATTACACACTTATCAGAGTGGGCAAAATCAGGATCACCAGTAAAACTAAATTCTATGAGGGTGTGAACCCTCATACATAGCTGGTGGGAGTGCAAAGTGGTACAGTCACTTTAGAAGACAGTTCGGTGTTTTCTTACAAAACTTAATATATTCTTACCATACAATTCAGCAATCTTGCTCCTTGGTATTTACCCAAATGAGTTGAAAACTTATGGCCTCACAAAAAACTGCACAGAGATGTTTATAGCAGCTTTATTTATAACTGTCAAAACTTTGAAGCAACAAAGATGCCCTTCAGTAAGTGAATGGATAGACCATTGTGCATTTAGACAGTGGAATATTATTATTCAGTGCTAAAAAGAAATGAGCTATCTAGCCATAAAAGACATGGATGAGCTTTAAATGCATATTGCTAAGAGAAAGAAGCCAATCTGAAAAGGCCACGTAGCATATGATTCAAACTATAGGACGTTCTGGAAAAGGCCAAACTTTGGAGAGAGTGAAAAGATCAGTGGTTGCCAGGGTAGGGTTTGGAGGGGTGGGGGATGAATAAACAGAGTACCTAGGATTTTAGGGCAGTAAAAATACTCTGGATGATATTATACTGATGGATATACATCATTACACATTTGTTCAAACCCAGAGAATATACAACACCAAGAGTGAACCCTTAGGTAA
Organism: Aepyceros melampus; assembly: GCA_006408695.1. NCBI lineage: Eukaryota > Metazoa > Chordata > Mammalia > Artiodactyla > Bovidae > Aepyceros > Aepyceros melampus. The sequence goes on along the minus strand of SJXQ01004141.1, from coordinate 107,059 downwards.
ACTATGGATGATTGGGTGTTTGTGATGTGTCAATGTGGGTTAATTCTTGATAGAAAATTTACTATTCTAGTGAAAGATGCTGATACTGGGAGGTTATGCACATTTAGGGGCAGAGACTGTATGGGAAATCTCTGTACCTCCTTCTCGATTTTGTTGTAAACATAAAACTGCTCTTTACAAAATTGTCTTTGGACTTCTCTGGTGGTCCAGTGGTTACGAATCTTTTCTGCCAATGCAGAGGACACGCATTCAATCCCTGGTCTGGGAAGATTTCCACATGCACCACAACTACTGAAGCCCTCACATTCTAGAGCCTGTGCTCTGCAACAAGGGAAGCCACTGCAGTGAGAAGCCCGAGTGCTGCAGTGAAGAGTAGCCCCTGCTCACTAGCAGCTAGAGAAAGCCTGCTCACAGCAAAGAAGAAGCAGCGCAACAACCCCCCACAGATTGCTTTTAAAAAAGACGAGTTTTCTTGACATTTCACGTGTAGAATATAATAACTCATACTACTGCCACTCAATGACTCCACTGCCTGCTGCTTTCCATATAGCTGAGAGAGGCTGAGTATTTACTGTTAGCCTGACTTCCGTCCCTCAGCCCTCCACCTACCTCCTGCAAACTAGCTCCCCCAAATCAAATCTCTATGTCTCCTTAAATCGGCTCTGTTAATTCTTGGTAAAAATAAAAGAAGTGACTTTACAGTGTTGTAGGATGGAAAGATGGCTATTTTTAGTCATTGACATGAAAGTTGTCAGTGGAAAGCTAGATGGTTTCCAGTAAGGTCCAAGATTCTGTCCTTCTCCTAGGCAACCTCAGAGTAATGTCTAAACAGTAGGACCCAGAACTTTAAAGAACACAGCTCAACTCAAGCACTCTGTTGGAAAAGAGAACTCTGTAGTCTGTACTGTACATTTTTTTTGTTTGTTTGTTTTTGGTTTTGCTCCTTTATTTTTTGAGAACATTTCATTAGGGATGATAAGCATTTCATTAGGGATGGTGATTGTGTTTTCTATTTGCTATGCAAGCTTCTATTGAAATCCAAGCAAAATGGTGCTTTTATCTTGGAGGTACAATTGTAAACATGTTGGCATTCCTTTGGGAGATTTATAAAGATTTGTGTACACATCTGTGTTCATGATAAACTTCTGAATTCTGGAATTTTTGATAGCACACAGAGAGAAAGAGCTGAAAAACACGAAGTCATCAAAAAGCACGACATAGCTCCTGGAAGAGTTTAACAATAGATAGCAGTGACTACAAAGGCATCCACCATTATCATGCTCCCATGGTCCCCCTTCAGCGCTGCAGGCATCACTGTGAGAGTAAATCTGTTTGCTGCTCTGCCCCACTCTTCCTTCCTTCTTTCCTTCCTTCCTCCCCTCCTTCCTTCCTTCCTCTCTTTTCATTCATTCATGCTTTTATCAATTATTTATTGCTTACCCTGTGCCAGGCACTGTGCTGTCTCCTAGGGAGTACAACTGTGAACAAGACAGGTCAAATCTCTGCCCTTACTGTAGCTTACATTCTACAATCAAAATTCTCCACTGAAGAATCTCATATGTTCAAAGAAACCTGTGATCTTTCTTGGAAGTTGGCTTGACATTACTTTCTGCCTCTTCTGTCTTATCTTTAGGGGTTTGGACCACATTCTACACTGTATAGCATGACCTTTTTGGCTCAACATTTTATCTATCTACTGACAGTGGAGCAAAATGAAAATTTAATCAGATCAAAGCTTAGACCTGACACTCCAGGGTATCCTAACACACTGATTGAGAACCACTGTCAGGAAAAATCTATGTGGTATGTATCTATATTTAGTTCAGGAAGATACCGCGATTAGAGTGAGTTGTGCCCTCCACAGCTTCTAGAGCAGTGCTCAGTATATGCTTGCAGATTTATAAATGTTCCTCTAGGAAGGGTAGAGCCTCAGTATATAATTCATAATAAGCCATACAGTAAATTGCTAAAAACTGTCTGTGGAGCCAGGGCTTCCCTGGTGGCTCAGTGGTAAAGAATCTGCCTGCAATGCAGGAGATGAGCCAGATTACCCAAGTTTAAACCCTAACTCTGTCACTTACTGTTTGACCTTGAGCATGTTACTTAACCTCTCTGTGTTTTCACTTTATATGCAAATGTGTACGTGTTTGCAATACTCATGGTACCAATCTTATAGGTTTGTAGGGGTTTTATCAGTTCAGTTCAGTTGCGCAGTCGTGTCCGACTCTTTGCGACCCCATGAATCGCAGCACGCCAGGCCTCCCTGTCCATCACCAACTCCCGGAGTTCACTCAGACTCACGTCCATTGAGTCTGTGATGCCATCCAGCCATCTCATCCTCGGTCGTCCCCTTCTCCTCCTGCCCCCAATCCCTCCCAGCATCGGGGTCTTTTCCAATGAGTCAACTCTTCGCATAAGGTGCCCAAAGTACTGGAGCTTCAGTTTTAGCATCATTCCTTCCAAAGAAATCCCAGGGTTGATCTCCTTCAGAATGGACTGGTTTTATAGGGTTGCATATTTTAAATGACTTGTGATATGTAAAGGACTTATAACAAACAGCATCTGGCACATGGTAAATTTTTTAAAATAAGAATTCTTTAATATATTAATATGCAGTCAACATTCAGATTCTTTAGATTGTCTTCTAAATGTTGAATTGTACGTATTTATGTATTTTAAGTTACTTTTATTGAGTATTACAGACACATATACAAGCACACAAAGAAGTACACAGCTAAATGCTCATGTGACCACCATCCAGGTCAAGATACAAAATGGTTCAGTTGCTTCAGAATTCCCTCTTGTACCACTTCCTAGTTACTGGGCTTTTCTTCCTTCTCCAGGGTAATCACTTAGCTTTGCAATTTTTATTAGTACAAGCTATGGCATATTATAAATTCTTTATAAGCCCCAAACTGGAGCTATTGTTGTCATTGTTGTTACCACCTAGCGAAAATAAGCAAGACAGAAAGAGGCAAAAGATGAAGAGATTGCTTCTGCCGCTGCTTTATTTCTACATCCCAGCTTCTTCCAACATATTCCCAATAGTGGAATAAATCTTAATCACTCATGATAATTAACTGTTAGGAGCAACTGTTAGAAGTGACTTTTTCTATTAAAAGCATGGTCTCTGAGTGCAAAAATAATTCTCACTTACCCGCTATACTTAATTTATGGGATAGATTTAAGAGACAGCTTCCTATGCCAAATGAAGCAAATTTCCAAAGCCAAGGCAGTAACATTTAGCAGCATTTACTTGGCTCACTGGATTATGTTTGGTCACTATTAAACTGTTTGCCATAAGAGTAGATGATAAATGTACTCATATCTATTTAGGAAGCAGTATGGAGAAGGGGACGACAGAGGATGAGATGGCTGGATGGCATCACTGACTCAATGGACGTGAGTCTGAGTGAACTCCAGGAGTTGGTGTTGGACAGGGAGGCCTGGCGTGCTGCGATTCATGGGGTCGCAAAGAGTCAGACATGACTGAGCAACTGAACTGAACTGAACTGAACAGCCACTGAATTCCATTTTCTTCTCTTGCTTTGCTTTAAATGTTGAGCAATAACTATCTTTTGGCTCATTAAGAAAAAATAAACTTTGTATTTGAGAAAGGGTTCTCCAATTCTGTTAATATTCCATATCTGCTAAGAAAAGAAAAGAAAAGGGATTGTAGAGAAAGAAAGAAAAAGATGTATATGTATCAGAATGACAAAGGTGAGACTATTTGATTATTGTTGATACTTGTAAGTTTATCTAATTATCTACTTTTTAAATTCTCATTCATTCTTTTTTTTATTAAATTAATTTTATTTTTATTGGAATAACATTGTTATACAATGTTGTGTGTGTTGTAGGTCTTATTGTTGTTAGTTGCTAAATTGTGTCCAACTCAGTGGAACCATGGACAGCAGCCTGCCAGGCTCCTCTGTCCTCTATGATCTCTTGGAGTTTGCTCAAATTCATGTCCTTTGAGTCAGTGATGTTATCTAACCATCTCATCCTCTGCCGCCCCCGTCTCTTTTTTGCCTTTCATCTTTCCCATGAGTCGGCTTTTTGCATCAGGTGGCCAAAGAAATGGAGCCTCAGCCTCAGCAACAGTCCTCCCAGTGAATATTCCAAGTTGATATCCTTTAGGATTGACTGGTTTGATTTCTTTGCAGTCCAGGGGTAATATTTACTTTTCAATGATCCTTTTGAAAATGCCCCAGATCATGTCCATTCAACAATGATCTCCATGAAATCAAATTTTAAATATATTTAGACAACACCCCAAACAAATTCTCTTGTCTCCTCATGATTACTTAATTAATTGATTCATTCAGCCTGCCAATAAATAATAATTGACATCAAATAATACACTAAGCACTGTGAATACCACAGTGGAAAAGAGAGACATCTCCTTCATACTAATAGAGTTCCTATTGTATTGTGTAAGTCACAGAGACCCACAAATACTCAGTGATCATTTTGATGTGTTTCACAAAAGGAAAATTACGGGATATTAGGAGGCAGACTAACAGAAGGTCCTAATCAGGTCTGGTGGGCATGAGTGAAGGTCAGAGAAGGCTTTTTCAAAATGTGTCTTTTTAACCCAAAACCCAAAGGATGGAGAAATGGAAGGTTCAGACAAAGAGAATAATGTGTTTTATTTTATAGACAGACTCATGTAGTTTTTATTATATTTGTTCATACCCATTCAAAATAATATTGAGATGAATAATTTCATTTTTTATATATTTATATTGCCATATTTTCTATTACCAGCACCCTCCACTCTCCAAACAATTCTGATAGCTGTTGCCCATCTAAAAGGGTTCTGAAAACCTAATTTCAACATAAAAGTGTGAGCTAAGACAAAGCAGAGACATTGCTTTGCCGACAAAGGTGTGTCTAGTGAAAGCTATGGTTTTTCCAGTAGTCATGTATGGATGTGAGAGTTGGATCATAAAGAAAATTGAGCACCAAAGAATTGATGGTTTTGAACTGTGGTGTTGAAGACTCGAGAGTCCCTTGGACTGCAAGGAGATCCAACCAGTCCATCCTAAAGGAAAACAGTCCTGAATATTCATTGGAAGGACTTATGCTGGAGCTCCAATAGGCCGCCTGATGAGAGAGCCGACTCATTTGAAAAGACCCTGATGCTGGGAAAGACTGAAGGTGGGAGGAGAAGGGGACGACAGAGGATAAGATGGCGGATGGCATCACCGACTTGATAGACATGAGTCTGAGCAGGCTCTGGGAGCTGGCCACGAACAGGGAGGCCTACGATGCTGCGGTCCATGGGGACATGACTGAGCGACACAACTGAACCGTGTGAGTTTCCCACCAACAAGCACTTCTCTGGGTACAAACTGGGTCTCTTGCAATTCAATTCATTTCTGACATTATTGAAACTTAATAAAAAGAAAAATGTTTGAAATGGAATGGGAAGGCCAGAAGAAGGCGCTCTCAGGCACTACCACTCAACTTCAATTACATTACTAACAAGAGATTTATCTTGCATCTCCAACAGGAAGAAAGCTATTACTTTAGTACCCAGCAGGAGGAGAGAAGAATTTCTTCTTGCTGGGCCATGGCGCTGCCAATGAGACACTCACAACTCAACCAATAGAAAGCCACTACTCTTCAAACTCCAGTTTCCACCAATGGACTCTGTTTATAGCAACTCCTTTAAACTCCCCCTTCTCTATAGAAGAACCATCCTCTTCTTTGTTCTCTGGCCTTGCCTGTGGTTTTCCACAGATTGCGTGTCCTGAATTGCAATTCTTTGCTGTTTATCAAAGAGACCTATTTTGCTGGTAAAATAGCTGGGTGTTTTTATTGTCTTAAGTTAACACTATCTATACAGAGATAGTATCAGATTCCACAGTTTAAGTGTTCAGTTCTGCAAGACTGGTCCATCGTCCTCCTGTGCCTACAACACCCTTCATCAGATAATCACAGATCTAGGTTATCACTTGAGCTTCTCACCAACTGGCTGTAGGTTGGAGGTTTCCACAACACCCTCCTTGGATTCAATTAATTTGCTGGAACAGCTCACAAAACTCTAACATTCTACTTACTGGATGACCAGTTTACTATAAAGGAATATAGCTTAGGAACAGCCAAATGAAAGAGATGGCTAGAGCAGGGTATGTGGAAAGGATTGAGTTTTCATGCTCTCCAGGTGAGCACTTATCCCAAATCTCCACCAACCCAGAAGCTGAGCCCCCTCCTTTCAGTTTTATGGAGGGTTTATTATATTAGTATAATTGATTAAATCGTTGCCCACTGGTAATTGATTCTCTCTCCCTCCCTGACCCAGAGGGTAGAATGGAAAATTCCAACTCTCTAATCAAGGGGTTGGTTCTCCTGGGAACCAGTCCTGATCCTTAGGTGCAAAAGTGAAAGTGAAGTCGCTCAGTCGTGTTTGACACTTTGCGACCCCATGGACTATAGCTTACCAGGCTTCTCTGTCCATGGGATTTTCCAGGCAAGAGTACTGGAGTGGGTTACCATTTCCTTCTCCAAGAGATCTTCCCAAACCAGGGAATGAAACCAGGTTTCCTGCATTGTAGGCAGATGCTTTACCGTCTGAGCCACCAGGGAAGTCCTAGTTAGGTGCAAAAGTCATCTCAATTTTACATAACAAGAAACATCTTTATGTTCTCAACACTTAGGACATTCTAAGCATTTTAGGAGCTCTATGCCAGAAACTTGATGAAGACCAAATATATATTTCTTATTATAAATCACAACATCGCAGTATCTGAAAGCAAGTTCTCAAGACCCAAAATAGAATCTAACAAATGAACAAATAGGACCCAAATCTTTAAGAGTTCTGCTCTTTTGTAGGGCTAGGCCTTTATTTAACTCCAGTTGGGGATTATCTTCAGACTATGGATGAGTCATTTCTGTTTTACCTTTCCACAATCAACAGAAATATGGTAACTTAAGTTTTATAATTGTCCCTTTGATTTGTGTCCCTAAATAACTGAGGTTTCATTATCTATCAGTAATAGCTGGAATATGGGTATCAGATAAATAATGCTAACCATTTATTTTCTGGAGTTTTCCTTGAAAGTGTGAAACTACCTGTTTCATGATCTTAAAGATCATTCTCTGGGGAAGAAGGAAGAGGGGTGATGAGTGGCCTTGTTCATCTGCTCACTTCTGTAGTGAAGGTGGAGACAGCTGCTCCTAAACCGGACGGACTAAAAGGGTAGAAAATGGTCTGGCTCCCCAGAGAGCAATAGAGCACATATACTAAAGTGAATAGTGCACAGAATAGCTCAGTGCCTCTTCCAACCCTCTAGGTTTTCACAATTCCAAATTTCTTATTGCAGTGCTATGAGAACAGGTCCTCTTTGATTAAATCAAGCATAAACACATTCCATTCTGGAGAACATGTAGAACTGCTTTGGGAGAGCCACTCAGCCAGAAAAGCTACTGCAAGTACAGTTTGGTGGTCTCAGAAAAACTAGACATGAAATTAGATAGCTGACCTAGGCAAGCCCACTCCTGCTTCAGAATCATGGGAAGCAACTGGCATGAAAATAATTACTAAGGGCATTAATATACTGCATGTGTATGTTAAGTCATTCCAGTTGTGTCTGGCTCTTTGCAACCCTATGGACCACCAGGCTCCTCTGTCCATGTGATTCTTCAGGCAAGAATACTGGAGTGGGTTGCCATGACCTCCTCCAGGGAATCTTCCCAACCCAGGGATTGAACCTGTGTATCTTAGGTCTCCTGCATCGGCAGGTGGGTTCTTTACCACTGGCGCCACCTGGGAAGCCCATACTGCATAATATCCTGCAGTATATTAATGTTATAAATATTGGCTTTCAGGAAATGGAAATCTTCTTTTGTAAATTGTAACAGTAAAGCAACTAGGAGTCAGAGTGAAGAAAATTTACATTGTGGCAATTAAGCTAAGCTGGAACCCTATTTCCCAGATCTCCTTTCCCTGCATAGTTGTGGGTTGCTATGCCACAAGAGATATTTTGCCAAGATTTGGAAGGTGGGAGCGAAGCATCTATTTTTTCTATTCTCAGAAGATCAGGGCAGAGTCTCAGAGCTGTTGCAGCTCAGCCTTCTTTGTTGGTTCACCTGGTTGATGTAGAGAAGCTGGGCCCACAGCTCTTCCAGATCCTCCCAGATCTCCTCCTTCAGCTTCCATGATCCCTGGGCCAGGTATGTGTTTCCCCCTAACCTAAAGGTGCTTCAGCTCATGTCTTTCTCACGTGGAGGTTGGAGGCTTGAAGCAGGTGGGTACCATGTGGGTTCCAGTCTGTTCAGGAGGGTTCCAGCTAGTCCCCACAGGCTTCTGTTTGTCCTTGCTCTCTCCCACGTCATGTCCATCTTTCCTTCCTGACTACCTGCCTTGCAGACCGCAGGCCCCAGCACCAGACCCAGAAGCAATAGCCTTAGAGAGACCATTTAACAAGGTCCAACAATTGCCCATTCAAGTCCAATCCTTAAATCCCTCATTCTGTATCATTCCTAGTGGTGCTACTTCTCTGATTGAACTTCAGCTGACACAAGACTTTCAACATGTAGACTGTAAAGCCTGGCAATACGATGGCACCACCTCTAACTGTGTGATCTTGGGCAACTTAATCTCTCTGAGCCTCACTTTCCCATCCGTTAAATGGGAACACTAGTTCTCGCCTTCTAAGACTGTCACAAGATAATAAATGAAAATCACTTAACAGTGTTTAGCCTTCAACAGCGTTCAACAATTTTGTGTGTGTGTGGCAGGAGGAGAAGGCTGCCAAGTTTGGGGAATACAATGGAGAATAGACAAGCTAGCCCTTGCTTCAATCTTGCTTGAAGTTCAACAGAGGATACAGACAAGTTTGGAATAATTATTAAGTACAATGGGATGTGTATTGCTACAAGGGGAGGGGAGAGGAGGATGGGAGGACTGGCTTAGAACTGGTGGTGAGCAGAGGTGGGGTACATCCAGGAAGGATACCCGGAGGAGGTGGCATCTAAACTGAGACGTGAAGGTAATTAGAAGCCCTTGAGCCGTCTAAGAAGACGGCACTGTGTGAGCAAACCTAAGAGGTAAATATCAGAGTTGTTGTTCAGTTGCTAAGTCATGTCCAACTCTTTGCAGTCCCACGGGCAGCACACCAGGCTCCCCTGTCCTTCACTTTCTCCTGGAGTTTGCTCAAACTCATGTAGATTGGGTTGGTGACACCATCCAACCAGAGTCTGATCATTGTTATCACCATCAGAGTTCATACGGCATATGCTGAATGTTGGCCCTCCTGGCTTTTGCCACCAGTGGACTTGAGTCCAGAGCAGAGAGGAGGGATCGAGAGTGGGAGGCAGGCAGTGTCCAGGAGAGTGGAGCACCACCAGGAACCAGGAGGCCCATTCAGAAGCCAACTGGTCAGAACCCTCCCGAACAGACTGGAACCCACACTGGTACCCCTAGATCAGGAGTGAAATATTGTATAGTAAAAAGCAATGTTAGGACTGTGTTCTAGCAAATGTTGAGTTTTTTGAAATCGAAATATAGTTGATATACAATATTATATTAGTTTCAGGTGTACTAAATAATGATCTGAAATTTGTATACATTATGAAATGATCACCATGATAAGCCTAGTAACCAATTGCCCCCATACAAAGTTATAACAATACCATTGACCATGTTCCTAATGCTGTATATTAACTCCCTGTGACTTATATATTATCCCTGGAGGAGGGCATGGCAACCTGTGGAGGAGCTGGAGGGCTTTAAGCAAATACTGAAAATGTATTTGCTCCACTCATGACGAAGGTTGAAAGCTAGGACAAGCATAACAAAGGGTTAAGAGCGTTCACCCAGTGCCCAAGGCTGGGAACGGATGACGAAGGGTCGTACGCCCGGCCTTGAGGCGTTCGGAGGCTTCCTTCTGACCACCTGTTTCTGGGAGCAAGGACTGCTGTTTCATGATAAGGCTCCCTTTAGAGTTTCGCCAAAGCTATGTTATGGCTTGGGCGGTGGGAACTGTATTTTATGCTTGAATGCTTTGATGTTTCACCGAGAAAGGCTACGTGCAAGTCTGCTTTATGCTCTGCTCCCTGAGACCATATATCTGCAAAAAGATGGATAATAAAGTTTGTCAGTCCACTAGAGGCTGTCCCTGAATGTCCTTTTCAGAGCGTGGTTCTCCGAGCCCTACAAATGGTGCTCAACGTGGGGCTCGAAGCAGCAGATTGATTTTGAACAAGGACCAAACTCCTGCAGAAGCGAGGTAAGCAGGATGGGACATCAGACAAGTAAAATTCCTTTTATTCATCTCATGTATCATTTCTTGAAACAATAGGGGTTAATCTGCCTGAAGAGCAGTTAACTAGCTGTTACCAGACAGTGGTTGAATATAATCCATGGTTCCGGAGGAAGGAACTTTAGATTTACAAATTTAGACTAGAGTAAAAAACAATGTTCTAAAAGCTTATAGACAGGGGGTAAAAATTCCCCCACAATGGTGGGTAACTTGGTCTCTTTTACAGGCCATTATGGAACAATTAGATGGCTCAGGAGGAGATTTAGAGGTTGAAACTGTTTGATCCCTGCATGAATGTGAATTAAAAGAGAAAGATCTATCAGAGGTTTTAAATTTAAAAAAAAAAAAGTCATGCTAGGGCAGAATACGGACAAATAAGAGTCACAGGTGCTAAAAGCAGTTAAACAATCAACTTTGCCAGAGGTCCCTGATTCGCCTTTATCTTGCTTTTCGCGAGCTCATATTAACAAGGCTCTAACACTGGCCTCTCCACCCGCTGCGATACTATCTGCTGCTGCTACTGCTCCCCTATTTCCTAGCATTCCTCCTCGGAACATGCCTCTTTGTGCGTGGGCTTTTCCGGTCCAATTTAATAATCCTCAACCTGTACATAATCAGTGGCAATCACCTGATTTCAGTTTGCTCACACAATTCAAAACGGCATGTATGCTATATGGACCTACCTCACCCTACTGTATGGAATTTCTTAGGGACTAGAAGGATCAATGGCTTCATGCAGATTTTTTTACAGTTGCTAAAATGGTTATGACTCACAACAGCTATTACCATGGCAAATATGGGTCACAGATGAAGCCAAATTAATCTTGCAAGAACAACAAAGCAGGGGAAACCCTGCTAGACTAAATTTTGAAATTCTCACCAGCACCAGAACTATAGCTGAAACTGCTGCGCAATTACACTTTGTGTAGACGCCCATGTTATACTGGATTAAAGAAGTAACTATCAGAGCATGGGCTAAAATAGACAGTTCCACCTCTGATAGATCTTTTGTAAAAATATTGCAGGGATCAACTAAAAAATATGGTCCGTTTATTGGTAATTGAAGGAGGCCATTGATCACAGTCTTAAGGATGCATCTTTGCGAGAAATTGTTTTGAAACAACTGGCTTTTGATAATGCTAATGAAGATTGTCAGGCTAGTATCAGACCTATTAGGGAGCAAGGAGGAGTTATGGAATACTTGAAAGCCTGCAGGAATGTGGGGACGATTCAACATAAAGCTAAAATAGCTGCTTTAAAAACCTTAAATGTTTCCCAAAAGTCTAAAGTTAAATGTTTTAACTGCGGCAAGCCAGGACACATGAGGAAACAGTGTCGCTTGCCTCAGCAAACAGGTCTTTCTCCTGACAAAGAAGGGGCTATTAAAACTAAGCCCCCCGGGCTCTGCCCAAGATGTAAAAAGGAAAATCATTGGCTAAATAAATGCCGCTCTAAATTTGATAAACAAGATACTACTTTACCCATTCAGACACCTTCACGAAACTAGAACAAGAGCTCTCCTCTAGCCCCGTTAAACAAGGAGGACAACCAAATATTACTAAATTAACAGCGGCTACCAGACATAGCACATATGTAGACATTCCTGCTCCCCGAGATATGAAATTATTAATGGTAAATAATCCTATGAAAATCTTAACTGGATATTTTGGCCCTATACAACAAAATACTGTAGGCCTCCTGCTGGGATGAAACAGCAACACCATGTGTGAGATAATTGTACACACTCGGATCGTTGATAAAGATTACACGAGTGAAACTGCAGCAATGTTACATGTGACTCACAACTTGTATTTACAAAAGGGTGACAGATTTGCTCAGCTATTGCTATTATCTTATGTGCCCCCCACTTAATAGAAAAGCAGACACCAGAACAGGTGGCTTTGGGAGTACCAATGTTACTGCAGCCCTTTCTACTGTTATAAAAGAAATTAATAGGCCCATGTTAAAATTAAAAATCAGAGGAAAAACTTTTGAAAAAATGTTAGACACTGGGGCAAATATTTCCATCATAAGAACAGAAAAATGGCCTTCGGATTGGCCTACGGTTTTAGCCTCACACCATTGGTGGGAGTAGGAACTGCAGATGCAGCTCAAACTTAATGTTAGTTCATCTTACTTACAAGCCCTGGGCCCTGATCTAATTAGTCATTTACATCAAACCGTATATTGCCCCATTACCATTAAATCTGTGGGGAAAAAACTTTCTACAACAAACTCAGGCGACTATACAATTGAATAAAACTTTTTCTTAGGGGTCACTGAGATAAAGCCACTGAAGTTAAAATGGAAGTCTAATAAAACTATCTGGACAGCTCAGTGGCCCCTATCAAAAGAGAAACTGTCCACTTTGCATACTTTGGTGGCTAAACTACTACAACAAAATAAAATGGAATAGAAACTACCCAATCACCATGGAATTCACCAGTTTTTGTCATTAAAAAGCAATCAGGTAAACGGAGAATGCTAACAGATTTAAGGAATATTAACACTATCATGATTCCTATGGGAGCATTACAACCAGGACTCCCAAGCTCTGCTATGGTCCCTAAGGACTGGGCTATTATGATTATTGATTTAAAAGATTGCTTTTTCACTATACCTTTACATCCAGATGACAGACCACGCTTTGCCTTCTCAATACCTTCTATTACTAATCAATCTCCTGTTCAGTGATATCAATGGAAGGTCCTGCCCCAAGGTCCTGCCCCTACGGTCTGTCAATTTATTATTGATAAAATTTTGCAGCCCATCAGACAACAATTCCCTGAGATATATCTCATTCATTACATAGATGACATTTTATTAGCTTCTCCCTCAAAATCTCAATTAAGTTTATTAGGTAATGAGGTCATAACTAATTTAACTAATCATGGGCTACTAATAACAGAAGATAAATTACAACACCATTCCCCTTTTAAATATCTTAGATATCTTATGGACCACTCCACTGTAAAGCCACAGAAACTTTCTATCAGAAGGGATAATTTACAAACACTTCATGATTTCCAGAAACTTCTAGGGAATATTATTTGGCTACGACATACTTTGGGAATTCCCACATATGCTTTACAAAACTTATTCAATTATTAGAAGGTTCCTCTGATTTGAATAGTCCCCGACAACTTACCCCTAAGGCTGAGAAAGAATTACAATTGGTAGAACAGAGAATTCAACACGCATTTGTTTACCGTATTAATTACAATTCCCCTTTTCAGATACATGTCTTTGGTACTAAGATATCTCCTACTGCCATTATAGTGCAGGATAATCACCCTATTGAATGGGTATATCTCCATTCTAAACAGACTAAATGCATTGCTTCCTATATAGACTTAATAGGGAAAATCATTTTTCTTGCATGCTCTCGCTTGTGCACTATAGCTGGATATGACCCTACTCAGATTTACCTACCTTTGACAAAAACAGAAATTGATAATGCTCTCCAGGTGTCCACTACCATTCAGATAGCCCTTGCTGATTATTCAGGGGAGTTATTGGCCAATCCACCTAAAGGAAAATTATGGAATTTCTTACAAAATACTTCCTTTATCATCAACAATATTGTTTCTGAACACCCTCTCATGCATGTACTTAACTATTTCATAGATGGAAATAAGGCAGGATGGGCAGCCATAATAGGTCCCAACCTACAAAAGAAAATTAAAAGTCCTTATCAATCCGTTCAAAAAACAGAATTATTTGCATTATATTGTTTACTTACTCTAATAAAACCCCATTGAATGTTTTAACTGATTCTCACTACGTGGCACATCTTTTCCCATCTTTTGTAATGGCTCATTTTATATCCAATGAAAGTGATCTTATACATTTGTTCTTATTGATTCAGCAAGAAATAAGAGCTAGACTCCATCCCTTCTTCATTACTCACATTCGTGCTCATTCCCATTTACCAGGATCCCTCAGTTTAGGCAATGATTTGGCTGATCGCCTCATTGCTCCTATATTTTCTTCCCCCCAACAGGAACATCAGCTCTTCCATACTAACACTAACAGACTACACACGTTCAATATAAAATACGGTTACAAACAGATAAAAAAGTTGTTCGGGACTGTACTACATGTGCCCCCTTTCATTTGACTACTATCCCCAAGGGACTAATCCTAGAGGCTTACAAGCAAATGAATTATGGCAAGCTGATTTTACACATTACAGACTGCCCCCTTTTAAATTGTTATTTGTAATCATAGATACCTTTTCTGGCTTCATTTGGGCAGTTCTTTCCACTGCCGAGACTACTAAAGCTGCCGTCACAGCTCTTCTGCAATGTTTTTCAATGATGGGGATCCCTGCCTCCATCAAAATGAACAATGGACAATGGTCCTGCTTTTACAACCAATGCTTTTTATCAGTGGGGTATTTGCCATCTTACTGACATCCCGTACAACCCTCAAGGCCAAGCCATCATTGAACGGGCCCACCATACACTCAAACTCGTTCTTAATAAACAAAACAGGGGGAATAGGCTAAGGGACTCCTATGGAACTAAAGCCATTTTGCCTGTAGCCCTTCTAACAATCAATTATTTTAATTTGCCTCTACACAGTCAGGAGACACAGGGTTAAATGTCTTAATCAATGGCGGCCAGGAACACTTAAGTTCCTAGGCAAGGGATATTATCTTGTCATTTTAGATGATGGAACCGAGCAGTGGGTCCCACTCAGAAGAGTCAGAAGACGGACAGACCTTGCTCCACACCCCCCGACCGAACACAGCACTAAAGCAGAAATCGCAGCAGATGCCTTCTAAGCCTCCTTATGACAACGTATCTTGGAAGAAAAAATCATCTGTGCCGGGATGGACTAGTCCACCTGCAGAGGAAGGTTTAGAAAAGTCTCTGTTTACGCCAACATGACTTTTGTTGATTGGGGGGCCTCATGGACTCTTTGTGAATTGCTCAGAATCACAAGAAAATAGTAACACCTGCCAATGGTGTAATGTTTCAGCACATTTTAACAGAACACAAACAGGACTCTAGCATCAGTATGATGAACTTTTAAACTGGTACAACGGAGGTCTTTCACCTCCCAGACCCCGGATAATCAATCCAGTCCTGGGGCCTGAACACTGGCATCTTTGGAAAATTCCTGCTTGCTTCTCCTGGTTTACGTCTCATATGCTTATGCACATGTTTCCATCCCACAAAATTATACTATTGAGTATAATTATACTGGTTATGTTCGTGCCTATGTAAATGCGTCCTATCTTTTTGCTATTGGACAATTTAGGAGCAATGGCTCAATTCTGTCCTGCCCTGAGTGTCGTTTGTATACTTGTTTAAATCATAGTGTGCCAATTAATGTTACTAAAGACAATGTTTTTTTAGTCCGGCAAAGGACTGATTTGTGGGTCCCAGTTAAGATTTCTGAACCCTGGTAAGATTCCTTATTGTTATCTTTTGTTCTGAGAGATTCCCTAAAAGAAGCAAATGCTTTATTGGCTGGATTATAGCTGCCATAGTGGGTATTATTTCAGTTGTAACTGTTGGTATAGTTTCCGGAATGACATTGTATAATTCTATTCAAAATCATGATTTCATTACTGCTTGGAAAAAAGATTCTCATGATCTCTGGGCCCGGCAAGCTCAGATAGATCAACAAATACAAATCACGTCTACCTTCAGCAGCATTCCCTCTGTGTTATATAACACTGACCTCTATAATACACTATCTGCTAGTACTTCCTTTCTAAATCCAAAAATTTGGGTACCCCATATGATGGCTTCTTATGCGCTGATCTGTTTATTGTTTGTTATTGTTCTTATAGGATTCTGAACGTTATGTGCTCGAGCCACCGCAGCCCAAAAAGCAGGAGTAACCATGGCTGCAGCAGTCCTTGCTCTTAAGGAAAAAGGGAGGCAATGTGGAGGAGCTGGAGGGCTTTAAGCAGATACTGAAAATGTATTTGCTCCACTCATGACGAAGGTTGGAAACTAGGATGAGCATAACAAAGGGTTAAGAGCGTTCACCCAGTGCCCAAGGCTGGGAACGGATGACGAAGGGTCGTATGCCTGGACTTGAGGCGTTCGGAGGCTTCCTTCTGACCACCTGTTTCTGAGAGCAAGGACTGTTGGTTCATGATAAGACTCCCTTTAGAGTTTCGCCAAAGCTATGTTATGGCTTGGGTGGTAGAATTGTATTTTATGCTTGAATGCTTTGATGTTTTACCGAGAAAGGCTATGTTCAAATCTGCTTCATGCTCTGCTCCCTGAGACCATATATCTACAAAAAGATGGATAATAAAATTTGTCAGTCCACTAGAGGCTGTCCCTGAATGTCCTTTTCAGAGCGTGGTTCTCCAAGCCCTACAGCAACCCACTCCGGTAATATTGCCTGAAGAATCCTATAGACAAAGGAGCCTGGCAGGCTGCAGTCCATAGTGTTGCAGAGTCGGACACAACTGAAGCGACTTAGCATGAAGGCACAACTTAAATATTATATAACTGGAAGTTTGTATCTCTTAACCCCTTTCACCTATTTTGCCAACTTCCCCACCCCACTCCCTTCTAAGCAATCACCATTTGTTCTCTGTATCTATAAGGCTGTGTTCACTTTGTTTTGTTAGCTTGTTTCTTTGTTTTTTTAAGCTCAACCTGTAAGTGAAATTAGGCAAAATTTGTCTTTCTCTGACTTATTTCACTTGGCATAATACCCTCTAGATTCATCCGTGTTGTTGCAAATGTGACTTTTTTTTATAAGAAGAGGGAAAGAAAGAAGGGCAGAAAAAAGGAACAAGACACAATGAGTTACATCATGTGGAGGCCACGGGAGAACCATGTGAGGAGGGAAAAGAAGCTGGAGTCTGTGAGCGGGTGCTGACTGATTTGGACCTTTGTCTTGCCTCTTCTAGACCTGTGTGCCTGCTTATTGTCACTGCACTGGAGGGGACTGGCGGTGGGGGACAGAGAACTTCACATCCAGATCATCAAGAAAGTGTACCTTCTTGACATGTTAGTTCAGTTCAGTTCAGTCACTCAGTCGTGTCCGACTCTTTGCAACCCCATATGGACTAGAGCACACCAGGCTTCCCTGTCCATCACCAACTCCCAGAGCTTGCTCAAACTCATGTCCATCAAGTCAGTGATGCCATCCAACCATCTCATCCTCTGTTGTCCCCTTTTCTTCCTGCCCCGAGTCTTTCCTAGCATCAGGACTTTTCCAATGAGTCAGTTCTTCGCATCAGATGGCCAAAGTATTGGAGCTTCAGCTTCAGCATCAGTCCTTCCAATGAATATTCAGGACTGATTTCCATTAGGATGGACTGGTTTGATCTCCTTGCAGTTCAAGGGACTTTCAAGAGTCTTCTCCAACACCACTCACTTAAGGATTATTTCTGGGGGCAAATCCTGTCTTATTTTAAAAATGTATCCAGACTTCCTTGGTGGTCCAGTGGTCAGAACTCTGTGTTTTCAATGCAGGGGGCATGGGTTCCATCCCTGGTTGGAAAACTAAGATTCTGTATGCTGTGTGACACACCCAAAAAGAAAAAAGAAAAGAATATTAAGGGAAAAAAATTTTTTTAATGTATCCAACAGATATATTATGGGACAGAATGAAAACGTAACTGTTTTGGGTTTAGGAACCCAAATGGTGCGTTCATGTGTTCATGCCTTCAAAGAAATGTCATCATTGAAGAGAGCTTTTTCTTGTTCTTCCCTCAAATCCCTCAGACCCAGGTCAGTGGGTCTTCCAAGGCTCCTTTGTTCTGATGTTGGGAGGACTTGGGAGGAGAAAGAATTTGACCAGAAACTGGTCAAGAAGTACCAGTTTAAAGTCCAGGTGAGAGTCAGGCCTGAACTTACTTTTTCCTGAAAGCTACTTCTTGCCAGTTCCCATCTCCAGGTAGGGTTACACAATTTGTAGGGCCCAGGACAACATGGAGATGTTAGGTTCCATGTTCAAACATCATTAAGAATTTTGAGACACTGAAGCCACAGTGTCAAACCCAGAGCCGGTCTCACTTGGTCTCACTGGTGCAGGTCTCAAGTCATGAAGCTGTCTCTGCCCCTACTCTCCCCTCTTCCAAACACACACCTGGGACATTTCTGAGGTGGAGCACTGGCTGGAGAGAGGGAAGAGAGATGTCTCCCCAGTTTGTCCTATTTATAATCTTTTCACACCTTCTCCAAGTTGTTGGGAAGAGGATGGGCCGGGCAAGATTCCACAGTGGCTGCACTTGTCAGTGAGTCCTGCAGGGGTCCTGAGGTCTGTCTGCTTCCCCATGAGAGCACATAGGGTGGAAACCCACTTGTGGCTGACCTTGTACACCTGTGCTGTGCTTACAGGAGGGTCAGAAGAAAGAGCTCTGCTCCCTGTGTTACCTGAGGTTGGGTGGCTGATTATCTCTTCATCTAAAATTTACAGGTGATCTAACCCAAACTACTGGAGAAGGCAATGGCAACCCACTCCAGTACTCTTGCCTGGAAAATCCCATGGATGGAGGAGCCTGGTAGGCTGCAGTCCATGGAGTCGCTAGGAGTCAGACATGACTGAGCAACTTCACTTTCACTTTTCACTTTCATGCATTGGAGAAGGAAATGGCAACCCACTCCAGTGTTCTTGCCTGGAGAATCCCAGGGACAGAGGAGCCTGTCTCTGGGATCGCACAGAGTCGGACACGACTGGAGTGACTTAGCAGCAGCAGCAGCAGCAGCAACCACAACTACTATTTCTCACGAAGATACAGTCAGGCCAAGAAGGTAGACATCAGTTCCTAGAAATCAGCTTTTTCTACAAGTTATTATTGTGGGACCCAGCCTAGGACATTGATGCAAATTGTCCTTCAGAATATCGGACTCGATATTAGATAATAAAACAGTACACTTCACACGATTGGGTAATAAAGAGCCTTTTCCAACATGTCTATATTTTCTCTTTTCTTTTCTCTTTATAGGATCTCCTTTTGCAGTTAAAAATCTTACAGAAGCAGTTCTTTCTTATTTCCATGCCTGGAATATCCTTCCTTCTAATTCTATTTGTTAATCTAGCCTTCAAGGCCTATTTCAGAAGTCACAATCTTTTCAAGAATTTTTTCAGACAGTTCTAATCCTATATTCCTTTGTTTTTCCTATTTATTTTGCAATGTGTCCTAAGATACCTGTTCAGCAAGTATTCATTGCACACCTACTAAGGACCAGATATACCTTTCTTTCTCTACTTTGGATTTATTTATTCACAAATACTGACTTGTATTAGCTGGGCACTGCTCTGGTCCAAATGTCTCAGTACCTTCAAAATTCATACATTCCAAACCTAATGTCCAAGGTGGTGGAATTAAGCAGTGGAGTCTTTGGGAGGTACTTAGGTCATGAGGATGGAGCCCTTATGGATGATATTGATGCTCTTATGAAAGACCCCACAGAGCTTCAGCCATGTGAGGACACAGCAAGAAGAAGGCTGTCTATTTACCAGGAAAGTGAAAGTCACTCAGTCAGGTCTGACTCTGTCACCCCATGGACTACAACCTGCCAGGCTCCTCTGTTCATGGGATTCTCCAGGCAAGAATACTTGAGTGGGTTGCCATGCCCTCCTCCAGGTGACCTTCTCAACCCAGGAATTTAACTCAGGTCTCCTACTTTGCAGGTGGATTCTCTACCATCTGAGCCACCAGGCAAACCCATTTCACCAGGAAGCCCTTGCCAAATATCAGATCTGCCAGTGCCATGATCCTGAACTTCCCAGCCTCCAGAACCATGAGAATTTCTGTAGTTTACAAGCCAACCAGTCCATGGCATTTTGTTATAGCAGCTCAAACAGACTGAGACAAGTGCCTTCTGCATCTGGGTGTTGGCTTACAGTGGTAATCCAGAGAGACAGTCTTTGCCTTTGTGGTGCTGGTGGCCAAGTGGTAGAGAGGGTTCTTGTTAGCTTTTTGAAGCAGAGATCACTTATGACTCATCTCTGTGTCTCCTTCCCCAGCAATACAGTCCCTTCTCTTGACTATCTGCTGAATAAAAATCTTTGTTGAATTAAATGGAGTATGCTATTATTTAAGCAGCACTCTGTGACAAGTGTAATAAAAGTCTGTCACAATTCCAGACCAATGCTTTGCTAGTTGTGGGAATTGTTATACTATAAATACCTTAACCACGGAAGTCAATACTCTGTGTTTATAGTAGCTTTGTTAGCATTACAACATAGAAATTCATCAGGCATGAGTGATTCCCAGTCAGGTTTTATATTTTTGTTAGACTTTTTACAATTGCTTTTATTAGTTATTTCTCATGATGTCTTGGAGAGCTACCCCATAAATTTACTAATGCTAGTTGTTTAGGAGTTCCTTCATGACATTTCAAGATTTATGAGCTAAGTAGGTGGCAATAAAAACTTCACAACATTTTTTTCTTTGTATTTTCTGTGTGTCACATAGTTTAGAAAAATAAAAAAACCTTTGGGAGACCATTGTGTGCTCCAGCACAGCTTTAGCAGTTATTGCCCAACCTGGAAGAATATGGCATCTATTTCTTCAGTCCCCCTCACTATGTTCCCATTGCTCTGAACCTGCCTTGTCAAGGTTGCCAAAGACCTCCAAGGACCACGCATCTGTCTGCATCTTATGCAGCCTCTCATCTGCACCCAGCAGAGTCCACGCTCCCTCTCCATGAAACATGACTTGCTCTTGGCTTCTGGGCCACACATAGTCCAGATCTTTATCCTTCTCAATGGCTCCTTTGCTACCTTCTCTGCTTATCCTCTAAGTGGTAGCATTCTGTGTGTCTGTGTGTTTAGCTGCTGAACAGTATTATATGTTACATGTGTATAATGTAGCGATTCACAATTTTAAAAGGTTGTACTCCATTTATAGTTATTAGAAAACATTGGTTATATTTCCCATGTTATACAGTATATCCTTGTAGTTTATTTTACACCTAATAGTTTGTACTTCTTATACCCCTACCCTATATTGTCCCTCCTCTCTTCCCTCTCCCCACTGGTAATCACTAGCTTGTTCTCTATATCTGTGAGTCCGCTTCTTTTTTGTTATATTCACTAGCTTGTCATATTTTTTAAGTGGTGGCATTCTTGATTCCTCATCTTCTTCATTTGCCCTCCCTCAGATAATCTCATCCCGACCTATGGTTTTACCTTCTATCTATAGGCCATGACTCTCAAATTTAAAATTTTATCCCTGACTTCTCCTATGTGCTCCAGACTTACTATCCAAATGTTCACTTGATAATTCTACTTGGATGTTTAATAGACATCACAAACTCACCACTTTCTAAAAACAGCTCTTGATTTCCCTCCTGAGTCTGTTTCACCAAACTCCCTCCTCCACGCAGGTTTTCCACCTCAGAAAATGACACCACAGTGCAATCAGTTATTCAAACCAAAGACTCGGGAGTCATTCTTGACTCGTCTTTCCTTTCTTCCTCGCCATGTGCAATACATCCTTAAGTTCTGTTGACTCTGCCTCCAAGATACACACTGACTCTGCTACTGACACCCCCCACTGGTGCCATCCTGGCCCAAGCCACCATGAGCTCTGTCCTAACTGCCCTCCGGCCTCCTCTCTGACACTATAGTCACAATGCAAATGCCAGAGGCGTTGTTTAAAAACATAAACAGAATATATCATCCCCCTGCTTAAAATGCTCCAGTGGTTTCCAGTCAGTCAGATTCAAACCTGAAGCCTCTTCCTGTCCTCTAAGACCCAACATGAACTGGCCCCTGCATAGCTCTCCCCACTCCATCTGCCTCCATCATCCTACCTTCTAGCCATAACCACCTTGAACGCAGAGTTGCCTCTCATCTTAGGGCCTTTGCACTAGCACTTCCATGTAGAGATATGTTCTTTTTCCAGGCCATCCCATGTCTGGTTCCTTCTTTAGGGTCTCAACATCAATATCATCTCCCCAGAGAATCCTTCTTTGACCACTCAGCTGTAGCTTCCAGCCCACACCCTAAGTAGTCATTTCTTTTCACATCACCATGTTTTATTTTTATCACAGAACTTATTATTACCAAATATTTTATTATTTGTCTCTAGGTTTCCTCCCCACGTGCCTAGAACATAAGCTGCCTGAGAATAGGGACTTGGTCACCTTATCCCATGTTGTGTGTCCTGACACAGTCTATGTAAGTCCTTGGTACATGTTTGATGATCAAATAAAGAAACAAAACATATTTCAGAAAAAGCTAATCCAATCCTGTCAACAGAATGCCATGTGATAAATTATGAGACTCAGGGATGTTTCAAAATCTCAATTGCCTAGCCAGAAATTTCAACCTTCAAAGTCACGCCATGAACCACTGTCTTAAAAATTGTTGTTATCATAAAAGGAGAAGAGAAGTTTCATGCTATCTTGTTAAAACATGAATTCATTGAAACATAAGCCTGAGTTAGTAATCAGATTATTTTCATTTTGGGAATCAGAAGGAATAAGACCAAAGACAAGTAAATTCTACTGGAAGTGTGAGAGAGATTAAGAGTTGGCTACATGGAGGCACTATCCTATCAGAACAGAAACAGGAGAAAAATTAGCAGAAGGGAGGAAGTCCATCCCTCCAGAGGCCCAAATTGGAAAGAGGGTGAAGAAAAGTTTCACTGAGTACTTTCCACCCATGAACACCGTGTAAGTGCCTAAGGGACAGCAGAGAAGTGAAACACAGACTTCAGATCTCAGTGCCTTCTGGGAAAGCTGACTCTATAGTGATTTCTGGTGAGAAAAGATGACCAAGTTTGATATATAAATGCACTAACATTTCATTCTGCCATATCCCTGGTTTTTTCTCCTGATATCAGTTAATATCTCTATAAGCAAAAATCAGCCTCAGGGTTTATAAAATTCACTAAAACATACCAATATAAACGTAAATGTTACTCTACTGATTTGGAAAGGATTCTGGAAATAAGTCTCAGACAAACATATCAATACATTCTTTGTTCACTTACACGAACGGTCTTTTTATGGCTTTTGAGACTTGTCTGAATCAATCAATGTAAGAATTTGTGTTTCTGATAGGTGTAGGTCTTGTAAAACTAGAAAAAAAGGTCACATTTTCTTTAACATATGAATGGACAAATGATTCATTCTGGGAAACATTTAGTTTTGGCATTCTTGGATTCTTTTTCTTCATTAGCTTCACAGATTTTTCAATAAGATATAGACACTGGATAGACCTCATTCATAAGGAAACAGTAAGATAAATGGAGTGGCTAATGTCTATCAGTTTGAAACTTGTAAATATTTATGAGAAAATTATATCCATTTTTGTGAGGATTTCTGTTTGAATCATGGATGTAACTTTAATGTGTTCTAGCCTCTCTTTAAATTAGTTGTAGTTCAGTATTTAGTATTGCAATGCTACATGGCAAAATTAGTATGAAAATTTTGTATAAAATGGCTATATTGAAATTTGAATAAAAGGGACAATTCTATACTCATATGACCCTTCCCCCAGGTAAGCATCACATTTTGGAATCAGTGACCAAAGGCCTGGCTAACTAGATACTAATCTGTGGGGCCCGATGCACAATAAAAATGCGAGGCCCCTTGTCAAAAAATTATTAAGAATTGTAAGATGGCAAGAACAGAGAATTAAACCCAGCATGGTGCTTTTCTAAGCCTGGGGCCCTTATGGGGCTGCACAGGTCTTAAGCCCAGGAAGCTGGCCTTGCCCAGGTTTTTATTTTAGATCTTCTAAGTATGATTTGTTCAAGTGAACTTGACATTTTGAAACTACCTTTCCCTAATTGTAGAATAGATAAGAAGAATTATATTCTTACAATTAAGCATACTGATTACCTGTAACATCTGAGGAAGGAAATCAAGTTGCTTTTCTAATTGCAATGTTTAAGTAAAAGAAAATAAAACTGTAAAACAATCTTCTGATTGTTTCTCCTGACAAGGGTCATCTAATTTAAACTTGCGAATCTTTTAGTAAGAACTTCAAAATCACTTCAGGATATTAGTCCCAAGTATTTACTAGCCCAGGCAAATATTTTAATACCTGTCATACCATCTAGTGGTTACCAGACTTGGCTGATCATCATAAATATTTGGAGACAGATCATGGCATATGGTCCCATCACTTCATGGGAAATAGATGGGGAAACAGTAGAAACAGTGTCAGACTTTGTTTTTTTGGGCTCCAAAATCACTGCAGATGGTGACTGCAGCCATGAAATTAAAAGGCGCTTACTCCTTGGAAGAAAAGTTATGACCAACCTAGATAGTATATTCAAAAGCAGAGACATTACTTTGCCGACTAAGGTCTGTCTAGTCAAGGCTATGGTTTTTCCTGTGGTCATGTATGGATGTGAGAGTTGGACTGTGAAGAAGGCTGAGCGCAGAAGAATTGATGCTTTTGAACTGTGGTGTTGGAGAAGACTCTTGAGAGTCCCTTGGACTGCAAGGAGATCCAACCAGTCCATTCTGAAGGAGATCAACCCTGGGATTTCTTTGGAAGGAATGATGCTAAAACTGAAGCTCCAGTACTTTGGGCACCTTATGCGAAGAGTTGACTCATTGGAAAAGACCCTGATGCTGGGAGGGATTGGGGGCAGGAGGAGAAGGGGACGACTGAGGATGAGATGGCTGGATGGCATCACGGACTCAATGGACGTGAGTCTGAGTGAACTCCGGGAGTTGGTGATGGACAGGGAGGCCTGGCGTGCTGCGATTCATGGGGTTGCAAAGAGTCAGACACGACTGAGCGACTGAACTGAAGTGAACTAAAAAACACAGATTCTGCAACTCACCCTGGGGTCCAGTGGTTAAGACTTTGCCCTTTCACTGCAGAGGTCACTGGAACTAAGATCCCACAGCCACACAGTAAGGCAAAATAAACAAAAAGTTAGGTTATTTTAAATAGTGTGTTTCACCATCTGTTTGTTTTTAATTATTTATTTTTATTTTGGCTGCACTGGGTCTTTGATGCTGAGCACAGGCCTTCTCTAGTTGCGCTGAGCAGGGGCTACTCTTTGTTGAGTGTGGGCGTCTCACTGCACGGCCTCTCTTGTTGTGGAGCACAGGCTCTAGGGCTCGTGGGCTTCAGTAGTTGTGGCTTCCCGGAACTCTAGAGTGTGGGCTCAGTAGTTGTGGCACACGGGATTAGTTGCTCCACAATATGTGGAATTTTCCAGGAGCAGGGATCTAACTGCTGTCCCCTGCATTGCAAGGCAAATTCCTAACCATATTCCACCAGGGAAGCCCTCATGGTCTTTTAAAGTAGGTTTTAAAATTTTTTAGTTGTGGTAAAATTCACATACCACTATAACCATTTTTAAGTTTACAGGTCAGTCGTTAAGTATATATATTCACACTGTTGTATAACCAATATCCAAGATTTTTTCATTTTGTGAAAATGAAAGTCTGTACCCATTGAACAACCCATTTTCTCCTCCCTCAGTCCACGATAACTGCTATTCTACTTTCTTCTCTGAATTTGACAACTCTAGATACCTTATATAAGTAGAATCACACAGTATTTGTTTTTCTTAGTGTGTAACTGGCTTAGTTAACTTATTACAATTTCTTCAAGTTTCATCCATGTTGTAGCATGTGTCAGAATTTCCTTCCTTTTTAAAGATGAATCATATGTACACAGGCTCCATCATATGTACATACCAAATTTCATTGATCAATTCATTTATCTGTTGATGGACATATGGGTTGCTAGTCTTTTATTTTGTACTCCCAAAAGGCCATGATCAAGATATTCCTTCAAAATAAGTGCAGTGTTCACCTCAAAGAGAATCCCACTGAATAAAATTGCTCCATTATCATCAACAACAAATTTGTGTTTCAACTGCTAGGTTTAAAAAAGCAAGTCAAGCCAGCATTAGGTAAAATATTGCTACTGTTTAAGGAAGTAACATCATCAGTCTAAGAGTTCCAGGGTCCCCACTGGTAAATGCTGGATAAGTGACCTTGACTCATCTTTGCAGCTCATCTGTGCAGAGTAGCTTGGAACCAGAGGAATTAATGAAGAGTTCAGCAAAGAAGGACTTGATTTTGAAGACCATTTTCCTTGCCAGGATCATCTTACAGAATAGTGAAGTTTATCAAGCTCATGTAAACTCAGCTGGAACCTTTCTATACATGTGGTAGAATTAAGAAACTCCATGAACTTTCTGTAGACATCCAAATATGCTGTTACGGCACTCCCAGACTTCTAGTTAGTTCCCTGTTTCCTTTTCTGTCCATTTCATTCTCTTGATTACAGATACATGCAGCTTCTGTCTTGTATGAGGCTTCTGCTTGCCTTGTGTAAAGGAAATAAGACTTCTGTATAGAACAGGTCCTGCCCTAACTAAGAAGAACAGATGGGGCTCATTGAGAGTAGAAAGACAAGGAAGAATGAGTGAGGACACCTCAGATCAAAGATTCACACAGAGCACTGTTAAAGACTTAAGGTAAGTGAGAGACATATCTTCATGTTTAAGTTGATAAACTGGACCCAGGAGAGATTGCTAAAGGAACTGGCAGACATTGAAGGCATAGGACACAAAATCAGTTTTTTACTTCTATTTCTTGAGCTGGGATAACTGGGACATGGATTTTCTCCCATGAATCTACTAACCAATGAGAAAAAGTTGACTTAATATACACTGAATAGAGAAACTCCCAGACCTCTCTCTTCACTCAGCTCCCAGAATCTGATAATTTGCCCAACCTTACCCTCAAGATTGGAGAAGGCAATGGTACCCCACTCCAGTGCTCTTGCCTGGAAAATTCCATGGCTGGAGAAGCCTGGTAGGCTGCAATCCATGGGCTCACTAAGAGTTGGACATGACTGAGCGACTTCACTTTCACTTTTCACTTTCATGCATTGGAGAAGGAAATGGCAACCCAATCCAGTATTCTTGCCTGGAGAATCCCAGGGACGGGGGAGCCTGGTGGGCTGCCATCTATGGGGTCACATAGAGTCAGACACAACTGAGATAGGAATACTTTTCTCATGAAATTTCTGACCAGTCCACAGTGAAATATTTGAAAATACTAATATGGAGGTTAGAAGGTAGGGAGAGGAGACTGAACAAGATATCCAGCCATTTCACCCTAGACCTAGAAGGAAGATCAAAGCCTTATTTTTGAACTTCCAGTCTCCTTATTTTTGAACTTCCAGTCTCCTATTCTCAACTGAGGGTGCTAATGAGCAAAACAGACAGAGTACTTTTTTCTATGAGTTGACATTCTAATGTCAACTCTGCTCCCAGAGTTGAGCAGAAAACAAGTGATAAAATATATAGCATTTTGTTGATACTGTTCGGTCACTCAGTCATTTCCACTCTGCGATTCACGGACTGCAGCATGCCAGGCTTCCCTATCCTTCACCAATTCCTGGAGCTTGCTCAAACTCATGTCCATTGAGTCAATGATGCCACCCAACCATCTCATCCTCTGTTGTCCCCTTCTCCTGCTGTCTTCAATCTTTCCCAGCATCAGGGTCTTTTCTAATGAGTCAGTTCTTCACATCAGGTGGCCAAAGTATTGGAGTTTCAGCTTCAGCATCAGTTCTTCCAATGAATATTCAGAGCCGATCTCCTTTAAGATGGACTTGTATCTCCTTGCAGTCCAAGGGACTCTCAAGAGACTCTTCCAACACTACAGTTCAAAAGCATCAATTCTTTGGCGATCAATTTTATTTATAGTCCAACTCTCACATCCATACATGACTACTGGGAAAACTATAGTTTTGACTAGATGGATCTTTGTTGGTAAAGTAATGTCTCTGCTTTTTAATATACTGCCTAGGTTGGTCATAGCTTTTCTTCCAAGGAGCAAGTGTGTTTAAATTTCATGGCTGCAGTCACCATCTGCAGTGATTTGGAGCCCACCAAAATAAAGTCTGTTACTGTTTCCATTGCTTCCTCATCTATTTGCTGTAAAGTGATGGGACCAGATGCCATGATCTTCGTTTTCTGAATGTTGAGCTTTAAGCCAACTTTTTCACTCTCCTCTTTCACTTTCATCAAGAGGTGCTTTAGTACTTCTTCACTTTCTGCCATAAGGGTGGTGTCATCTGCATATCTGAGGTTATTGATATTTCTCCCAGCAACCTTGATTCCAGCTTGTGCTTCATCCAGCCCAGCATTTCTCATGATATACTCTGCATATAAGTTAAATAAGCAGGGTGACAATATACAGCCTTGATGTACACCTTTCCCGATTTGGAACCAGTCTGTTGTTCCATGTCCAGTTCTAACTGTTGCTTCCTGACCTGCATACAGATTTCTCAGGAGGCAGGTTAGGTGGTCTGTATTCCCATCTCTTGAAGTATTTTCCACAGTTTGTTTTGATCCACACAGTCAAAGGCTTTGGCATAGTCAATAAAGCAGATTTATTTTCTGGAACTCTCTTGCTTTTTCGATAATACAATGGATGTTGGCAATTTGATCTCTGGTTCTTCTGCCTTTTCTAAAACCAGCTTGAACATCTGGAAGTTCACAGTTCACATAGAGTTGAAACCTGGCTTGGAGAATTTTGAGCATCACTTTGTTAGCATTTGAGATGAGTGCAATTGTGCGGTAGTTTGAGCATTCTTTGGCATTGCCTTTCTTTGCGATTGGAATGAAGACTGACCTTTTCCATTCCTGTGGCGATTGCTGAGTTTTCCAAATTTGCTGACATATTGAGTGCAGCACTTTCACAGCATCATCTTTTAGGATTTGAAATAGCTCAAATGGAATTCCATCACCTCCACTAGCTTTGTTCATTGTGATGCTTCCTAAGATCCACTTGACTTCACACTCCAGGATGTCTGGCCCTAGAAGTGTGATCACACCATCATGATTATCTGGGTCAATAAGATCTTTCTTTTATAGTTCCTCTATGTATTCTTGCCACCTCTTCATAATATATTCTGCTTATGTTAGGCCACATTGTTTCTGTCATTTATTGTGCCCATCCTTTCATGAAATGTTCCCTTGGTATCTCTAATTTTCTTGAAGAGATCTCTAGTCTTTTCTGTTCTATTGTTTTCCTCTATTTCTTTGCACTGATCACTCAGGAAGGCTTTCTTATCTCTCCTTGCTATTTTTTTAAACTCCATTCAGAGGGATATAGTTTTCTGTTTCTCCTTTATCTTTTTCTTTTCTTCTTTTCTCAGCTATTTGTAAAGCTTCCTCAGACAACCATTTTGCCTTTTTGCATTTCTTTTTCTTGGGGATTGATTTGATCACCACCTCATGTACAACGTTATGAACCTCTGTCCATAGTTCTTCAGTCACTCTGTCTGTCAGACATAATCCCTTGAATCTATTTGTCACTTCCACTGTATACTGTAAGGGATTTGATTTAGGTCATATCTCCATAGGGTCACAAAGAGTCAGACCCAACTGAAGCGACTGAGCATGCATGCATATCTGAATGGCCTAGTGGTTTTCCCTACTTTCTTCAATTTAAGTCTGAATCTGGTAATAAGGAATTCATGATCTGAGCCACAGTCAGCTCCTGGTCTTGTTTTTGCTGACTGTATAGAGCTTTTCCATCTTCAGCTGCAAAGAATAGAATCAATCTAATTTTGGTATTGGCAATCTGGTGGTGTCCGTGTGTAGAATCATCTCTTCTGTTGTTGGAAGTATTTTCTTTGGGCAAAACTCTGTTAGCCTTTGCCCTGCTTCATTTTGTACTCCAAGGCCAAACTTGCCTGTTACTCTAGGTATCTCTTGACTTCCTACATTTGCATTCTGGTCCCCTATGATGAAAAGAACATGTTTTTTGGGTGTTAATTCTAGAAGTTCATGTAGGTCTTCATAGAACCGTTCAACTTCAGCTTCTTTGGCATTAGTGCTTGGGGCATAAACTTGGACTAATGGGATATTGAATGGCTTGCCTTGGAAAGAAACAGAGACCATTCTGTTGTTTCTGATATTGCACCCAGGTTCTCCTTTTCAGACTCCTTTGTTGACTTTGAGGGCTACCAATTTCTTCTAAGGAATTCTTGCCTGCAGTAGTAGATATAAGGGTCATGTGAATTAAATTCACCCATTCCAGTCCATTTTAGTTCACTGATTCCTAAAATGTTGATATTCACTCTTACCATCTCCTGTTTGACCTCTTATAATTTACCTTGATTCATGGATCTAACATTCTAGGTTCCTATGCAATATTGTTCTTTACAACATTGGACTTTACTTTCACCACCAGACACATCCACAACTGGGCTTTGTTTCCACTTTTTGACTCAGCCTATTCATTTCTTTCACAGCTATTTCTCCACTCTTCTCCAGTAGCATATTGGGCACCTACTGACCTGGGAAGTTCATCTTTCAGTGTCATATCTTTTTGTCTAAATGCTTTAAAAATGTTGGGTGGTGGTGATGGTTTTGAAATGGCATTTCCGGAGCATTTTGCAATGGTAGATTTAGTATGGGTTGGGGAGGGAAGTCACAGGCATCTATTCCATCTGCCATCTTCACCCAGAAGCTTTGCTTCTGAATGACTCTCACTTCCTGAAACTTGCCTGTGCTAGTGCCCAGGCATCGCAGTATTCAGTTCCTTTGATCTGGAATGAGGGACTCCTCCACTCCACCTTGCGTGCTGACTTTGGAGGAAGAATGAGATTTGGAGTTGTGCTTAAAATTAACTGCCTTAGGTCTACCCATTTAGTTTTATTTATTTGCATAATCAGAGCAAGGAGGAAAAAGCTTTAGATGTTTTCCGACCAGAAAAACCACAGTCTTTTATCCTGGTTGAGTTAATTTTAACAGCATCATTGAGGTCTTACAGGTTAATTATCACAAGGTTGGTGAGCTAGTTTAACCTCCTGTGACAAACACTTTACAACCTCAAGTGAAGAAACACAATTCTCTGCCACGACATCCTAACATGTAGAATGTAGTTCTGCAGCATAAACTTCCATAGTCTCCAGATAATGAAGCAACAGTCCCTCCAAGTAAAAAACATGCTTCTGCCCTTCCTGGTAAACAAAGAGAGGGAAACCTAAGATAAAGAATTATAGACAGATTTAACTTAAATTCAATGGAAACAGACGTGTAAACATTCTCTAACCTTCTGTAATTTTTTTAAGTGTGGGTGATGTCTAATCCAGTACTATGGGAAGTTAAAAGCACTTGTCATGACTCAAAGTTTCTCATTACACACTATTGAAATGCTCATAATCACAGCTACAGCTTTGAGGATTAGTTAAAAAAAAAAAAAAAAACAAACCAAAAACTGGGAACTTACAACAATTTTATTTCACCTTTGATTTATTTACTTTTATTTAAATTTATTATTTATTTCACCTTTCATAATTCAGTAAGGTCATCATTCCTTCTAGAAGCCTTCCCTGATCCTCCAAGAAGGGAACTACAATGTGTACCCCCTTCTCATATACTTATTGCATTCTGATTGCCTTTGCCTATTTCCTTTGCGTAAATACCCCAGTAGACTGGACACTTTTTGAGAGCAGGAATGAAGTTTTTCTTTTTCTCGGTTTGTAGATATTGCTAAATATATAAATGAACAAAAATTTAAATATCATAATAGGGTATTAAATAGATTATATATATTTTAATCTCAGTAATTGTCCACTATTATTTATGAAGATGCTCATTTAGATTTAAAATAACATTTAAAATGCCAGATTAAAAAATTAAATATTGAACTCTGTTCAGATGTTGCCTTCTCAGCGATGCCTTCCCCGACCATCCTTTCTAAAGTTGAACTTGAGTCACTCGCATTTCCTTTAAGCTCCTTCTTGTTATGCTGCTTATAGAACCACTGACGCTGTACATCATCATTCTTCTGTTCTGTAGGACCTCTATGAGAGTATAGATCGCAGTATCACCAGTACATCCTCAGTGCCTAGAACAATGCCTAACATGTGGTAACAGCAAATGAATAATCCCTTTTAAAAGAAATTTAAGTTATTAAGCAGAAATAGAGCTACAGATTGTAGAAAATAAACTTATGGTTACCAGGGGTAAGGGAAGGAGGGATAAATTGGAAGCCTGGGATAGACATCTATACACAGATAGAAACACAGACAACTAATAAAGACCTACTGTATAGCACAGGGAACTCCTCTTAACACTCTGTAATGGCCTGGATGGGAAAAGAATCTCAAAAAGGGAGATATCTACACCTGTGTACAACAGATTCACCTTGCTGTACACCGGACACTAACATAACATTGTAAATCAATGATACTCCAATAAAAATTTTAAAACTAAAACAATTTAGAAGGACTATGTTAATAGAGAGTAACTGCTGAGGTAAGGATATAGTTCAGTTCAGCTCAGTTCAGTCGCTCAGTTGTGTCCAACTCTATGAGACCCCATGAATGGCAGCATGCCAGGCCTCTCTGTCCATCACCAACTCCTGGAGTTCACTCAGACTCA
>SJXQ01004141.1:0-74442 GCA_006408695.1 Aepyceros melampus | reverse complement strand
CATCTATTTCCCATGAAGTGATGGGGCCAGATGCCATGATCTTCGTTTTCTGAATGTTGAGCTTTAAGCCAACTTTTTCACTCTCCTCTTTCACTTTCAACAAGAGGTTTTTTAGCTCCTCTTCACTTTCTGCCATAAGGGTGGTGTCATCTGCATATCTGAGGTTATTGATATTTCTCCCGGCAATCTTGATCCCAGCTGTTTCTTCTAGTCCAGAGTTTCTCATGATGTACTCTGCATAGAAGTTAAATAAGCAGGGTGACAATATACAGCCTTGACATACTCCTTTTCCTATTTGGAACCAGTCTGTTGTGATTGGAAAAGGTCAGTTTTCATTCCAATTCCAAAGACAGGCAATGCCAAAGAATGCTCAAACTACCTCACAATTGCACTCATCTCACATGCTAGTAAAGTAATGCTCAAAATTCTCCAAGCCAGACTTCAGCAATACGTGAACCGTGAACTTCCTGATGTTCAAGCTGGTTTTAGAAAAGGCAGAGGAACCAGGATCAAATTGCCAACATCTGCTGGATCATGGAAAAAGCAAGAGAGTTCCAGAAAAACATCTATTTCTGCTTTCTTGACTATGCCAAAGCCTTTGGCTGTGTGGATCACAATAAACTGTGGAAAATTCTGAAAGAGATGGGAATACCAGACCACCTGACCTGCCTCTTGAGAAATTGGTATGCAGGTCAGGATATAGTTAATTAAGAATTTTTCTTAATGAGAACACTGACTGTTATCTATAGTCTTGAGCTTGTATACGTATGTGACACAGCCCATAATTGGGATACATTTGACACAGCAACCTGGCCCATCATATGAAGTTAACACTAACCGTTATTACATGCAGTACTCTTTTCTTGTTTTCCCCTTTGTTTTGACTGCAATTTAATTTCATGAAAAAAAAAAAAGCCAGTCTAACCCACTTAACTGATTTCATTACCTACTCACAGTTTGAAAAAGTCTGATCTAAAATGCTTTTCCTTGATCAAATACCCAACTCATGAAAATAAAATAATAACTGTCTTTATATGGCTCTACAAGTATGTCCTGAAAGTTCCACCATAGCTCTATTGATTGCTAAAAACTAGACCGAGAATTAGTTCCAGTTCAA
Source organism: Aepyceros melampus (assembly GCA_006408695.1). NCBI lineage: Eukaryota > Metazoa > Chordata > Mammalia > Artiodactyla > Bovidae > Aepyceros > Aepyceros melampus. The sequence continues at coordinate 73,325 of SJXQ01004141.1, read as the reverse complement.
TAAGCTTATTAGGAGAAGGCAATGGGCAACCCACTCCAGTACTCTTGCCTAGAAAATCCCATGGACAGAGGAGCCTGGTAGGCTGTAGTCCATGGGGTCGCTAGAAGTCGGACACGACTGAGAGACTTCATTTTCACTTTTCACTTTCATGCATTGGAGAAGGAAATGGCAGCCCACTCCAGTGTTCTTGCCTGGAGAATCCCAGGGACGGGGGAGCCTGGTGGGCTGCCGTCTATTGGATCACACAGAGTTGAACACTACTAAAGCGACTTAGCAGCGGCAATAAGCTTATTTAACTTTTTTAGGTCTATTGGACACAATTTTTTTCTAAACAACTTTGTTTAATGTTGTTCATAGGGGGATTTTATGCCGTGTAAATCAAATTTGTAAAGTAATGGTCCAACATATTAGTAAAATTACTTTGGGGAGGCACATTTAGAGGGGAAAAAAGAAATGTAAATTTTAAAAAGAATGAAATAATGACATTTGCAGCAACATGGATGGACATAGAGAGTATCACACTGAGTGAAGTAAGTTAGAGAAGGAGAAATATCATAAACATCCCTTGTATGTGTAATCTAAAAGGAAATAATACAAACGAACTTATTACAAAACAGAAAGAGGCTCACAGACTTAGAAAGCAAACTTATGGTTGCTGGGGAAGGGACAGTTAGGGAGTTTGGGATGGTCATGTACACGTTGCTATATTTAAAATGGATAACCAATGGTAAGGGGAGGAAGGTGGGAGGGGGGTTCAGGATGGGGAACATGTGTACACCCGTGGCGGATTCATGTTGATGTGTGGCAAAGCCAATACAATATTGTAAAGTAATTAGCCTCCAATTAAAATAAATAAATTTATATTTAAAAAAAGATTTTAAAAAATTTACACCAGGGAATTAGATTAAAAGATATAAACACATCACACATTCAATAAAGAGGATTGCACACTCAAAAAAAAAGTGGATAACCAACAGGAAATTATTGTATAGCACATGGAACTCTGTTCAATGTTTTATGGCAGCCTGGATAGGAGAGGGATTTGGGGGAGGACAGATACATGTATATGTGTGGCTGAGTCCCTTTGCTGTCCACCTGAAACTATCACAGTGTTGTTAATTGGCTATACTCCAATACAAAAAAAAGTTCAAAAATAAAAATAAATAAGTAAAAGCCATTATGTTAGAAATATCAAGATCAAACTGCAAGGAGATCAAACCAGTCAATCCTAAAGGAAATCAATTCTGAATATTCATTGGAAGGATTGATGCTGAAGCTCCAATACTTTGGCCACCTGATGCGAAGAGCTGACTCATTGTCAGCTGATGCTGAGAAAGATTGAAGGCAAAAGGAGAAGAGGGTGGCAGAAGATGAGATGGTCAGATAGCATCACCAACTCAGTGGACGTGAATTTGAGCAAACTCTGGGAGATAGTGAAGGACAGGGAAGCCTGGCATGCTGCAGTCCATGAGGTCCCAAAGAGTCAGACATGACTTAGCTAATGAACAGCAACGGCAAATCAAGAGTGGATGAAAAATACCTATGGCAATGAATGATTTTAATAAATCTGTAGAACATATAGGTCGCTGCTGCTGCTGCTGCTAAGTCACTTCAGTTGTGTCTGACTCTGTGCGACTAAGCTCCAATACTTTGGCCACCTGATGCGAAGAGCTGACTCATTGTCAGCTGATGCTGAGAAAGATTGAAGGCAAAAGGAGAAGAGGGTGGCAGAAGATGAGATGGTCAGATAGCATCACCAACTCAATGGACGTGAATTTGAGCAAACTCCGGGAGATAGTGAAGGACAGGGAAGCCTGGCATGCTGCAGTCCATGAGGTCCCAAAGAGTCAGACATGACTTAGCTAATGAACAGCAACAGCAAATCAAGAGTGGATGAAAAATATCTATGGCAATGAATGATTTTAATAAATCTGTAGAACATATATGTCGCTGCTGCTGCTGCTGCTGCTAAGTCACTTCAGTCGTGTCCGACTCTGTGCGACCCTAGAGACAGCAGCCACCAGGCTCCTCTGTCCCTGGGATTCTCCAGGCAAGAACACTGGAGTGGGTTGCCATTTCCTTCCCTAATGCATGAAAGTGAAGTTGCTCAGTTGTGTCCGACTCTTAGTGACCCCATGAACTGCAGCCCACCAGGCTCCTCCATCCATGGGATTTTCCAGGCAAGAGTACTGGAGTGAGGTGCCGTTGCCTTCTCTGATATAGGTCTCTAGATAGTGTAAAAGTTTTCATATGATGAGGTAGAACTTTAGGTGAGAGAAGATTTTAGACCCTGAGTTTTGATATGGGGTTTTAGAATAATATATTCTCTAGAAACAAAAAGACTCAAGTCATAGTAAACGACAAGTAAGTAGCACTGGGAACTGTACTCACTATTCTGTATAAACTTATGAAAGAATAAAAAAAACAATGACTATGTGTATATGTATAACTGAATCACTTTGCTGTATACCTGACATTAACAAACATATAATCAACTATACTCGAATAAAATTGAAATTAAAAAAAGAATTGAGTCATAGCTGTCGTCATGGTATGAATGTTCATTCTTACTCAAAAGGAAATGGCAGAAAGCATTTGCAACAATACGCACAAGAGGAAATACAAATAACTGATGTGTGGAAAAATGATTAACCTCACTGAAAATAAAAGAAATACAAATTATAACTACAGTGAAAATAATTTAGCCTATCTAAATAGCAAATGCATATATTTAGAATTTTGTACCTATTAGTTTTTAAAATGAGATGCTTAATATGAATATGATTAAAAGGACATGTTGGTTCACATATTGCTGATAGGATGACAATTGCTGCAACCCTTTTGGAAAATAATTTTACAATATAACCTTAAAAATGTGTATTATGGTAATTCTATTTCTAGGAATCTATCCCAACAACATCATTTGAAATCTCAAAACATGCTTTCTTTTTATAAAGTTAGTATTTATATTGTTATTTATAATAGCAAAAAATTGGAAAAAAGGTTGAAGCTAAAGAGAAATGGGCTATCACATTTGCTAACATATAGGCACTTATCTGTTCATATTTTTTTTTCTCTGCATGTATTTTTGTTGTTCTTTCAAAATGGATTAATTCTAGTAGGTTTAAGTTATCAATATGTTGCCAACACCTTTCCATGCCAATAAATATAGTTCTATCACATTATTTTTAATAGCTGTATGTATTCTACATATGGCTATACTATATTTAACCAAATTGCCCATTTAAAATATCTGTAAACCAGTGTTTTTCACACTGCAGTTCATGAGCCTTAGCAGGCCATAAAATAAATGTTGGGGGTTATGACTAGAAATCTTACTTATTATACTTTAAGTATTATACCTTTTAATGTGTTTTGTTAAACAGTTGATAAGACAAATCCTTCCTTTACCATATTTGCTAAAATTATATTGGTTATTCTTATAAGTTTAGTCTAAAAAATTGATGTTTAAAATTATTTTGAATATGTCCAAGAAAACTATTGTGGAAAGTTTCACATTAAATTAATAAATGAATTAGGGAATTGATGCCTTTATGATAATGAATCTTCTCATCCATAGATAAAGTATGTCTCTTCATATAAATGTTTTCTTTATGCCTCTGAATAAAGTTTCAGAGAATTCTTTATGTAGGCCTTTGTATTTCTTAAATTTATTCATTGGTGTTTAATATTTAGTTTTGCTATTGCAAAAATATTTCCACTATTTTTTTCCCAACTGAACACAACCATCTGTAGGACAGATTCCAATGTTTATACACTTATTTTGTAACTGAGCAAACTGAATTCTAAAAATATTTTCCCACCCACGTGGAAGTCAAACGGAATGAGGGCTTCAGAATGTAACTGACAAGTTTCACTTCCATCCCTGTTCCTTCCTCAATCACATTTCATTTGAGTCACTTTCATTTCACTACATATTAGTGTCAAGAAAACAAAAATAAGAGCATAAGGACACCTGTATGATCAAGTCTCTTTCTTGAAAGAGCCGAGTGAATGCCAAGGAAACACAACTGAACCACGCATAACAGGACCCACCTGCAATGACTCTGTTTGCCCCCTTGCGTCAGCAGCTGCACATCCTGAAACGATGCTCTCTCTGAACAGGAAGGGCCCCTTGGATGGGTAAACCTTGTTCTTACATTTTGACAAAGGTCGTTACCTGCGTATGTGTCATACTTTACTGCCATTATCCTCATTTTAAAAGTGAGAAAACTAGACCCAGAGAGGTTAAATGCTTCGCCCACTCATTTAATGAATAAGTATGGGTGTGAGATTGTATCATTGTGAGGAAGTGATGGCTAAAATTACTCTGAAGATACTGAATTAAGACTCAGCCTAAGTACTTATGGAATATATTTCCCATTTTTGGATATGGGTTTTTAATGAAAGACTATGGACTCTTTTGAATCGGGGATGGGTTACATGACATTCTGGCTTCTCTAATGGTATAAGATCACCCGTGGGCCCGTCCATTGGGCTTTCCCCTACTTGAGAGACACCAGTGGGCATTCTCCATCCAGAAATGAGACCTCCTCCACTGGAGATTAGAGGCCCACTTCCAATGTATCCACTGAGACCCTAGGATACTATTGGTCCTTCTTAGTTACTTTTTTCCCTGCCATGCATCTTGTAAAACTATATAAAGTGTTTTTGAACTTTTGTCCCCTTTTTGCTTTATTAATATTAGCTAATAAAGGCATGGGCTTCCCTGGAGGCTCAGATGGTAAAGAATCTGCCTGCAATGTAGGAGACCTAGATTCAATCCCTGAATCAGAAAGATCCCCTGTAGAAGGGAAAGGCTACCCACTCCAGTATTCTTGTCTGGGAAATCCCATAAACAGAGAGCCTGGCAGGTTACAGTCCATGGGGCTGCAGAGGGTTAGATACGACTGAGCAACTAACATACACACAAAATAAAGGCATAGAGCAATTAAGTTGTGAAAAAAAGTAAGAACTGAGCACCTACTATGCACTAGGTCCTCTTCTATGGTCACGAACTAGAGAAAGTTCTCACCCTCATGAAAGTTGCATTTTAATGGAGCAGACATGGAAAATAAATGGAAAATAAAATTTGACCTTGGACAAAAACACTTTGTTCAAGGTCATACAGCTGAATTGTAAGTCTGGCTACACAGATCATGGGCTTGACCTCTGCCCTATGCCAGGGCCACATGGAGAGAGGAGAGAATATGGGCCAAAAAAGATTATCTGCGATCTCCTGAAAAGCCTTAGAAGCTGGCATTGACTTGGGTGAGCTGGCCACAGTCCAGGGTATGATTTCATTCTAAATGTTCCACCCAAGGAGGGCTCTGCTGACAGAGACAGTTGCTTTTTATTTTTCTTAAACCAGTTTTTGTGTTCACCTTTCCTGACTCCCGCAGCCTACCTTCCTACCAAGAGTTCTTGCCTTCACATCATGCTAGATCAGATGCCAACGCAAACAGAGTATTAATGATTGATAAAAGTGAACTTATTTTAGAAAGCCCAATCATGAGGCTGGTGCCAGATTTTCACATACATAGTAGACCAGTGTACAGAAAAACCATTGAGTGGAGTTGAGCAAAACCTTTCAGTATCATTCATAGTTACCCTTAGAAATAGGGCAGTTGGTTTAGAGGGTTGTCATCTGAAGCTACTTGGATTAACTTATTTGTTTTTTAACATAAATTAACTTTTACTTATTGAAATTCCATTTACCACCCCTGGTGGTTCATTTATTAATGAAACTAATGCTCTTCTTGGAGAGGGAGATGACAGCCCACTCCAGTATTTGTGCCTGGGAAATCCCGTGGACAGGGAAGCCTGGTGAGCTATAGCCCAAAGTCGCTGAAGAGTCAGACATGACTGAGCCACGAAACAGCAACATGCTCGTCTTGCTTCACACACATGGATATTTGATGCACATAGATCTTTTCTAACTATACAGAGTTAATCTTCATTTACTAGTTTCAAGATTCATCTAGATTTTAATATTTTATAAAAATAGTTATTTGTGTTATTCCTTTGAAATCTTTGGAGTTAAGGCTTTTATCTTAAGCCAGGGTTTATTTGAGAACTGTAGAAAGTTTTTGAAGGATTTAAGTTGCTTCTATTAAACACTGTTGGTACTTTAAGGACAAGAAAAAATTTTTTATTTTCCTGCTATTAATTTAGCTTGATGGCAAATATTGTTAGTCCCTTGGAAATAAGCTTTAAAATTTCAGATTTAATTAAAAATAATTTGTGGGTTTTTGTTGTTGTTGTTGTTGCTGCTGCTGCTGCTTTTGTTGTTTTTGGATCTGTGGAAGCTAGAGAGGAAAGGGGAAACCAAAGGAAAAACACCACAACATCCTGCACCCTTTCTGTTAACTCTGCCCAGAAGTGCGGTTTATCCCTCTGAATTCTCTGCAATTAAGTAGTTCACGCAAATTTGGTAAGCACACTTGCTATGGAAAACTTTACACGCCTTTTTCCTTTCTTTTTTTTTTTAGCACATCATGTGAAACCCTTGCAAACACAAGAACCTTTCATTCATTGACAAAGAGAACAGTGATTCTAGACAAGCAGCTCTCTTGTCTTTCTCAAAAATAAAAAAGAGAATCTTTTCATATTTTGGTGCAGAGTCACTAGAATGAAAACTGCATATTGTGTGTTATTTCTCCTTTATTCTGCAATTGCTTTCTAGCCAACAGTGGACATTATTTATGTAAATGAGAAGTCACTCAGGGGCAAGAGTTACAGGACTGAACAGATTGAACAAAGTATTAACTTACCTGCTCTTGGGGAATTTGAGATAAAAGAAAGACGCCTGTGAAATGATCTTCCTTCTTTATACATTCATGGGTGGGCAATAATGTATTCATCTCGTAACATGAATCAAGTGCCTTGGGCTGTGTGCTGGGTGTATAAGTAAGACAGGGCCCCTGTCCTGGCACAGCTCATTTTTGGAAGGCAGGTAAACAAATAATCACAAAGCTGGGAGACTCATGCCCTAATCAGGAACACGTGGAAGGCACAAGAGACTCTCTCTACTCCCACCACCCTTTCCAGAGACCCCCAGCCAGCAAACGAAGAGAAGATGCAAATCACAGTGAAATAATATACTGATTTTATTTTACTGAGTATAGTTGCTTTACAATGTTGTGTCAGTTTCTGCTGTACAGCAAAGTGAATCAGCTTTACATATACATATAATCGCACTTTTTTTGATTTCCTTCTCAATTCAGTTCAGTTCAGTTGCTCAGTCGTGTCCGACTCTTTGCGACCCCATGAATCGCAGCGCACCAGGCCTCCTTGTCCATCACCAACTCCCGGAGTTCACTCAGACTCACGTCCATTGAGTCCGTGATGCCATCCAGCTGTCTCATCCTCGGTCGTCCCTTTCTCCTCCTGCCCCCAATCCCTCCCAGCATCAGGGTCTTTTCCAATGAGTCAACTCTTCGCATGAGGTGGCCAAAGTACTGGAGCTTCAGCTTCAGCATCATTCCTTCCAAAGAAATCCCAGGGTCGATCTCCTTCAGAATGGGCTGGCTGGATCTCCTTGCAGTCCAAGGGACTCTCAAGAGTCTTCTCCAGCACCACAGTTCAGACGCATCAATCCCTCTCCGTTAGGTCACCACAAAGAACTGGGTAGAGTTCCCTGTGCTACACAGTCAGTTCTCATTAGCTATCTATTGTATTGTTACCTGTTCAGTTGCCAAGTCATGTCCAGCTCTTTGTGACCCCACGGACTACAGCACACTACAGGTTCCCCGGTCCTTCACTATCTCCTGAGTTTGCTCAGACTCATGTCCACTGAATCAGTGATGCTGTCTCACCATCTCATCCTCTGTCCTTTTACCTTCAATCTTTCCCAGCATCAGGGTCTTTTCCAGTGAGTCAGCTCTTCACATCAGGTGGCCAAAGTATTGGAGCTTCAGCTTCAGCATCATCCTTCCAACGAATATTCAGGGTTGATTTTCTTTCCGTTTGACTGGTTTGATCTCCTTGTAGTCATGTCCAGCTCTTTGTGACCCCACGGACTACAGCACACTACAGGTTCCCCGGTCCTTCACTATCTCCTGAGTTTGCTCAGACTCATGTCCACTGAATCAGTGATGCTGTCTCACCATCTCATCCTCTGTCCTTTTACCTTCAATCTTTCCCAGCATCAGGGTCTTTTCCAGTGAGTCAGCTCTTCACATCAGGTGGCCAAAGTATTGGAGCTTCAGCTTCAGCATCAGTCCTTCCAACGAATATTCAGGGTTGATTTTCTTTCCGTTTGACTGGTTTGATCTCCTTGCAGTTTAAGGGACTCTCAAGAGTCTTCTCCAGCACCACAATTCATAAGCATCAGTTCTTTGGCACTTAACTTTCTTTATGGCTCAACTCTCACATCTGTACATGACTACTGGAAAAACCATAGCTTTGACTACACAGACCTTTGTTGGTAAAGTGATGTCTCTGCTTTTTAATAGGCTATCTAGGTTTGTCATAGCTTTCCTTCCAAGAAGCATCTATAGTAGTATGCCCTGATTTTAAATCTTTACTGATTGCAATCAACAGTAAACAGATACCTAGACAGCTACCATTCATTGCCTATATGCCCCAAGTCTCCAGTTAATAATAACTTTTTGGGTGTCAACTAAGTGTTTTCATTTTCTATGGCACCTCTTCCCAGAGGCCCTCACTGACTGGCAGATTTAAGGTGATGTGCATGAAGCTTACACTTCAGAGCCCCTCATTTCCATGTGTGCATGCATACTCAGTCGTGTCTGACTCTGCATCTCCATGGACTGTAGCCTGCCAGGCTCCTCTTTCCATAGGATTCTCCAGGCAAGAATACTGGAGTAGGTTGCCATTTCCTACTCTAGGCTCATTTCCATGGGCCCTTTCTAAGTCTTGGGAAGGACTCTGGTAATCTATTCACTTGTTTATGTGTTTTTATAAATGCTGTAAAATATTTTAAGCACAATCAGTAAAAACGAAAAATTACTCACTTTTTACTCCAAATATCCCATCTTTTTGCTTCCTATGGTCAGGTGGCATCAGAGTGGCTATGAGCATTTTCAGGACCTGGCTAAAAGGAAGTTGATTTAGGGACTCATTTCATTTGAGTTTAGGGGAGATATTTAAGTAATTTGCAGCCATTCCCTTGTGGAAGTACATTATTGCTAGATGTACTCTGCATAATAAGGTTTTTCTGGATTCACTGCTGACTGCTTATACTTGTCATATGCAGGCATCTCACTATGAATATGCTCCGTGATGCCCAGCAACCAAAGAACGAGAGCATGGGAGGAGAGTGAGTTTGAAATGTGTGGAGTCAGAAGCCAGTCTGCAGTACATCTTCCCAAAGTTCATAGCTCATTTATGAAAGAAACTTAACAGAGGCTTTCTCAAACTTGATGATAATCCTCAAAAGTCATATGATTTTACCAAATAACAAGTTCTGAAACTGAAACTTTAACAAAATATCACCAATTAAAAAAAAATGTTTTTCATCTACCATGTTAGGCATGAAAGATCAAAATGTCTTTAATTCTCTTAACAGATAATTTATTATCAAATATCTAATGGAGAGGTAGTTAAAAAATGTACCATCAAAACATGGAGGAAAAGGTATTACAGAAATATGTCAGGGAGTTAATTAATATAAACATCTGGGTTTTTTTCCTGGATTTTGTGATGTTTCAGGTATTTATTAGCTTTTAGTATTTGTAATTTGTTATGATTTCTCATTTTGAATAAATCTTCACATTTGTGTTAGTTTTGAATTTATGATTTTATATTCTTTTACTTTAGAAGACCCCCCACCTCCCAAACAGTAAGCCTCAGGTTCTACAAAATCTGAGACTACCCTTGTTTCCTGGCCAGCCAAGCTAAAGTCACTGTGTGGTCTCTCTGGTGTTACTGAATGTTCATTCTCTCCTGGCACTTATCACTCTCTGACATTTTCCCTTGTGAATATTCATAGAGGGCATGGATGCTTTGCCTAGAGCCCCTTCACCAGGGGTGAGCCTGTAGACTCCCTCCTGTGAATGGCACAGCTGCAGCCTATACCTGTGACCTTCTCTGCAGACTCATCCTTGACTAAGGAGCCTCTTCAGCTGGGGCGGCCAAGGACTGATAGAGACAGAGCTACAAAAGCTTCATCTCCTTCCTTCAAAGTACAACTGGAAGATGCAGTTTGCATGCCACAGTTCTCAGTGATCAGGCCGAGGTGAGCTTTGATCTGAGCTCACTCTTGCTTAGCTTCTTCTCATCTCCATACAGGTTCCCTCACCATTGACAGGTTTCTTCTGAATAAATCAGTGCACCCAAATGGCAGTAGTTCTTCTGAATTCATCAGGCCCAATTCTGGTTATAGAAGTGGGGCTAGTTATAGAATTGGGGCTTCAGAGAATCAAACATAATGACGAACGGCTGTATCTGTTAGGAATATAGGTGACCAGGGTGGACAGCAAGGGAAGCAACTGAAAGTTGCCTTGGGAAGCTCTTATCAGCTAAACCTGGGCTCTGGAAGTGCTGGCTGCATATGATGGGTGCAAATACAACATCTGACAGTCTCTGGCTGACAGTGTTTTATCTGCTGATGGTCTATCTCTTCTCTCTAGAATGTAAAGTGAAGAGAGTGGGAACTTGATCTGTCTTGCCTACTGTATACTTTTATTACCTGAGATGAGTAAATGCTGAATAAATGTATAAATTCCAGTCACTCTGCACATATTTTTTCTAATCCTCATGACAACCCCAGGAGGAAGATACTGTTTCTTTTCCTATTACAAATGGGGAACTGAGACAGCGCTTTCGTTAAGTGCCTTCTTCCAAGGAACACCCCTAGGGAGGGCCCAGCTGAGCCCATTTGTTCCTTGTTGGCACCATTCTCTGACCTCAGGGAGGGAACCCAGCATTTCCGTGCCTCACTCTGACCCAGCTGTGGGTGTGGACCCTCCCTGATCCAGTGCAGAACAGCTGTGTGGATGTCGAAAGGACATGTGGCACAGAGAATGATTCAGAGATACTGCAGAGTCAAGATCTAAACTGAGACCTTTTTCTCTGCCCACTTCTGCCTCCCTCCCAGGTTACCAACTAGTGAACAGTCACCCCCTATCAATAGAAGTGTTCCAGGTAGTTCCACAACCTGAGAGGGGGGCCACGTGTTGCTCTCCTACCCCTACCATGCATGCACCTCCTCCAAAGTCTGGTCCCCACTCTCAAACCGACCTCTTCCCAAGGTAGCTGAGGACTGGTCATTCCCTTCAGGACACCCTCACCTCTCTGAGAGCAATAAGATAAGTTTATAATATCTGGCAGTATATTTCCAAAATCTATTTACTTACTCTTCATTATTCTTGAATTTTTAAGTTGAGATATAATTGACATATAACACTGTAAGTTTAAGGACTACAGCGCCTTGGTTTGATACACATATATATGGCAATATGATTACTGTGGTAGCCTTAGCTCACACCTCAGTCACATCACATAATTACCATCCTTTTTTGTGATGAGAGCAATTAAGATCTAGTCTCTTAGAAACTTTGAACTTTATAATATAGTATTATTGACCAAGATCACTTTGCATTAGATCTCCAGAACCTGATCTCCTAGTTGCAAATTTGTGCCCTTAAATAACATCTGCTCAGTTCCCATCCCCCAACCCCTGCTAATCCCACTGTACTCTCTGTTTCTGTGAGTTTGGCTTTCTTAGCTTCCTCATGTGAAATCATACTTTATTTGTCTTTCTGCGTCTAACTTATTTCGCTGACCATAATGCCTCCAATGTCCATCCATGTTTTCACAAGTGGCAGGAGTTCCTCCTTTCTCATGGCTGAATACTATTGCATTGTGTATGTAACACTACATCTTTATCCATTTGTCCATTGGTGGACACTTAGGGTTTTTCCATATCTTGACTATTGTTAATAAAAACTACAATGAACATGGGTATGCAGATATCTGTTTAAGATACTAATTTCAATTCCTTTGTATCTCATTACAATTTGAGATAACGATTTCCATTCAATTGCTGGATATCCTGCAATACCTAGGAAAGAGATTGCTCAATCATATGGTAGTTCAGCTTTTAATATTTTGAGGAGTCGCCATACTACTTTCCATAACGACTTGCACCATTTTACATTCCTATCAACACTGTATACTTATTCCCTTTCCTCCACATCTTTGCCAGCATTTATTATTTATTGTCTTTTCTTGATAATAGCCATCTTAACAGGCATGAAGTAATATCTCACTACAATTTTGATATGCATTTCCCTGATGGTTAGTGATGTTGAGCATCTTTTCATATCCCTATTGGCCATTTGTATGCCTTCTTTGAAAAAATATCTATTTAGTCCTTTGCTTATTTTTAATTTGATTATTTGCTTTTTGCTATTGAGTTATATGAGTTCTTCCTATATTTTGATATTAACCCCTGACCAGATACATGATTTGTGAATATTTTCTCTGATTCTGTAGGCTGCCTTTTCGCTTTATTGATTGCTTCCTTAGCTGTGCAGAAGTTCTTCAGTTTAATGTAGTCCCACTTGTTTATTTTTTGTTGCCTATGCTTTTGTTGTCTTATCCAATAAAACATTACCAGCACCAATGTCAAAGATCTTTCCCCCTATATTTTCTTCTAAGAGTTTTATGGTTTCAGGTCATAAATTGAAGTCTTTGATCCATTTTTAGTTAATTTTTGTGAGTGGTATAAGACAGGCATCCAGGTTTTATTCTTTTGCATGAGGATATCCAGTTTTCCAAACACCATTTATTGAAGAAACTATCTTTTCCCCTTTTGTGTCCTTGACACCACTTTCAAAAATTAGTGTAGCATATATGCGTGGGTTTATGTCTGGAGTCTCTACTGTATGAATTTACTCTTAAATTAACTCTCTCTATCCAACCCTAATGTGTTTAAGTTTCTTCCTAGAAAACTTTCATGAAACTTAATGTGTTCTCATCAGTGACTACCTTCTTACAGAAGGATAAGCTAAAATATGTGCACTGTTTTATAGTCTGCTATTGGGGATGAGATGAACCCACATGAGACAATTATTGTGTAGTGCAAATTAGAAGAAACACCAAGAAATAAGTTGTGCACAAAAGGCAAAAATACTTCTATCTGAGCTTCTCAAAGGAGAGGGCAAGATCATTTGTTGTGGTAAGCCACTAAAGTGATGCTAATTTTCATATCACAAAGGTGATGAGGGTGAGCTTAGGGTGCTTAGTAGGGCTTCCCAGGTGGCACTAGTGGTAAAGAACCTGCCTGCCAATGCAGGAGAAGTAAGAGGTGTGGGTTGGATCTCTGGGTCCGGGGAGACTCCCTGGAGGAGCATGACTGACACAATCTTGTGTGTGTGTGCTCAGTTGCTAGTCGTGTCCAACTCTTTGTGGCCTTGTGAACTGTAGCCTGCCAGGTTCTTTTGCCCATGGAATTTTCCAGGTGAATACTGGAGTAGAGTGCCATTTCCTACACCAGGGGATCTTCCTGATCCATGGATTGAATCTGTGACTCTGTGTCTCTTGCATTGGCAGGCAGATTCTTTACGACTAGTGCCACTTGGGAAGCATGACACAATCTTGGGCCCTTACGGTTTCCCCAGTCCTCTTGCTGACCCTACCCAGGAATATACTTTGCAGCAAATCACTTCGCTATTATCCAGGGCTTCGTAGTTAATAATCAATAATAACAATAATAACTGTTTAATGATCATTAGGGCCAGGTAACTCCCAAACAATGATGCAAACTTTTGCTGATGTGTTCCTGGCTCCCACAAGACTAGTTACCCATTTATAAATCTTGACTTAGGAATGGATTCATTATAAGATGAATAAGCTCTGGGGATCCATGTACAGCATGATGACTGTAGTTCACAATACTGTATTATATGTTCGAACGTTGCTAAGAGAACAGATTTTAAAAGTTCTCACCACATACAAGCACACAATACATAAGTATGTGACGTGATGAATGTGTAAACTAATCTTATTGTGGTAATCATTTTGCGATACATACGTATATCCTATCATATACTTATATTCTTAAACTTATACAGTGTTAAGTCAATATGTCAATAAAGATGGAATCACAACAATAACAAATAATAATAAAAAGACAGTAATTTCTGCAAAATAGAGACCAATTGATAAGAGGCTGGATGCCCCAAGCTGTTTGGGATGGTCCCAGGTACATTGCTCTGGAAAGTTTAGGACAGGCCTCTTAAACTTTAACCTGTAAGTGAATGTCCTTGAGATCACACTCAAATGCAGATTCAGATTCAACAAGTCTGAGTTGCAGATTGAGAGTCTGTATTTCCAACAAACTTTCAGGTGATGCCAGTACTGCTGGCCCACAGACCACTTTTGAGTAGTAACAATTTGATGGATGGTAACTTTTCCTCACTCCCATATTCAGCTTAATATCAGAAAAAACAATTACAGAAGACAGGGACACAAGCTGAGCCTGTAGGTATGAGCTCCTGAATTGATACTTCCTACATTTATCGAACCAGGGTCTCCCGCATTGCAGGCAGACGCTTTACCCTCTGAGCCACCAGGGAAGCCCCACAGTTAAAAAGAGTTCAAGGCAGTTGCGCTGCATTTACTTTACAAATAACTTGTTTTTCTGATCCCAAGATTGCTCTATTGTACCTGTACAGCCATACTTTTAGCGATCCTAGGGTTCACACATGATTTTTAAAAAAATGTTGTTTGTTTGTTTAGGTGAACCTTGATCTTAACATACCAAACTCAAAGGAGTTAGGACACATTAGGGTTGACGCTATAGTTACAATGGTGTTGTCATCCTGTTCATCAGGTTGATAAGACAGACATCTATTCCAGGGAGTTGTCAGTTCACCAAGTGCAAGTTGGAGAAATATATTTTCTATCTGAGATTTGGAGAAACCAGAAACAAGGCTATGTCAGAAGATGCGTTGGAAGAATTTCTTTCAAGGAGCTAGATGGCAATAACATCTTACAGTTGTTTAATGTTTATATTTACAGAACTTCATCTGAGGTATGTCATTTAATCGTCAAGAAAACCCTAAGAGGCAACTTTTTTTTTCCTTTTCTTTTTTAAACAGATTAAGAAACAAGAGCTGAGAGGTAAAGTGATTTCTCCAAGTCCCCTGCTAGAGTGGACATGGTCTGGAGCAGACGATTCCTGCCTTCTGGTTCTTTTCTCATTACAACATTGGCGACTCTGGCATATGTTTGTTTCCACCAGCCTTTACATCAATAATTGAGCCTGGAATTCTTTTCCACTGAACTCTTAGCTTCACAACCTTCCCAATTCCATACCTCAGAAAGCTAGAAAGCCTCTACCAAGGAACTGGACCCAGTAAGAAACATATTTCCCTCCTATAAGTGTTAGCTTTTATTATTCACAAAGATTGATTATAAAGAAACTCACTTCCTTGAAGATCTATAAAGGGATAAGCACTCATTTTTTCTGATCTACTTAAAGTCTGTGGAAGTCCTTTTCAACCCTGGAATTCCATAAAGTTAACTTCCAAGTTATTATAGTGAGGGGATATCTATGCTGAGATAGATAGAATCCTAAACTGGATCCCCTGATTCTCTCTCTAATGTTCACATCCTATGTAATCTCCCCTTGCCTTGAGTTTGGGTGGGACTAGTGACCTGCTTTTAGCCAACAGAATATGACAAAGAGGAAGGGATTATATGGATATAATTACAATCCCAAATCAGTTGATTCTGAGTAAATCAAAAGGGAGATTGTCATGGATGGACTTGACTCATCAGGTAAATATCCTTAACAGTGGACTGGGCTCTCCCTTTGGTCAGAGATTCTCTCTCCACTGCTGGCTCTGAAGTATAGTGCCATGTTGTGAGAAAGCCTAAGGAGAGGGCATGTGATAGAGGGCTGCAGGTGCCACCAGAGCTGAGAGCAGCCCCAGTTGTAACCAGCAAGTAAACTGGTTGTAACCATAAGCAGATGAGGTCTATCAATGACCTGAAGGAGTTTGGAAGGAGATCGTTGTCCAGTTGAGCCAGGCTAACACCTTGTTTGTAGCCTTATAAGACCCTAAGCAGGGGACCCAGCTAAGCCATGCCCAGCTCTTGGCCCACAGAACCTGTGGGATAATAAATATGTGTTGTGTTAAACCACTAAGTTTATAATCATTTGTTATGCAGCAGTAGAAAACTAACACATATGCCTTATATTGTCCTTGCATTACTAAATCTCAATCTTGTTCTGTTCAGCTACTGCCCATCTATTCACTTCTTCAAAATGCTAGTCAAAGCTCACTTAGGCTCAATTTTGTCTGAACCTGAGAATAAAGAAGAGAGATACAGGACCCTGGAATACAGGGAAGACCTCACTCCACACCCCTACACTCCTGAATGATATTACAGTCCAGATGACAGCTGGCTGTGAAAACTGCAAACCAAAGAACAACCCTTATACTTTGTAAGATTTTCCAACTTTTACCAAGGACCACCACAGCAAAAAAGCCATTTAATGATCTGCATTCTAGGCAGTCCTACTTGAAAGTCCTGTAAGCAGATAAACTTGAGTTTGTTTTCATAGTTAATCATAAATTCTAAGTTTTCTTTAGTGAGATTTTCTAACCAACGTAGGCTTAAAGCTATATCCGTTCATTTAATCATTTAGCATTGACTATGGGCCATGCTCGGAGAAGGCAATGGCAACCCACTCCAGTACTCTTGCCTGGAAAATCCCATGGATGAAGGAGCCTGGTAGGCTGTAGTCCATGGGGTCGCTAAGAGTTAGGCACGACTGAGCAACTTCACTTTCACTTTTCACTTTCATGCACTGGATAAGGAAATGGCAACCCACTCCAATGTTCTTGCCTGCAGAATCCCAGGGATGGCAGAGCCTAGTGGGCTGCCGTCTCTGGGGTCGCAGAGTCGGACACGACTGAAGTGACTTAGCAGCAGCAGCAGAATGGGCCATGCTCAGTCTGGGGCAATGAGGATATAAGGATCAGTAAATAAGGACAGCTGCCCTCCAGTTGCTAGACGAGAAGACAGTCAAAAAAACCAATAATCACAATGCAACATGGATGAAAAGGGCAGTAGGTAAGTGAGAATCAGGAGTCTAAAAATAACTATCTCCCCAGAAAAAACTATCTCCCCACATTACTACAGTGAAGATTATTACTTGTCTCTCCTAAGAGACTGTGAAGGCTATTCTTTCTATGACTATTCTTTAGATTCTAAGTACTTAGCAGCACCTGAAAATAGTAGATGTTCAATACTGTATATCGTTGAAAGTAAGACACCACAGTTAAGATCGTATCATTATTTTACGTCTCACACACAAAAAAAATGCTGCTAATTAAACTACAGTGTGCCAAAAATCATAAACAGATTGTGATTTTAGAAATGTTCAACTGTAGGGGTAAATGCTCAACTTAGAATTGATTTATAGCCAGTAATCACTGAGCTGTTTATTGAATTTCTAGAAGGATGTGGGAGTAAAACAGTAGAGATTTCAGAGTGGATTTCAAAGATGTAATATGCATTTATACCATGTTATCCAGCACTGTACACTGTTGACTTGAACAGAGGTGTTAGAAGAATGATCTCCTGAATTCTTGACTCCAAAACAGAGCTGCATGATGATCTATTTAAATATCTCTAAGAGTTGTAAGAGCCCAAAGCTATGAAAGATCCCATAGAGTTTGAAAATTCTTAACTAGATAGAGAATACATTTACTTGTCTTAGAATTCCGTCTAGCTTAAAGGTCTTTCAGTTCAGTACAGTTCAGTCGCTCAGTCGTGTCCGACTCTTTGCGACCCTATGAGNCCCTCTGATGCCCTCTCGCAACACCTACCATCTTACTTGGGTTTCTCTTACCTTGGACGTGGGGTATCTCTTCACGGCTGATCCAGCAAAGCGCAGCCACTGCTCCTTACCTTGAACGAGGTTGCCCCTCCTGACCTTGAAGGTGGAGTAGCTCCTCTAGGCCCTCCTGCACGTGTGCAGCCACTACTCCTAGTTCTAAACAAAGTCAATCCTCAGAAGAAACTATTTAACCAGAGCCTAACCTACTTGGAGAAAGGAAAATACCCAGTTCCAGCCTACTCTAGCCCTCCTGTTTCACTTAGAGGAGGGGAAAAAAAAAATCTGAGATGAACTTGTGAAGTTTACAGTCCAGAGGCATAAGCTCACTAAAAGAATGATTCCAAATCATAGGTACAGAATGCTTCCTCTCCCCTACTCCTTGCTACCACATTACTATAGTGCTATTTACAGCAGTTCCTTTTACCTGGAACTTTATTCAAGAAAAATTATGAGGTATACTTTATGGCAAAAAAAGAACACAGTCTGAAAAGATAAAACAAGCCTCGGAACCAGACTTATATATGGCAAGGATACTGGAGTTATCAGGCAAGGAATTTAAAACATTTATCTATCTAATAGATAAAGCTGACAGCATGCAAGAACAGATGGACAATGTAAGTTGAGAGATAGACTCTCTAAGGAAAAATCAAAAAGAAATGCAAGAGATCCAAAACACAGTAACAGAATGAGGAATGTCTTTGATGGGCTTATCAGTAGACTGGACATGGCCAAGAAAGAATTGATAAGCTTGAGAATACCTCAGGAGAAACAACGCAAACTAGGAAACAAAGGGAAAAGACTTGAGGAAAACACAGAACAGAATACCCAAAAACGGTAGAACAATTACAAATGGTATGGGTAATGGAAATACAAGAAGGAGAAGAAAGAAAGGAATAGAAGAAATATTTGAAACAATGATGTCTGAGAATTTCTCTCAAATTAATGTTTGGGAGAAATCATAGATTTCACCAAATCATAGATTCAAAAGATCTGAGGACACAAGACAGGATAAATGCCCTCCTCCAAAAAAAAAGAAAAAGAAAACCAGAAACAAACAAAAAGGCTACACTTAGCGATATAATTTTCAAACTACAAAAATCAAAGACAAAAAAATCCTCAAAGATGCCAGAGAGAAAAAATAACTATAGAGAAACAAAGATTAAAATTACACCCAACTTTTCCTTAGAAACCATGCAAGCAAGAAGAGAATAAAAGGAAATACTTAAAGTGTTGAGAGGAAAAAAATGTCAGCCTAAAATTCTGTACCCCATAAAATTATCCTTCAAAAGTGCAGGAGAAATAAATACACCCTCATACAAACAAGCATTGAAAGAATTTGTTACTAGTATACCTGCCTTAAAGGAAATGTTAAAAGAAACTATTTAGAGAGAAAGAAAATAATTTAAGCCAGAAACTCAGATCTACAAAATATAAAGAAAGAGTGTTGGAGAAGGAATAGTGAAACTAAAATAAAATTTCTATTTTTCGTTTTTTTTTTCTGCTGTGCTGGGCCTTCATCGCTGCATGAACTTACCTTAGTTGTGGTGAATGGGGGCTACTCTTAGTTGCCGCGCACAGACTTCTCACTGTGGTGGTTTCTCTTGTTACAGAGCATGGGCTCGCGGGCACATGGGCTTCAGTAGCGGTGGTACACAGAATTCAGTAGGTGCAGTTCCTGGGCTCTAGAACACAGGTTCAATAGTTGTGGCACACAGACTCAGTTGCTCCGCAGCACATGGGATCTTCCTGGATCAGGGATCAAACCCGCGTCTCCTGCATTGGCAGGCAGATTCTTTACAACTGACCCACCAGGGAAGTCCTTATTTTTCTTATTCTTAATTGAATTTACAGATCAGTTTGTTCAAAACAATAACAGTAATAATGTATTTGATTATAGATACTTATGTACACATATATAATATGTATTTAACAATACACTTATGTAGGTTTATGTGTAAGTGAGATGAATGACAGCAGTGACACACGAGATAGGAGGAATTAGAATTTGTTGTCATTTTGAGGCACTTGCACTACTCATGAAGCAGTATAGTGTTATTTGAAGGTAGACTTGGATTAGTTGTTAATGTGTATTGCAAATTCTAGGGCAAGCACTAAAAAAGGGGAAAAAAATGTATAACTGCTGCTGTGCTAATAAAGGAGAGAAAGTGGAATCATACAAAATGCTCAGTTAAAAAAACAAAAGGCAGAAAAAGAGTGGAAGACAACAATAAAAACCAAAAAAAAAAAAAAAGACCCGAGACCAAGGGCAACAAATAATAAATAGTGCTAAATATAATAGATATTAATCCAACTATATCAATAACTACTTTGAACATTAATGGTCTAAATGCATCAATGTAAAGACAAATTATTGAACTAGGTTAAGAAACAAGACCCAATTACATACAGCCCACCAAAAAAAAAGCCCTCTTGAAATATAAAATACATGTAGATTAAAAGTAAATGTAGAGAAGTAAACGTCAGCCCACCCCAGAATTCCTGCCTGGACAATCCCATGGACAGAGGAGCCTGGCTGCTACAGTCCATAGAGTTGCAAAGAGTTGGCCACTATTTAGTGACTAAATATATAATAAGATTAGTTTTTCATCACTGGGGAAATGTTTTAACAATCAATTATCCACTCTCAAAAAAAAGAAAGAAAGAAAGCATACCTAGACCTTACAAAGAAATATGAGACAATTGTTTTTAGCAGCTCTAATTATGAAATAATACATTAGAGACAAAGACAGAAAAGAGGAAGGTTTTACAGAGTATAACATGGAGCCCAGCAAGACATGAAGAGAGTAAGCCAGCCCATACAAAGACTTAAATAAACTTCAGCATGGCAAAAGGTGCCAGAAAGATATAATAAACAGCTGGCTGAAAATCACAACATGTATGAATAAATATGTCATTTAAGAACAGAGTGCTAGAGGAACAGATGGCAGAGGAGTAGGTGGACATGGAATACATCTCTCTCCATGGATATATCAGGAATACACCTTCAGACACAGAAGTGCATGCAGAAACCAGCTAAGAGCTGACAGAAGTACTGACCAGCAGAAAAAAATATACAGACCCATGCAAAACTCAAGATCAAGCCTGAGCCTTTGGAGCAAGAGCACTGACTGTAAGACCCTAGACTATCAGAGAACGAACCCTACAGGTATCATATAGTGAGAACTCACACAAATGAAGCCACTGTAATACAAGACCTGGCATCACCCAACCACCAATAGCACCCTGTGCAGGAAACCTCATCTAAAACAGCAAACAAAATGAAAATACAAACCCAATCATCAGCAGACAGGATTACCACCTCACTCAGCCTTGCCCAAACAAACCAAGTTCAGTTCAATTCAGTTCAGTCGCTCAGTCGTGTCTGACTCTTTGCGACCCCATGAATCGCAGCACACCAGGCCTCCCTGTCCATCACCAACTCCCGGAGTTTACTCAGACTCATGTCCAGTGAGTCAGTGATACCATCCAGCCATCTCATCGTCTGTCGTCCCCTTCTCCTCCTGCCCCTAATCCCTCAGCATCAGAGTCTTTCCCAATGAGTCAATTCTTTGCATTAGGTGGCCAAAGAATTGGAGTTTCAGCCTCAACATCAGTCCTTCAATGAACTCCCAGGACTGATCTCCTTTAGAATGGACTGGTTGGATCTCCTTGCAGTCCAAGGGACTCTAAAGAGTCTTCTCCAACCCCACACTTCAGAAGCATCAATTCTTTGGTGCTCAGCTTTCTTCACATTCCAACTTTCACATCCATATATGACCACTGGAAAAACCATAGCCTTGACTAGACGGGCTTTTGTTGGCAAAGTAATGTCTCTGCTTTTGAATATGCCATCTGGGTTGGTCATAACTTTCCTTCCAAGGAGTAAGCATCTTAATTTCATGGCTGCAATCACCACCTGCAGTGATTCTGGAGCCCCAAAAAATAAAGTCTGACACTGTTTCCACTGTTTCCCCATCTATTTCCCATGAAGTGATGGGGCCAGATGCCAGAATCTTAGTTTTCTGAATGTTGAGCTTTAAGCCAACTTTTCACTCTCCTCTTTCACGTTCATCAAGAGGCTTTTTAGTTCCTCTTCACTTTCTGCCATAAGGGTGGTGTCATCTGCATATCTTAGGTTATTGATATTTCTCCTGGCAATCTTGATTCCACCTTGTGTTTCTTCCAGCCCAGTGTTTCTCATGATGTACTCTGCATGAAAGTTAAAAAAGCAGAATAACAATATACAGCCTTGACGTTCTCCTTTTCCTATTTGGAACCAGTCTGTTGTTCCATGTCCAGTTCTAACTGTTGCTTCCTGACCTGCATATAGGTTTCTCAAGAGGCAGGTCAGGTGGTCTGGTATTCCCATCTCTTGAAGAATTTTCCACAGTGTATTGTGATCCACATTGTCAAAGGCTTTGGCATAGTCAATAAAGCAGAAATAGATGCTTTTCTGGAACTCTCTTGCTTTCTCCATGATCCAGTGGATACAAATCTCACCCTATAAGAAGCTTACACAAACCACTTGAACAACCTTAGAGGGCAGAAACCAAAAGGAAGAAAGAAGTCAGCCTTGATCTCTGGGAAAAGGAGACCTCAAACACAATAAGTTAAAAGAAAAATAATGAAAAAGCAGAGAAATACTATACAAATGAAGGAACATACTAGAAACACAGAAGTCCAAATACATGAAAAGGAAATAGGCAAACTACCTGAAAAAGAATTCAGAATAATAATAGCAAAGACAATCAAAAACCTTGAAAGCAAAATGGAGAAAATACAAGAATCAATTAGCAAAGACCTAGAAGAATTAAAAATAAACATGCAGAGACAAACAACACAATTACTTAAATTAAAAATACTCTAGAAGGAATCAATAGCAGAATATCTGAAACAGAAGAATGAATCAGTGAGCTGGAATATAAAATGGTGGAAATAAATTCTAAAGAGCAGAATAAACTAAAAAGAATGAAAAGAGCTGAGGATAGTTTCAAAGACCTCTAGGACAATATCAAACACACCAACATTCAAATTATAGGAGTCCCAGAAGAAGAAAAGAAAAAGAAAGGGTAGAGAAAATTTTTGAAGAGATTATAGTTGAAAATTTCCCCAACATGGAAAAGGAAATAGTCAATCAAGTCCAAAAAACACAGAGTCCCATGTGAGACAAACCCAAGAAGAAACATGCCAAGACACATACTAATCAAACTAACAAAGACTAAACACAAAGAAAGAATATTAAAAGCAGCAAGGGAGAAGCAACAAGTAACACACAAGGGAAACCCCATATGCTTAACAGTGATCTTTCAGCAGAAACTCTGCAGGCCAGAAGGGAATGGCAGGATATATTTAAAGTACTGAAAGGGGAAAATCTACAACCAAGATTACTGTACCTGGCAAGGATTTCATTCAAAATTGATGGAGAAATCAAAAGCTTTTGAGACAAGCAAAAGTTAAGAGAATTCAGTACCACCAAATCAGCTTTACAGCAAATGTTAAAGGGACTTATATAGTCAAGAAATACAAGAGAAGAAAAAAGACCTACAAAGCAACTCCATACAAGTAAGAAAATGGCAATAGGAACATATATATCAATAATTGCTTTAAATGTAAATGGATTAAATGCTCCAACCAAAAGACACAGACTGGCTGAATGGATACAAAAACAAGACCTATATACATGCTGTCTACAAGAAACCCACTTCAGACCTCAAGACACATATAGACTGAAAGTGAAAGGATGGAAAAATATATTCCATGCAAATGGGAAGCAAAAGAAAGTTGGAGTAGCAATCCTCATATCAGACAAATTAGATCTTAAAATAAAGAAGATTACAAGAGATAAGGTAGGACACAACATAATGATCAGGGATCAATCCAAGAGGAAGATGTAACAGTTGCAAATATCTATGCAGCCAACATAGGAGCACCTCAATATGTAAGACAAACACTAAAAGACATAAAAGGAGAAATTAACAGTAACACAATAATAGTAGGAGACTTTAACACCCGACTCACACCAATGGACAGATCATTAAAACAGAAAAGTTATAAGGAAACATAAGTCTTAAATGATACATTAGATGAGATGGATTCATTGATATATTCATGACATTCCAACCAAATGAAGAAGAATACACCTTCTTCTCAAGTACACATGGAACATTCTCCAGGGTGTGTGGGTAACAAATCAAATCTCAGTAAATTTAAGAAAACTGAAATCATATCAATCATCTTCTCCAACCACAGCGCTATGAGACTAGACATCAATTACAGGAAAAAAACTGTAAGAAACACAAACACATGGAGATTTAACAACACATTTCTAAATAACCAACAGTTTACTGGGGAAATCAAAAGGGAAATTTTAAAATTTCTAGAAACAAATGACAATGACAACATGACAACTCAAAATCTATGGGATGCAGCAAAAGCAGTCCTAAGAGGGAAGTTTATAGCAATACAATCCTAACTCAAGAAACAAGAAAAACACTGAATAGACAACCTAAATTTACACCTAAAATAACTGGAAAAGAAGTACCCAAAAATCCCAAGATTAGTAGAAGGAAAGAAGTCATAAAGATCCAAACAGAAATAAATGAAAAAGAAA
Organism: Aepyceros melampus; assembly: GCA_006408695.1. Taxonomy (NCBI): domain Eukaryota; kingdom Metazoa; phylum Chordata; class Mammalia; order Artiodactyla; family Bovidae; genus Aepyceros; species Aepyceros melampus. Next base: position 48,891 of record SJXQ01004141.1, on the reverse strand, counting down.
TGAAAGAAACAATAGTAAAGATTAATAAAACTAAAAGCTGGTTCTTTGAGAAAATAAATAAAATTGATAAACTTTTAGCCAGATTCATCAAGAAATAGAGAAGAATCAAATCAACAAAATTAGAAATTAAAAAGGAGAGGTTACAACAAGCAATGGAGAAATACAAAGGCGTATAAAAGACTATTATGAACAACTATATGGCAATAAAATGGATAACCTGGAAGAAATGGACAGATTCTTAGAAAAGTTCAATCTTCCAAGACTGAACAGGAAGAAACAGAAATTATGAACAACCCAATTACAAGCACTGAAATTGAAGCCGTGATCAAAAATCTCCCAAAAAAACAAAAGTCCAGGACCAGATGGTGTCACAGGAGAATTCTATCAAACATTTAGAGAAGAGGTAATACCTCTCCTTCTAAAACTCTTTCAAAAAATTACAGAGGAAGGAACACTTCCAAATTCATTCTACAAAGCCACCGTCACCCTGATATTAAAACCAGACAAGACAACACACAAAAAAGAAAACTACAGGACAGTATCACTGATGAACATAGATGCAAAAATCCTCAGCAAACAGAATTCAACAACACATCAAAAAACTCATACACCATGATCAAGTTAGGTTTATTCCAGGAATGCAAGGATTCTTCAATATACACAAGTCAACCAATGTGTACACCGTATGAACAAATTGAAAGATAAAAACCATATGATCATCTCAATAGATGCCAAAAAGCCTTTGACAAAATTCAGCACCCATTCATGATTAAAACTCTTCAAAAAATGGGCATAGAAGGAACCTACCTCAACATAGTAAAGGCCATATATGATAAGCCTACAGCAAACATTATTCTCAATTGTGGAAAACTGAAAGCATCTCCCTAAGATGAGGAATAAGACAAGGGTGTCCACTTTCACCACTGGTCAAAGCCAGTGTACTCAGAACTATGTGAGAGAGAGGAAAATGAACTGGAATAAAGTAGTAGTGAGATGGCTCTTCTTGCAGAGAAAGATCCAACTGGCTTTGACCAGTTCCTCAGATACACCAACCTTTCCCTTAATCAGGCCTTTGCACTTACTGTCTGCTCTGACTGGCCACTCTATTCTGGCTTTCTTCTTAGTAGCATTCGTTACAATCTGAGAGGGTGATATGAACAGATCATACCCAAATCCTGCTATGCCCCTGACTCCAGTCTCTCTCTTCTCCTCCCATACTCACTCATCACTGCTTCATCCTTTCCTTCCTGAATTCTTTTCCAGTCAACACTGAATTATTTTCCTTCTATTATAAAAGATAGTTCTGCTGCTGCTGCTGCTAAGTCATTTCAGTCGTGTCCGATTCTGTGCGACCCCATAGACGGCAGCCTACCAGGCTCCTCCATCCCTGGGATTCTCCAGGCAAGAATACTGGAGCGGGTTGCCATTTCCTTCTCCAATGCATGAAAATGAAAAGTGAAAGTGAAGTAGCTCAATCGTGTCCGAGTCTTCGCGACCGCATGGACTGCAGCCTACCAGGCTCCTCCATCAAAAGGGGTGAGGGAGATTCTGGCATGATCAGAAACTCGTGTGAAAATAGCACAGAATCCCAGTTGCAAGATAAAGAATAACTGAAATAATACCTTTTGGCTCGTCCAGACAGTCCCATTACGGAAGCAGATCGGGAAGAAAGTGGGCCAGGGGCTTCAGTAAGCACAGAGTAAGTTGCCCCAGTATCTAAAAGGAAATCGATGGATTGGCCCCCCACAATTATTAATACCCGGGATTCCTCAGGTGTAATTAGGACAGGAGCTTGTGTGGGGACCCCCGGGCACCTTCAGTCCTGATTGTCTTGAGAGTCTGACCCCAGAGACCTACGCCTCTGAGAGCAGTCTCTCTTCCAATGTGGTCCTTTGCAGACAGGACAGGGAGCCGGGGCGGCTTAGATGCCTGAGGGCAATCCCGCTTGAGGTGCCCCTCCTTTCCACAGAAATAGCAAGCCCATCCCTTTTCACCTGGGTCCCTCCGGGCATTTTTCTCCAGCTGTTTAAGAGCGTTTTTCATAGCCATTGCGAAGGCTTCCGCCTTTTCCTTTGTCTTTCTTTGCCTTTCTTTCTTTTCCTCATATTCCCTACCATAATAGACCATCTGAGCCAGTTGTAACAGAGTATCTAAAGACTGATTTGGTCCATACGCCCATTTTTGTAGCTTATGGCGGATATCTGGAGCCAACTGAGTGATATATCTATCTTTTAAGATCACTTTTCCTTCCTCACTTTCGGGATCAATCTCAGTGAATCTACGCAGAGCTTCTCTTAGTCTATCTAGGAATTTACCAGGAGCTTCCTTCTCCCCCTGTTCTATGTCTGCCAATTTGCTATAGTTTAAAGGCTTAGAACGTGCCTGCCTGAGTCTTTCAAGAGTACATCTGACAAAATGACTCTGATCCCATCTTCCTTTAGGTGAGTTGTAGTCCCAGTCTGGTTCTACAGAATCAGTTGGGACCGCCTGATTCCCAGTGGGAAGGGCCGCTATCTCATCCTCCCTCTTCCCTACTGATTCATTACCAAGCATTCATCAGTTTTCTCTAACTGCTAACTCCAGATTTGCCTATCTAAATCCATCAAGGCCTTGGCTGAACTAAAGGCCTTCCAACCAGCCACCATACTCCTTACAAGGAAGTGAAAATAAAAGTAGTATGAAAATAATGTGTATCTGCCATTAGAATATCCTCAGACATTCCAACAAGAAAGTCAGATAAACTTACATTAAAAGGGGAATAAGACTTGTCTAAGACAGTTTCTCAGTCTCAAAACAATTTCTCAATCCAAGCCAGCTGTAATTGAACATCAAACTCTCACCAAACAAGTTCTCTGTCTCCTAGGCCAGAGCTATTTTCACCAGAGTATATATTTTCTCCATTCTTTTTCTGGATAACTCTTTCTTGTTCTTCTATGCTTGGTTGAAATATTATTTCCCTAGAGAGACTTTCTTTTACTGGCCCTCCAGCTAAATGTGATTCCAGCATTATTCTCTATCAGAGTACCTTGTTGTTTTCATAACATTTCCACCAAAATAAAGCAATTATATATTTCCTTGTGTATTTATATTGATTGTCAGTGTCATGCAGTATAGAGTAAGTTTCTTGACCATGGGAGGCATTTTTAAAAAATCATTCTCAACCTACCATGTATTATAATAAATGAAATAAAACACTCAATAAACATTTGTGATAAAGAGCTCAATAAAGAGAAAGACAAAGGTTTAGATGGCTTGTCCATGTAGATATAAAAGTCACTGAGGATAATGATAGACATTGGCCTGGAGAGTGGCATGGAAGCTAGAGCTTGGCACCATCAATCATTGGGGAGAATGACCACAAGGCCACACAGCAAGAGATAAAGTGCCATAAAACAGAACTCAAAAGAGAGAGTTTTGTTAGGGTCAATTTTAAGTTGTGATCAAAATGTAAGTCGTATCTATTCATCCTCTGATTTGAATCAACCTCTCACTGTTCCCAATTCCTCTAACCCAAACTTTTCCTCAGAGCCCTCTAGAAATCTATTTCATTGAAAATAACTCCCATGACATCTTCAACTCTTCTTTCAAATTCCATCTACCATCTTGCCTTCACTAAAGCCTAAACTTACCCCAAGGATCCTACTTTGCCTTACATTGCATTCAATTCCCAGGGCAAGTTTCAGCCCTTTCTCCTCTTCCAATCATGTAAATAACTCCTGTATTTTAAGGTTATTGTCACCAGTCAGTCTCTTCTCTCCATTTATTGAAGACTGAGTTATACTCTGCTTCTCTGCTCTAATACCTGCCATTGCCTTAGTTTAATGTTCAAGGAGACATCTAACATAATAGCATATGAATGCTATGTTTCCACTGTTAAACATTTATCTATGTACTTACCCAACAAATACTTATTGGGCAACATTCACAGGCCAGCACAATGCTAGACACTGAGAATGCCATAATGAGCTGAGATATAGTCTTTACCTTTATGGTACTTTCACTCTGATAGGTGGAGAAGGTTGTACAATAGAAAAAGTCCATGAGAGCTAGACCACACCTGCCTTGTTCACATCACTGCACTTATCCTAAGAAGAATCTAATACATATTCTTCAAATGAATGAAACTGACAGATAATAATGTATGCAGTAAGCATAGGATGCTATGAGAACAGAAGGGAGAGATAGATAATAGAAGAAGGAGGAGAAAGACTCAAAGTATAATTCTCAAAATGCTAAAAATATAATTCTCATAAAAAATACCTAGAAATTGGGTGCCATAATTTTAATTAACTCACAAGTAAGGGAAAGAGTAGGTTAACAAAACCAGTTCAAAATCAGTGAAAAAATACTTTGGCCACCTGATGCAAAGAGCCAACTCACTGGAAAAGATCCTGATGCTGAGAAAGACTGAAGGCAAAAGAAAGGTGCAGCAGAAGATCAGATGGTTAGATAGCATCACTGACTCAGTGGACATGAATTTGAGCAGGAGATAGTGGAGGGCAGAGGAACCTGGAATGCTGCAGTCCATGGGGTCACAGAGTCAGACATGACTTAGTGACTGAACAACAAAGGGAAAGAGTAGGTTAACAAAATCGTTCAAAATCAGTGGGGGGAAAATAGAATCCTAAAATAAGACTGCTAAGTTGATGTTCTATAGGGCAATAAAATCATAACAAATTTTATCTCCCTAAGTCAGATGATCCTTTGACAAATTTATCAGATCTTTTTTAGTATGACAATGAAAAGACATGGAATTATCTTTTTGCCTTATGTCTATGTTCTAGACACTTTTTCTCAACAAAGTCTTCTGTGAGATAATTTTGTACCTGATACATGAAGACCGAGCAGAGGTTGGTCAGTAAGAATGGCAAAGGAAAAGGTGACCTTGTTCCAGGGAAGAGGAAAAGTACAGAAAACCACTTAATTTCAACTATCCACTGCTCTTGTCAGATCAAGCTGGGCTTGATCCAAATGTGAAAATTTTTCAATTCTGAAAAATTACACCCTAATATCTCACTTTTTGATGACAACTTCCAATTTTTCCAAATTTTATACTCTATGTCTCTTTTTTGACATAAGCTTCTCCTATCACCTAATAGAGATCTCTCTCCTTCAATTCTTCCATGCTGTCTCTCAGGCTACCAACCTCATCTCCATCTAAACTCCATGGATTAATTCCCTCAGCTACTATTTTGTCAATACTCTCAATTTTTGTTACACTCTGTTACACTGCTATTTGTCCATTGAAAAAAAATGAATTTATTTGCTTAAATGTATTGGCTGAACAAGTAAGCTGAGTAAGATAATATTTAAATGGAGGTTTGAACTTACTAATTAGCCATAATTTGAGAGTGAAATGGAGGTAGAGCACTATGAATTTCTAGGAAAAAAAAAAAAAGCCATCTGCTTCAAGAGTCCTGTTGGTCTAATTTGAGAAAAGTGGCTTTTCTTAAAGTTATCTCTGGGAATTTCCAGTGTGTGAGATACTATATACAAAAACAAGTCTCCATAGATCTTTTGCTACCTATTCCATGGGTAAGTCTATGAATCATATTTTCATAGTGATAAAAAAGACTGAAAATTAACTTCACTAAAAATTATATATGAAGTTCAAAATAATATCTGTAACCACAAAAAGTTACAGCTAACATCATACTTGGCAGTAAAGGACTGAATGTTTTCCTTGTAAGATCAGGAAAAAGGGAACAATATCCATTTTCACCTCCTCTATTCAATATTGTACTAGAGAGTCCAGCTAGAGTAATTAGGCAAGAAAACAAGATAAAAAAAATTCACACTGGAAAGCCAGAAATATATCTATTTGTTAACAACATGATCCTATATATATAGAAAATCATAAGGAATCCACATAAAAACTATTGGAACTAATAAACTTGTTCAGCAAGATTACATGATAGAAGATCAGCATAAAATATCAGTTGTATATCTACACATGAGAAATGAACAATTCAAAAAGTAAAATTAAAAGAACAATTTCATTCATGATAGCATCACAAAGAATAGAATGCTTAGTAATAAATTCAACAAAAGAGCAAAATCTAATTCTCTGAAAACTACAAAACATTGTTGAAAGAAAATTAAGAAGGTCTAAATAAATGGAAAATATTCTATGTTCATAGATCGGAAGACTTAATATTGTTAAGACAGAAATACCAACCAAATTATTCTCTAAATGCAATACCATCATTATCAAAATTTCAGCTGACACTAAAGGGAGCTGAACACAGGGAAGCAGTCCCTTTTCACCTCTTCTCTGTTTCCAATTTCCCACCAGTGCCTCCCAGTGGCACAACCTAACTAAAGGAAACCACCTAGCAAGGAAATCTAGGAAAAGTCATTTGTTAAATCCCAACCCCAGCACCACAGTACAGAACATAGAATAGTGGGCTTAGATCTAAGAGACAATAGAGAAGTCAAAAGAATGCACAATAGACCCCTTTACTCAGTATCCAATCAAAGCTTTCTGCTGCTGCTAAGTCACTTCAGTTGTGTCTGACTCTGTGTGACCCCATAGATGGCAGCCCACCAGGCTCCCTGGTCCCTGGGATTCTCCCGGCAAGAACACTGGAGTGGGTTGCCATTTCCTTCTCCAATGCATGCAAGTGAAAAGTGAAAGTAAGTCACTCAGTCGTGTCTGACTCTTAGCGACCCCATGGACTGCAGCCTACCGGGCTCCTCCATCCATGGGATTTTCCAGGCAAGAGTGGAGGAGTGGGGTGCCATTGCCTTCTGCTGCTGCTGCTGCTAAGTCGCTTCAGTCATGTCCAACTCTGTGCGACCCCATAGATGGCAGCCCAGCAGGCTCCTCCATCCCTGGGATTCACCAGGCAAGAACACTGGAGTGGGTTGCCATTTCCTTCTCCAATGCATGAAAGTTTAAAGTGAAAGGGAAGTCGCTCAGTTGTGTCCGACTCTTAGTGACCCCACGGACTGCAGCCCACCAGCCTCCTCCGTCCATGGGAGTTTTCAGGCAAGAGTACTGGAGTAGGTCGTCAGTGCCTTCTCTCTACCCATATTTAAATTTTCATACAACAGTAACAACTTCATGCTACCTTCTAACAAGATGCAACTAACATTTATACAAAGGATGATATTCTCACTCAAAAAGGGGAGACATGGTACAAACATCCACCATATGCATCTCTGGATGAAGTTAACTTCTGCTTTAGTTCAGTCAAAATTGCACCTGAGGACCTCCCAGGTGGCCCAGTGATTAAGAATCTGCCTGCCAATGCCAAGGAGGAGGGGTCAATCCCTAGTCTGGGAAGATCCCACATGCAGCAGAGCAACTAAGCCTATGCCCCACAACTACTGAAACCTATGTGCTTAAAGCCTGTGCTCCACAAGACGAGCCGCCACAATGAGAAGCCCAGGCACCGCAAAGAAAAGGAGCCCCTGGTTGCTACAACTAGAGAAAGCCCATGCATAGCAACGAAGACCTAACACAGCCAATAAATAAATAAAAATAAAATTTTAAACATTGTGCCTGGAAAATCCCATGGACAGAGGAGCCTGGTAGGCTGCAGTCCATGAGGTCACTAAGAGTTGGACATGACTGAGCAACTTCACTTTCACTTTTCACTTTCATGCATTGGAGAAGGAAATGGCAACCCACTCCAGTGTTCTTGCCTGGAGAATCCAGGGACAGAGGAGCCTGGTAGGAAGCCGTCTATGGGGTCGCACAGAGTCGGAGACGACTGAAGCGACTTAGCAGCAGCAGCAACCGCTGGATATTTTTAACCTAAATATTAAATTGTAAAGTTAATCCATCCTAAAGGAAATCAGTCCTGAATATTCATTGAAAGGACTGATGCTGAAGCTGAAACTCCAATATTTCGGCCACGTGATATGAAGAACTGACTCATTGGAAAAGACTCTGATGCTGGGAAAGATTGAAGGCAGAAGGAGAAAGGGACAACAGAAGATGAAATGGTTGGATGGCATTACTGGGTCAATGAACATGAATTTGAGTAAACCCCAGGGGTTGGTGATGGACAGAGAAGTCTGACATGCTGCAGTCCATGGGATAGCAAGAGTCAGACATGACTGAGCAACTGAAATGAACTGAAAATTAATCCCAACAAACAATCCATTAAAAAAAAAAATAAGAGAAAAGGAATGAGGTAAAATAGTTAACATATGCTAAAATACACATGGAGCCTCCCTGGTGGCTCAGATGGTAAAGAATCTGCCTGCAATGCAGGGGACTCAGGTTCTATCCCTGAGTCTGGAAGGTCCCCTGGAGAAGGAAATGGCTCTAGGATTCTTGCCTGGAAAATTCCATGGACAGAGGAGCCTGGTGAGCTACAGCCCCTGGCGGCACAAAAAGTCGGACACAACTGAAGCAACTTGGCACAGCATGGCACAGCAAGATACACATAAATGCAAAGAATAAAATAATATCTGTTATAGTTCTCATTTCTATAAATGATAACAATGCTATAGTTAATTTTCATATTTTCTTTATCCCACTAACTTTCCATATTCCTCTTTTCTTCAGCTGTTACCTCAGTTGATCAAGTTCATAATGTGCAGAATGACCCAAATCTTTATTCTCAAAGGGTCTGAAGCTTTAGCAGTCCCACCTTTAGCGGGTCACCGTAGTGGACCTAGAGAATCCCCTAGTTTCCAGACATGTTCTCTTTTTCCCACTGTGTAGCTCAGCCTGATTTTCCCTTGGATATTAGAATCAATCACCTTAACCTCTGCAGTTACTGCTTTCTTTCTATGTTAGATCAATGACATTCACTCACTTCACTTTAGTCGCTCAGTCATGTCCGACTCTTTGCGACCCCATGAATTGCAGCACACCAGGCCTCCCTGTCCACCACCAACTCCCGGAGTTCACTCAGACTCACGTCCATCGAGTCTGTGATGCCATCCAGCCATCTCATCCTCAGTCGTCCCCTTCTCCTCCTGCCCCCAAATCCCTCCCAGATCAGAGTCTTTTCCAATGAGTCAACTCTTCGCATGAGGTGGCCAAAGTACTGGAGTTTCAGCTTTAGCATCATTCCTTCCAAAGAAATCCCAGGACTGATCTCCTTTAGAATGGACTGGTTGGATCTCCTTGCAGTCCAAGGGACTCTCAAGAGTCTTCTCCAACACCACAGTTTAAAAGCATCACTTCTTTGGCACTCAGCTTTCTTCACATTCCAACTCTCACATCCATACATGACTACTGGAAAAACCACAGATAGCCTTGACTAGACGGACCTTTGTTGGCAAAGTAATGTCTCTGCTTTTCAATATGCTATCTAAGTTGGTCATAACTTTTCTTCCAAGGAGTAAGCATCTTTTAATTTCATGGATGCAATCACCATCTGCAGTGATTTTGGAGCCCCCCAAAATAAAGTCTGACACTGTTTCCACTGTTTCCCCATCTATTTCCCATGAAGTGATGGGACCAGATGCCATGATCTTCGTTTTCTGAATATTGAGCTTTAAGCCAACTTTTTCACTCTCCTCTTTCACTTTCAATGACATTAGGAGCCAAAAATAGCCCAGTGACAGTGTCAACTTTCAATTCAATAGAACCATTGCATGTTTCCCTGACGAAAACATTCTTTCTTTGACAATTAAATCCTTTAAAATCAGCAGAGATCAAATACATAAATATAGGGGGAAATTCTGCAAATTTTGGGGGGTAAGGAAATGAGCAAACTCCCACTTTAACCCCTTGGTCTCATCCCTGTGCATTCTGACTATGAGATGAACAGCATCATCTATTGGCCACTAGATTAGCACATACTGCAAATTGTAGGATAGCATCCAACCTCTGGCTCAGCTGGTAAAGAATCCACCTGCAGTGCGGGAAGCCTGGGTTTGATCCCTGGGTTGGGAAGATCCCCTGGAGAAGGGAAAGGCTACCCACTTCATATTCTGGTCTGGAGAATTCCATGGACTGTATAGTTCATGGGGTCGCAGAGTTGGACATGACTGAACAACTTTCACTTTCAATATCTCACTTCTATCTTTCAATCCAACCTCCAAAAATGTTCTTTTCCAGCTGATATTCTACTGCTTGCTATAAAGCCAGCTTCCTCTGGATAATTGAGATACGTGGTTGCAAAATAGAAACAATGAATCTCATGAATTAGAACCTTTAGCCTCACTCCTGTGTGTAAATAATAATTTCCTTCAGCAAAATAATGAAATGTGAGATGCTGTTATGGTGAATAAGGCATTCTATAAATCCTCAGATGATGGAGCTGGCCCAGAATGACTGTCCTAGTGAGAAAAAATTTGTTAAAAAAGGAAAGAAAACGTATTCCCTCAGTGATGGAAGGGACATTTTAATCAACCTGCTACTACGAGGCTGGTTGGTGCCCCTCCCCCGGGGTATAGTTTGAGGTCAGGGGCCCAGTATTCAACTTTCCTGTTGGCAAATTGGGCTTTCAGCTGTAGCGATAGGGCCTGAGCCACCAGGGAAGACGATATATATATAGCACAGTCCAAAAATTAAATAAATAAAGCAAGCTCACTTGTGTATTGGCTTGAGACTTTTTTCCAAAGCCCCTATGTGTGGTCACTCCAAGTTGTGTCTTAGTAAGAAATTAAGCCTTGTTAATGGGAAAGGACTATCACCCACTTCTATTTTGATGGAAATTGTCCCAGCAGAATAAAAAAGGGGACGGTGAAAGTGATGACACTGATCTAATTAGCTGCAGGCCAATATCATCAAGTTTCTGAAAGGAAGGCACAGAAAGCCTGACACAGACTCACAAAACAGCCAGGAAACAATCAGGACCTTAGCAACAAGGCAAAACCCAGCTCCTCTCCGCATAAAGAGTTGTTTCACGAGCATTTCTTGTTACTTTGCATTAAGTCCCACAACCTCCCCCAAAGAAGGTTGCAGTCCATTTTTTAATTGATGCCCCATTGCCTTACAATCATTGACATGCACCATTTCACCAGCTTCTGCTTTCCAGGCCTATTGTCCACACACACAGTTTCAAGTCCTGGTTTTATAGAAAATGTAACACATTAGAAGAAAACTTCAATGGATACAGAGCCCCAGCATCCAAACAGTGTGATGCTTCACAAACTAGTTCTCCTATCAGCCTATTAATCACAAAGTGAAGCCAATGCTAAAATCCCCATGTTTTGAAATGAGGAAAGTGAAATCCAAAGAGATAAGGCTACTTGACAAAATGTTCAGAGCTAGCAGATACAAAGAAGGTGTCCCAAGTCTAAGATCCTCATTACTGTATCACAGTGAAGCTGTGTTGTTTAGACAATGACAGAAAGAGGAAATGAGAAGTATATCCTGAAAAGCAACTGTCATTGCAAGGTAGCAAATGGTTCCCTGGTTTGCACTTGAGTTTCCTGAATCCAGCCTACTTTACCTGGTTCTAAGGCCCTACTAACCTTCGCTAGCCCTGTTTCCCAATCCTGACAGAGATTTTTCTGTCTTCTCTGGCCTTGCCCTCATTGTGCACATTTACGTTTCTCTTCCCTGACAAAAATTCGGACAGGAGGCTACCCTAGAATGTATCCCTCAGGATACAGTGGGAGTTGAAGAGTTTGGTAGGAAAACACTTTTATGTCCAGTTGCAATGCATGGGTCCAGAAAGTAAAGTTAAATTATATATATGTATATATAATATATTATTATATATAATAAATTTTTTTAATGAAATGTTAGTCACTCAGTCATGTCCAACTCTTATGACCCCTTGGACTGTAGCTCCTCTGTCCATGGGATTCTTCATGCAAGAACACTGGAGTGGGAGACCATTCCCTTCTCCAGGGGGTCTTCCTGACTCAGGGATTGAACCCAGGTCTCCCACATTGCAGGCAGATTCTTTGCCATCTGAGCCATTTATATATTTATATATATTAAAAAATGATGACATTGTGATGAAAAATTAGTCCAAAATAGTATGTCAGCTAAAGAGCCAAAGGATCACTGAGAGACCAACCGAGCACCAGGGGCCAAGGACCTGGGTTGAAGAAAGATCATGACGAGGCCCAAATTACTGCTGGAGACAGAAGCCAATTCTGCTGCTCCTCCTAGCACACAACTGAGTAAATGGCCCAGGTTAAAGAAACAGAAGTACATGGCCACTGTTAACCTGGGGCACCTCAAACCTACTCCACCAACCAAACAAAATTGGGATCAAGGACTGAGAAACCTTTAGAGTGACTGCCCTATTCCTGACAGGAAAATATACTCTACCTTCAGATACTTGGGGCTCGACTTTAAAAATGAATTCAATTAGCTGCCAGACACCTATACAAACAGGAAAAGCCAGGGTTCCGTTACCTTCTTTCTGGTGTCACAGATGCGAGAGGACAAATAACAAGGACTGACAATGATTTGCACTGAATGCAATGGGTGGAGAATAGGAAGCCTACCTCACTTCTGTCAGGGCTCCTAGCTGGAGATAGATAGTGAAGATCTGAGAGCATGTGGTTTTCAACTGTTTCATAAGGGAACTCTTCCGAGAAAATGGTGCCCAGGAGGTCAATCATAAAGCAGGTGGTAGCAGAGGTCCTGTAGAGGTAGAGGGAGGACATGAGGTCTGGAAAGCCACCTGCTCAGCCCCCTCCTGGTCCCATGCACTTGGTAGGGGTGGGGAAAGGAAGCAGAAAGGGAGAGAGATCTGGGGAAAGGATGAGGAGGCTCTGGTTCCTAAAGAGAAATTCATGCTGCAGAGCGCTGGGGATTTCATTTTCTTTCAGGGTTTTATATGCCAAAACAATGGTGAATGAGAACGGCCAGAATGAATAATAACTGGCTGCCAGGACCGTGTTAACCATGGTGATTATCTCCCAGCCAAAGTCAACAGGCAGCAGACCGATAAGAGACACATCAGTTCTTCTGTTCACAATTCATTTAGAGCTTTTTCTTTTTTTTTTTTTTAATGTGGAAGCAAATTTATTCAGACTTCCAAGCTAGGTCTCTAGTCAGCAAGAAAGCATTTTCCCTTATTCCTCATCCTTTCTGACTCTTCGACATCAGAGAGGAAAAGGCGCCAACCAGCTGGTCAGAAAGGTCTGTGCACAGGCAGGAGCTTCCTGCAAAGGCCTGGGAAGCGGAACCCTGTGTAACTGCATCTGCCTGTGGCCAAGCATCTTCAGAGGGCCCCCCTCCCACCACACCCCAGCTCTGGGCAGCTGCTTCCAGGCTGCAGTGGTTGCCTCCCCTCAGACTGCAGAAAGGGAAAGAAATAGCTGCCATATATTACCTGTCAAAAATTCTGCCACCACTAGTCCTGATTGGCAAAGCCAGACACAAAAAGGCAACTATAGAACCAATCTCTTTCATGTATTTTGGTGTCTTTGGAATAAATGCTCAGGCTTTTGACTTTCCTCCTTTTCCTAATCCACCCCAGGAAGGGCATTTGGACCTGTGAGTTGGGGTTTACACAGGTCTGGAGCACTTGGGGAAAAGGCCCCCGTATCTCTTCAAGAAGTTCCTTATGTATCACCTTCCTGTCTGATTTGTACCTGTTTACGTTCCCACCAACAATGCACGAGGGTGCCCTTTCCTCCACACCCTTGCTAATACTTGCTATTTCTTGTTTGTTGATAATAGCCATTCTGACAGGTATGAGATAATATCTCATTGTGGTTTTGATTTGCACTTCCCTAATGATTAATGATGTGGAGCATCTTTTCATGTGCCTATTGGACATCTGTATGTCTTCTTTGGGAAAATGACTATTCAGATCTTCTGTTGAACTATTTGTTTCTATTTCCTAAAATTTCTGTTTCAATTTTACATGAATATAGGCACATGTGTGTATTGAGTGATGATTTAAAATATTATTTCTTACCATGGTTTGTGGTCAAAAAGTCTGAAAACCACTGGCTAAAATTAAATGTTAGAAAAATCTAAGCTTTGCTTTTGATATATAAATGTAACTTAATGACCTTTGAAAATGAATTTTGTCTTTCAAAAATACCTGATTCTTCTGTGCTGAATGTTATGTGGCAGCCTGGATGGGCAGAGTGTTTGGGGGAGAATGGATATGTGTATACATATGAGTCCCTTCGCTGTCCACCTGAAACTATCACAGCACTCTTAGTTAGTTATACTCTAATATAAAATAAAAAGTTTTTAAAAATGACTGATTCTCAAAACAAATGTCTCCTAAGGATTCATCAAAGAATTCAGGCTTGAAACAGAAAGCTGAATAATGGACAATTTGCTCTAGGTGATACCTGCCCTCCTCATACTTTTGCCCTGGGTTCTGGTGTGTACGAGACCTTGTGTGCACTCCCCGAGTGGAGTCTCTGTTTCCCCCAGTCCTGTGGGGCTCCTGCAGTCAAGCCCTGCTGCCCTTCAAAACCAAATTCTCTAAGGGCTCCTCCTCCCAATGCCAGACCTCCAGGCTGTGGAGACTGACATGAGGCTTGGAGCTCTCACTCCTGTTGGAGAACTTCTGCAGTATAATAAATCTCCAGTTTGTTGGTTGCCCATCTGGGTGGTATGAGATTTTACTGTATCACAAGGGGCTTCCCTGGTGGCTCAGATTGTATAAAGAATCCACCTGCAATGCAGGAGACCCAGGTTCAATCCCTGGGGCTAGAAGTTCCCCTGGAGAAGGGAATGGCTACCACTCCAGTATTCTTGCTTGGAAAATTCCACAGACAGAGGAGCCTGGGGGGCTACAGTTCATGTGGGTGGCAAAGAGTCGGACACAACTGAGTGACTAACTCTATATCACTAGAGTGCCCCCTCCTGCTGTCTTGTTGTGGTTTCCTCTATATGTCTTTGGATGTAGAATATCTTTTTTTGGTAGGTTCCAGTCTTTCTTATTGGTGACTGTTCATCAGTTACCTGTGTTTTGGTGTGTTCATGAGAGTAGGTGAGCTCAAGGTCCTTACACTCTGCCATCTTGCTTTCCTGCCCTCCCCCATGAAAGAGTCATTGTATCACTGAGCAAGGAGATACGAGGCAAAAATATTTATATTCAAATTCACTTGACTAGCCCCCAAAATATACTCTTAGAAAAGTGTGTACACCACTAGGGCTAGAAGTGGAGTTAAATAAGTCACCCTGCTTATTTAACTCCTATGCACTCTAATATTCTTGCCTGAAAACTCCCATGGACAGAGGATTCTGGTGGGCTACATACAGTCCAAAGGGTCGCAAAGAATGGAACACGACTGAACAACTAAGCATGCACACATTTCATAGCTACTACTCTTATCAAGAGTAGTTGTGACCGGCCTCTTAAGAAACCTATATGCAGATCAGGAAGCAACAATTAGAACTGGACATGGAAGATAGATTGGGCAGATAGATTTTGCCCAAGAAATCCACTAAGTTATTCCTTAGTGTTTTCCAAACATCTCATAATTAAAGATATTCTGACTCAATTATATCTTATCACAAATGATCTATTTTAATCCTGTGATTCTCTTCAATCAATTAGAGTTATTCATTATTCCTAGAGTCATATTCAGGGACAGGCTGACCAAGGAACTTCCCAAAGCTCTAATTTATAAAGAGAGCTAAAGCAGGTCTGGAATATATAATGTCAACACAGATGGTTTTAAAACTTGATGGCAGCCCAGTTTCACCAGAAAAATCCAACAACAGAATCAGAAGAAAGCCTCAGAGCACCTTGTGCTTTATCAATGAGAAGAAGCATGGAATTCTGAGAGGCGTGATCTTGTTTTGGAGTCTGGGTTGAACAAAACAAGATTATGTCTTTCAGAATTCCATGCTTCTGATGGGCCCCTGATCTCCCCCACATCCCTCTGCCCAACACTCACAGCCTCACACCACTATCTGCCTTGAGACCTTCAGGCTTAATCTCGTAAGAACTTTATACCTGTTTAAGTCAGACCCCTTTTGGTCAGACATCCTAATCCTCTGGGCTCTCGACCCCCATGTGGCTCTCTATAACCATCTCTCTGATGAATTCAGGAAATAGCTGAGGAAACCCTTCCACTGTATCCCCCTGTATCTCCAGGGAAGATCCCCTGGAGAAGGAAATGGCAACCCACTCCAATATTCTTGCCTGAAAACTCCCATGGACAGAGGATTCTGGTGGGCTACATACAGTCCAAAGGGTCGCAAAGAATGGAACACGACTGAACAACTAAGCATGCACACATTTCATAGCTACTACTCTTATCAAGAGTAGTTGTGACCGGCCTCTTAAGAAACCTATATGCAGATCAGGAAGCAACAATTAGAACTGGACATGGAAGATAGATTGGGCAGATAGATTTTGCCCAAGAAATCCACTAAGTTATTCCTTAGTGTTTTCCAAACATCTCATAATTAAAGATATTCTGACTCAATTATATCTTATCACAAATGATCTATTTTAATCCTGTGATTCTCTTCAATCAATTAGAGTTATTCATTATTCCTAGAGTCATATTCAGGGACAGGCTGACCAAGGAACTTCCCAAAGCTCTAATTTATAAAGAGAGCTAAAGCAGGTCTGGAATATATAATGTCAACACAGATGGTTTTAAAACTTGATGGCAGCCCAGTTTCACCAGAAAAATCCAACAACAGAATCAGAAGAAAGCCTCAGAGCACCTTGTGCTTTATCAATGAGAAGAAGCATGGAATTCTGAGAGGCGTGATCTTGTTTTGGAGTCTGGGTTGAACAAAACAAGATTATGTCTTTCAGAATTCCATGCTTCTGATGGGCCCCTGATCTCCCCCACATCCCTCTGCCCAACACTCACAGCCTCACACCACTATCTGCCTTGAGACCTTCAGGCTTAATCTCGTAAGAACTTTATACCTGTTTAAGTCAGACCCCTTTTGGTCAGGACATCCTAATCCTCTGGGCTCTCGACCCCCATGTGGCTCTCTATAACCATCTCTCTGATGAATTCAGGAAATAGCTGAGGAAACCCTCCACTGTATCCCCCTGTATCTCCAGGGAAGATCCCCTGGAGAAGGAAATGGCAACCCACTCCAATATTCTTGCCTGAAAACTCCCATGGACAGAGGATTCTGGTGGGCTACATACAGTCCAAAGGGTCGCAAAGAATGGAACACGACTGAACAACTAAGCATGCACACATTTCATAGCTACTACTCTTATCAAGAGTAGTTGTGACCGGCCTCTTGAGAAACCTATATGCAGGTCAGGAAGCAACAATTAGAACTGGACATGGAACAACAGACTGGTTCCAAATAGGAAAAGGAGTACGTCAAGGCTGTATGTTGTCACCCTGCTTATTTAACTCCTATGCAGAGTACATCATGAGAAACGCTGGACTAGAAGAAACACAAGCTGGAATCAAGATTGCCGGGAGAAATAACAAGAACCTCAGATATGCAGATGACACCACCCTTATGGCAGAAAGTGAGGAGGAACTAAAGAGCCTCTTGATGAAAGTGAAAGAGGAGAGTGAAAAAGTTGGCTTAAAGCTCAACATTCAGAAAACGAAGATCATGGCATCTGGTCCCATCACTTCATGTGAAATAGATGGGGAAACAGTGGAAACAGTGTCAGACTTTACTTTTTTGGGCTCCAAACTCTCTGCAGATGATGATTGCAGCCATGAAATTAAAAGACGCTTACTCCTTGGAAGAAAAGTTATGACCAACTTAGATAGTATATTGAAAAACAGAGACATTACTTTGCCAACAAAGGTCCGTCTAGTCAAGGCTATGGTTTTTCCAGTAGTCATGTATGGATGTGAGAGTTGGACTGTGAAGAAGGCTGAGAGCCGAAGAATTGATGCTTTTGAACTATGGTGTTAGAGAAGACTCTTGAGAGTCCCTTGGACAGCAAGGAGATCCAACCAGTCCATTCTAAAGGAGATCAGTCCTGGGTGTTCTTTGGAAGGAATGATACTAAAGCTGAAACTCTAATACTTTAGCCACCTCATGCAAAGAGTTGACTCATTGGAAAAGACTCAGGCTGGGAGGACTGGGGGCAGGAGGAGAAGGGGACGACCAAGGATGAGATGGCTGGATGGCATCACCGACTCAATGGACGTGAGTTTGAGTGAACTCCAGGAGTTGGTGATGGACAGGGAGGCCTGGCGTGCTGAGATTCATGAGGTCGCAAAGAGTCGGACACGACTGAGCAACTGAACTGAACTCTTATCAAGGTCTTTAGAAATCAGCACTACCAAATCCAATGACTAATTCTCAACCATAATCTGCTTCACCTATTAGGAACATCTGGTATGTCTGGCTCCTCCCTCCTTCCTTTAGACTCGCATTTACTTAAAATCCAGGAGACTGCAATGCTCTCGCTCTCTCTGACTTCTCCTTCTCAGCGTCCTTTCTCAGTTCCTCATCTTCCTGACCTCTAAACAGTGGAACACCCCTGGGCTTAGCCCTTAGATCTGCTCTCTTTCCTTCATGTATTCACATCCTTGTGATCTCATCCAGTCTTCTGATTTTAAGTACAACTGCCAGGCTGACAATTCTTAAACTTATAAATCCATTCCAGGCTTCTCACCTGACTTTCACACTTAAATATCCAACTGCTTAGTCAAGTAACTCTATTTAGAAGTCGAATGGTCAACTGAAATTAACATGTCTAAAGCCAAATTCCTGACCTTCCCTTAAAACCTCTACATCCACAATTTTCTCCATCTTAATGAAAACTCCAAACTTCTGGCTTCTCAGGTCCAAAACTTTGGTGTTTGCATTGACCCCTTTCTCGAATACCAGACATTGAATCCATCACCAAATTCTACTGGCTTTTTCCCAGATATCTACAATCCAACCTTTTCTCCACACCTACATTCTTAGCTCTTTGGTCCAAAACAACAAATCTGGTTTGCTGCATTAAACCTACTAACCAGCGTCCCTGTTTCCTCCCTTGCCTTGCCCCCTAAATTCATTCTCCAAGCTTTGTAAAACGTGTGAGATTATGTCACTCCTCTGCTCAAAACTTTTCAGTGGTTCCCATCTCACTCAGAGTCAGGGCCAAGGATTCCACATGGAATAAACTAGTCTCTACTTCTTCTGAATACTGTATGTACCCATAATAACAGTTATCACATTAAATACTGATGAGCTTGTTAACTAGTCTGCCATTGCCTACTCTGTTCATTCTTGAGGACATGGACTGTGGACATTTTTTTCCTTTCTCATTTCAGTATTCCGTACGTTGCTCAGTGGGTCCTCCTAAATACCCAATTTTTCTTGAAGAAAGGCCCAAGTACACGCCCAGAGAGACTATGAGCTCCACAAGGAGAGAGATTGCATCTACCTCTTTCACAGTTCTGTCCACAGCACCTCGTGTGATGCTTACTATACAGTGGGCGCCAGGTGAATGGCTACTGAGTCAATGAATGAATAAGTTACGCAGTAAAGGTCCCAGAGCTCAGACTGACTATCCCCACCCCTACCCCCAATGTCATCTCCAGAACAGCTCCCTGTAATTTTCTGAGAGAAGGCATCGAGCTGTTAGCTTCTTTCAGCAGTGCCGAGTTGGCAAAGTGAAGCTGCTAGCCTGGTTGCCACAGCTCAGCTGGCCGGGCTCCGAGCTGCATCGCTGGCCCTGGGTTGAGGAAGAAAGGGAAGGGCAACTATAGATCACTGTTTCAGTGAAGGGAGCAACACTTGCTTCCGCAGAGAAAATACCTTCTTTATTCACCTTCACCTCACTCCGAAGAGCTCCCGACCAGCCTGCTTTGTCCCTGGATGCTTTCTCTCCCATTTCAGGAAGCCAGGAGCCAGGGCCCACTCCCTCTTTTCTGGTGTGTGGTCTGAGTTTCAATTCTGTCTGGCAGACAGTATGGAGGACTCCAGGTCAGCAGGGTCATCAGAATGCTAAGAGGAAATCTGATTGATGAGCAAGTGTCAGCAGGAATGAATGGGAGCCTTAATTAATGACTTCTGCCCTGTTTCAAAGAAAGGTTCCCTTACACCCAGTTCTCTCTTTTCTCTGGAAAAAAAAAAAATTGGGGTGGGGTGAGGAACTGAGGAAGAAAAGGAGGAAAAAACACCCCTTAATCCAAAGTTTTCAAAACGACATAAAGGAGACTTCAAAGACAGACATGGTCAGTTTTTTATGTGCGAGACTGGTTCAGTGATTCTCTCCTCTCTTTGTTTCCGCGGACAGCTAGGCTCCATTCCAAAGCTAAAAAATAAAAGGCCACATTGTTCTTAGGGGAGCTAGCTTTTACAAGAAATTTCCTCCTCACCACTGGGGCGAATTAACTGCCTCGGCCCTGGGTGCTCTGGGAGCATTTCTTCCTGAGCTGGCTCAGCAGGCCAGCCTCCCACTCCTGCCTGCCCAGGCCAGAAGTGTGCTCCAACTACTCTACTCAACGGACTTAGAAAGCCAACTAGCCTAGAGGAAGACCACAAGTCAGAGTGATAAGTGTGGTAACAGAGACTGGATCAGGATTTACGTGCAACAAAGAGGCAACATTAGAGTACAGAAGGGTACCTAGAACAGGTGGTATTGAAACTGAAGTTTGGGCCTCCCTGGTGGCTCAGCAGTAAAGAATCCACCTGCCAGTGTAGAAGATGTGGGTTCAATCCTTGGGTCGGGAAGATCCCCTGGAGAAGAAAATGGCCACTCATCCCAATATTCTTGCCTGGGAGATCCCATGGACAGAGGAGCCTAGAGGTCTACAGTCCATGGGGTCGCAAAGAGTTGGACATGACTGACTGACCAAACAACAACAACAAAACTGAGGTTTGCATCCAGGAATCTCAGCTTGACTGTCAGTGTTGGACATCTGCTACAGGCTTGGTTGTGGAGTTGGATGGTACAACAGAATACAAAGAGGAAATTTTCAAATCACAGCTCACCCAGTCACTTAAATTCCCTGTTCTTAGAATCCTCAACTCTAACCTGGACTCATAATATCTATTTCTAGGGGTTGCTGAGGAAGCAATAAAATGAGATAACATACATACAATTCTTATATAGTACTTAGCACATAGAAATTCATCAATAAATGATCATTTAGAAAAGGGGAGGGAAGTTAGTCCCTGTTTGAAGGATTTCCCAGTCAACTGAGACAACAAACATGGAAAATAAGTAATTACATTGTGTCTTAGTCAGCTCTAGCTAACAAACTACCATTGACTGGGTGTCCACAAACAACAAAAATTTATTTCTCACAGTTCTGGGGGCTGGAAGTCTAAGGTCAGGGTGCCATCATGGTCAGGTTCTGTGAGGGCCCTCTTCTGTTAATATATTGTAGACTGCTACCTTCTCGCTATGCTTTCATTCATGAGGGTTCCACAGTCATGACTTAATTACCTCCCAAAGGCCTTATCTCCTATCCCATTGAAGTTGAAGGTTTCAACATATAAATTTGGTGAGGGACACAAATGTTCAGCCCACTGCACAATGTAATATTATGAAGTCTACAAGAGGCATATACAAAATATGAGTACATATACAGATGGTGAAGAGGCAAAATGATGTTCAACATCTCTAATTATTAAAGAAATGCAAATCAAAATTACAATGAGATATCACCTCATACCAGTCAGAATGGCCATCATTAAAAAGTTTATAAATAATAAATGCTGGAGAGGGTGTGCAGAGAAGGGAATTCTCCTACACTGTTGTTGGAAATGCAAGTTGGTAAAGTAACTATGGAAAACAGTATGGAGGGTCTCAAAAATTAAAAACAGAGTTGCTATATGATCCAGCAGTCCCATTCCTGGGCATATATACAGGCAAAGCACTAAACTAAAAAGACATATGCGCTCCTATGTTCATAGCAGTACTATTCACAATAGCCAGGACATGAAAGCAACCTAAATGTTCAATGACAGATGAATGTATAAAGAAGATGTGGTAGATATATACAATGGAACACTATTTAACCATAAAATGAACATAATAATGCCATTTACACCAATATGGATGGAACTAGAGATCATCATACTAAGTGAAGTCAGAAAGAGAAAGAAAATTCCACATAATTTGACTTAAACGTGGAATCTAAAATATGACATAAATTATCTATGAAACAGACACAGACATAGAGAACAGGCTTACAGTTGCCAAGGGGGAGAGGATTAGGGAGGGATGGAGTAGGAGGCTGGGGTTAGTAGATGTAAGCTTTTATATATCTAATGGATAAACAACAGAGTCCAACTGTATAACGTGGGGAATCATATTCAATATCCTATAATAAAGCATAATGGAAAAGAATATCTTTTAAAAAGAATATATGTATATTTATAGCTGAATTACTTCACTGTATAATAGAAATTAATATAACACTGTGAATCAACTATACTTCAATAAAAATTAATAAGTATAAAGCATACTGTATAGTATAGTAGGGCTTCCCTGGTGGCTTGGCTGTAAAGAATCTGCCTGCAATGCAGCAGCTGCGGGATATGCAATCCCTGGGTCAGGAAGAACCCCTGGAGAAGGGCATGGCAATCTACTCCAGTATTCTTCCCTAGAGAATCCCATGGACAGAGGAGCCTGGCAAGCTACAGTCCACAGGGTCGCAAAAATTCAGACATGACTGAAGCGACTTAGCATACATGCATGCACGGTACAGTAAGTCTCAAGTGAAAGTTTCAGCAAAGATTTAAGATCCCAAATTTAATCAAAGTGTTAAAAATATGGTAACATTTTACCAAATAAAGGAAGCTGGGAGGACAATCTGAGGAGCAAGCCCAGTGAAACTAGACCAAGATGCTACTATGAGCTTTATGAGTGGAGATGAACAGATGAGAAGCACTGGGGTGACAGAAGCAACCGATCTGGCAATGGGTTGGACATGGGGCTGAGTGCAGAGGAAGAAGTGAAAGATGTCTGAGACTGGGCTTAGTGGAAGGAAGCCAGTGCTACTCCAGATTAATCTCACAAGGAACAAGGCAGAGTTGCTCATTCAGGAGAAAAATGAAAAAGCAAATTGAGGGGATCCAAAATCCAAACCAGTGGGGTAATTAGATTCTTTTACGCTTCTGGAAGTGATGAACTGGAGGGAGGACACATGGCTAACTTTGACTTTTAGCAGCCTCAAATGGTAACAGACTCAATTCTGCAATTCTATCACCCTTATGAATTACTGTTAGAACCCTCATCAGTATACCTCTGGCAACCCTTTCAAGCAGGTGGACACATCTGCTGTCATTTTAGAGATGAGAAAGCTGAAATAATGAGCAGCCTTTTACTAAAAAATTATCAGTCTGTTAACTAAGTTAATTGACTTAACTGATTGTGTTTGAGTTAAAATACAGCAATTCAGTTTGCTGAATTTTTCAAAAACACCTAAAACTAGTAAGTTGTTTTCCAATGACAAATCAAGTTTATGTAAAGTTACTATACAAAAGTAATTTTTACAGATAGTTCTTTGCCATTTGTAATTTTTTCTTTACTATAAAATACATGTACATGGAAAAATAATTCTAAAGGTATGAAAGATTGCAATAGAAAGCAAATCTGCCTGTTCCCAAACCACTCTTGTTTATCCCCTCAAGTCATTACCGGTTTCTTGTTTATCTCTAAAAATGAATATGTTATCTTAGAAAAATATGTTCTACACTAATAAAATGTTGTTTGTATAATTCCTTTTATTTACAATGATGTTATACTATACCAAACATAAAGAAGAGCTAATACCTTTCCTCCCAAACTATTCCAAAAACTGAAGAGGATGGAACACTCCCAAATTCATTCTGTAAGGCCACCATTACCCTGTTACCAAAAACTGACAAAAGTCCTACAAAAAAGGAAACTTACAAATATCTTTGATGAATACAGTTGCAAAAACCCTCTACAAAATACTAGTAAACCAGATTCAACACTATATAAAAAGGATCATATACCATAAATTGGATTTATTCTAGGATCACAAGGATGGTTCAATATTTGCACATCAATCAATGTGGCACACTATATTAACAGAAGGGAAGACAAAAACTTCATGATCATCTCAATAGACACAGAAAAAGCATTTGACAAAATTCAACTGCCATTCATGGAGGAAAAAAATGTATCAGAGTGGGCATAGAGAGAACATATCTCAACATAATAAAGACCATTTATGACAAACCAACAACTAACATCATACTCAATGATGAAAAGCTGAATGCCTTTCCTATAAATTAGAAACATAACTAGGATGCCCACTCACACCACTTCTGTTTACCAAAGCATCAGAAGTCCTAGTCATTGCAGTCAGACAGAAAAAGAATAACAATCATACAAATGAAGGGAAGAGGAAAACTTATTTTTGCAGATGACATGATACTTTATACAGAAAACCCTAAAGTCTGCAGGCACAAAAAAACTTTTAAAACTAATAAATAAGTTCAGTAAAATTGCAGTATATAAGATTAATATAAATAAATGTTTCTTTTCTCTATACTAATAATAAACCACCAGAAATTTGTTTAAAATCCTGTTTAAATTAAAATTTTAATTAACCTATAGAATGGGGGAAACTATTTGCAAACTATATGACTGATAAAGGGTTAATATTCAAAATACACAAACAGTACACACAACTCAATATCAAAAAGCCAAACAACTCAATTTAAAAAATGGGCAGAAGACCTGAACAGCCATTTTTCCAAAGAAGACATACAGAAGGCTAAAAAGCACATAAAAAGATGCTCAACATCACTCATTATTAGAGAAATGCAGATCAAAACAAGAATAAGACACCACCTCATACCCGTCAGAATGGCTATCATCAAAAAGTCTACAAATAACAAATGTTAGTGAGGATGTTGAGAAAAGAGACATCTTGTGTACTGTTAGTGGAAATGTAAATTAGTGTACCCACCACAGAAAATAGTATGATGTTTCCTTAAAAAAATGAAAATATAACTTCTATATGATCCAGCAATTCCACTCCTGGGTATATATCCGGAAAATACAAAAATATCAAAAAAAATGCATCTCAACATTCAAAGCAACACTATTTACAATAATCAAGATAAGGAAGCAACCCAAGCATCCGTTAACAGATGAATGGATGAAGAAGATGTGGTACATATATATAACAGAATATAAAATCAGCCATAAAACCAATGAAATAATGCCAATTGCAGCAACATGGATGGACCTAGAAAATATTATGCTTAATGAAATGTCAGAGAAAAACAAATACTGTATTGCTCATATTGAACATCTAAAAAATAAAATGAATGAATATAGAAAAATAGAAACAGATTCACAGATTTGAAAAACAAAGTAGTAGTTACTAGTGGAGAGAGGGAAGGAGGAAGAGACAAGGCAGAGGTGTGGAATTAAAAGATACAAACTATTACGTATAAAATAGATAAGCAACAAGAATATATTGTATAGCTCAGGAAAATACAGGCATTATCTTGTAGCAACTTTTAATGGCATACAGCCTGTAAAAATACTGTATCACTATGCTCTATGCTGGAGATTACTGGTGGGTTACAGTTCATGGGGTCACAAAGAGTAGGACATGACTGACGGACGACTAACACTTTAGGGCTTCCCTGGTGGCTCAGATGGGAAAGAATCCACCTGCAAGGCAGGAGACATGAGTTTGAACCCTGGGTCAGGAAGATCCTCTAGAGGAGGAAATGGCAATCCACCCCAGTATTCTTGCTTGGAGAATTCCATGGACAGAGAAGCCTGGTAGGCTACAGTCCACAGGATCACAAAAGAGTCAGACATGACTGAGCAATTAACACACACACACACACACACATTTGCTCTATGCCTGAGACTACTATAATACTGTAAATCAACTATACTTCAATTTTTTAAAAAAGGAGTGAAATTGAGAAATTGGTTCAGAAGAAATCAACCTCCTATCATCTCAAGCCAGTGAATCCTTAGGCCCAGGGTAATTCCCATGTGTTTTGGAGTCCCTTCGGGAATGCTGATAAAAGGAGTTTCATTTATCCAGATAATTGTCTTTCAGAGAATGTACCCTTGTTGGCTGTTCTTGCTCTGTCCTTTCTCCCTCCTGCTCTTTCCTTGACACATTACCACCAGTATATTTCATAAGAAAAATAACAGTGATTTAATTTCCAAAGGATATAGAATTTTTAAAAATCACTTGAATCCCAATCAAGAACAACCTTTCACTTGCCCATCAAGATTGGAAAATCAAGGCTCCATACAGTAAGTGATTCATACAGCTTTTTTCCATAGTATGCAGACCTAAACATTTGACCTTGGTTCCCCTCTCTGTACTTTTTATACTGTTGGGGAAATATAACTAAAAACAAAATATCTTCCCCTGCCCAGAAAAATTCTCCATAAGGGCCAAAGAGAAAGAAAGCAATTTTATTATTGAATAAGTACTAAACCAGAATATGATGTAAGCACAGACAATCCATTAAAGAGTTTACTAAGATAGGAAGAAATCGCACCCATTTATACAGTTGTTAGGAGCTGAATCTTTTTCTCTTCGAAATTTATATGTTGCAGTCCTAACCCCTAGCACTTCAGAATGTGACTATATTTGGAGACAGGGCCTTTTAAAAGATGATTAAAAGGAGGGCCCTTATCTAATCTGACCAATGTCCTTGTAAGAGGAAATTTATGTTTTAAAAATTGCTTCACAATGTTATATTGGTTTCTACTATACAACGTGAATCAGTCATAAGTACATATATATTGCCTCCCTCTTGAGCCTCCCTCCCACCTCACCCTCATCTCACCTCTCTAGGTTGTCCCAGAGCACTAGGCTGAAGCTCCCTATGTTATACAGCAATTTCTCACTGGCTACCTATTTAACACTTGGTAAGATCCTAAAGGAAATCAGTCCTAAATATTGACTGGAAGGACTGATGCTGAAGCTGAAACTCCAATACTTTGGCCATCTGATGCGAAGAACTGACTCCTTGGAAAAGACCCTGATGGTGGGAAAGATTGAAGGCAGGAGGAGAAGGGGACGACAGAGGATGAGCTGGTTGGATGGCATCACTGACTCTATGAACACGAGTTTGAGCAAGCTTTGGGAGTTGGTGACAGACAGGGAAGCCTGGCATGCTACAGTCGATGGGGTCTCAGAGTCGGATTCGACTGAGCGACTGAACCGAACTGAATTTTTATATTTCAATGCTACTCCCTCAATTTGTCCCACAGAAAAGGAAATTGAGCACACAGAAAGCCACAGGGCTGTGCGTGTGTACACAACGGAAAACCACGTGGGGACACGGCGAGAAGGCGCTATCGTCAGCAGAGGCCTCGGAAGAAGCCACACTGACCAAGGCCTTAGCTTGGACTCCCAGTCCACAGAACCCCGAGGAATTGATTTCTGTCATTCTGCCATCCCGTCCGTGGTGTTTGGTTATGGCAGTCCTAACAAACCGAGAGCCAAGCTGATGCAATCCGTTTCAAACATGTTCTCAGGTGAAACAAAAGCTAGTCCTCATGTCAGAGGACTTGTCACACATAGTTTATCTTAGATTCACCTGGTAATTGAGGTGGCCATCTATAAACACTTGCTAACTGGCTTTATCCTAAGGAAAAATCAATTTCACAAATCTTCATGAAAGAAGGTAGTTTTACAACTTGGAGCAGGGCACCCACTGAGGTTAGGCTCTTACCTTCCCCCAGAAACTGGGATGTAGGGAGGCTGTCTTCCTTGATGGTTACCTGTTAAAGAGAAGGCTGTCAGGATGGGTGGTGCTGCCAGTACACAGCAATAAGAATATACTTAATGCCGCTCAACTACTCCCTTTAAAAACTTTAACATATTATATTGTTATATGTATTTCACCACTTTAAAAAGAGAGATGTTTTCCAAGTCCTTGAAAGACATGCCTGGCAAAATGCTTTTTAAAAAGATTTATATACATCTCAAAGGGGTAGAGGAAGAACATTTGGTGGGAATGCAAATTAGTACAGCCACTATGGAGAACAGTGTGGAGATTCCTTAAAAAATTGCAAATAGAACTGCCTTATGATCCAGCGATCTCACTGCTGGGCATACACACTGAGGAAACCAGAATTGAAAGAGACACGTGTACCCCAATGTTCATTGCAGNTTAAAAGGAAAAAAAATGCTCTAAGGAAAAGGAGGGGGAGAAGTCTGTCTTCTTACCCTCAACAGGGAGAATTAAGTTCCTTATTTTTAATTTGTATGTGCCATGAGTCACAAAAGAAACAATCAAAAAAATGTAAAGGGAAGCCCTGGATTAGGGAGAAAATATTTGCAAACCATACATCTTATAATAGGTTAAAATCCAAAATACACAAGAAACTTCTACAAATCAGTAGCAAAAGTACAGATAACCTGATTTTAAAGTGGGCAAAAGACCTAGATAGACATTTCTCCAGAGGAAAAAATATGTAAAGATCATAATAATAAGAGTTCAACTAGAACATGAGCCATTACAGACAGGAGACAGGATGCATGGTTATCTTTCTCAACAGGAGCCCCCTGATAAAATTAAATCTTACAGAAAAAAAATTTTTGAATGACCTTCTTTTAAATTATCTTAAGGATGGTGCATATCTAGGGCCATTTCTAACTACAATGGATAAAAGTTAATTTATTACACATAATGGATACTTTAAGTATTGGGGCATAATCCCCTCATTAAATACATTTTTAAAAAGACTTAAAGTAAGAATCTGAGGAAGAAAGAATGGTCAAGAAGGAAGACTGAGCTTCAGGCTTGGCATCTGAGAGGCTGGGAGTGCTATTGACTGAAACAAGAAACACAGTCCTCTGGCTTTGTAGAAAGTTCTGCTGCATCTAGAATATTTCGTGCCCTTTCAGCCCAACCTGCCTGGGTGTTCCACAAGCAGAATCATTCATATCCCAAAACCAAGTTCTTATTTTCCATTTCCCTATAACATCTTTCTAACCTCAGTTGGCTGGACTTTGACCTGGTGATGACAGAAGTCAACGTTTTAATCATCATTTCAAGGGCAGGGTCTATGCAGATGTTTTTGTACAATCTCACAGTGCCTGACACAGGGCAGATGCTCTCCGTATATTCAGTTCAGTCACTCAGTTGTGTCTGACTCTTTGCAACCCCATGGACTGCAGCACACCAGGCTTCCCTGTCCATCACCAACTCCTGAAACTTGCTCAGACTCATGACCATCAAGGTGGTGATGCCATCCAACCATCTCATCCTCTGTCATCTCCTTCTCCCACCTTCAATCTTTCCCAGCATCAGGGTCTTTTCCAATGAGTCAGTTCTTCGCATCAGGGGGCCAAAGTATTGGAATTTCAGCTTAACACAGGGCAGATGCTCTCCGTATATTCAGTTCAGTCACTCAGTTGTGTCTGACTCTTTGCAACCCCATGGACTGCAGCACACCAGGCTTCCCTGTCCATCACCAACTCCTGAAACTTGCTCAGACTCATGACCATCAAGGTGGTGATGCCATCCAACCATCTCATCCTCTGTCATCTCCTTCTCCCACCTTCAATCTTTCCCAGCATCAGGGTCTTTTCCAATGAGTCAGTTCTTCGCATCAGGGGGCCAAAGTATTGGAATTTCAGCTTCAGCATCAGTCCTTCCAATGAATATTCAGGACTGATTTCCTTTAGGATTGACTGGCTTGATCTCCTTGCAATCCAAGGGACTCTTCAAGAGTCTTCTCCAACACCAGCATTAATTCTTCAGTGTTCAGCTTTCTTTATAGTTCAATTCCACATCTATACATGACTACTGAAAAAAACCATAGATTTGAATAGATGTACATTTGTTGGCAAAGTAGTATCTCTGCTTTTTAATATGCTATCTAGGTTGGTCATGGCTTTTCTTCCAAGGAACCAAGTGTCTTTTAATTTCATGGCTGCAGTCACCATCTGCAGTGATTTTGGAGCCCCCCAAAATAAAGTCTGTCATGGTTTCCACTGTTTCCCATCTATTTGCCATGAAGTGATGGGACCAAATGCCATGATCTTAGTCTTCTGAATGCTGAGTTTTAGGCCAACTTTTTCACTCTTCTCTTTGACTTTCAACGAGAGGCTTTCTTTAGTTCTTCACTTTCTGCCATAAGGGTGTCATCTGCATATCTGAGGTTATTGATATTTCTCCCAGCAATCTTGATTCCAGCTTGTTTCTTCCAGTCCAGCATTTCTCATGATGTATTCTGCATATAAGTTAAATAAGCAGGGTGACAATATACAACCTTGACGTACTCCTTTTCCTATTTGGAACCAGTCTGTTGTTCCATGTCCAGATCTAACTGTTGCATCCTGACTTGCATACAGATTTCTCAGGAGGCAGGTCAGGTGGTCTGATATTCCCATCTCTTTCAGAATTTTCCACGGTTTTTTGTGATCCACATAGTCAAAGGCTTTGGCATACTCAGTAAAACAGATGTTTTTCTGGAACTCTTGCTTTTTTGATGATCCAACGGATTTTGGCAATTTGATCTCTGGTTCCTCTGTCTTTTCTAAATCTAGCTTGAACATGAAAAGTTCATAGTTCACATACTGTTGAAGCCTGGCTTGGAGAATTTTGGGCATTACTTCCCTTGCATGTGAGATGAGTCCAATTGTGTGGTAGTCTGAACATTCTCTGGCATTGCCTTTCTTTGGGATTAGAATGAAAACTGACCTTTTCCAGTCCTGTGGCCACTGCTGAGTTTTCCAAATTTGCTGGCATACTGAATGCAGCACTTTCACAGCATCATCTCTTAGGACTTGGAATAGCCCAACTGAAGCTTGTTCATAATGATGCTCCCTAAGGCCCACTTGACTTTGCATTCCAGGATGTCTGGATCTAGGCTGGTCATCACACCATCGTGATTATCTGGGTCATGAAAATCTTTTTTGTACAGTTCTTCTGTGTATTCTTGCCACCTCTTCTTAATATCTCCTTCTTCTGTTAGGTCCATACCATTTCTGTCCTTTATTGTGCCCATCTTTGTGTGAAATTTCCCCTTGTAATCATTAATTTACCTGAAGAGATCTCTAGTCTTCCCCATTCTATTGTTTTCCTCTATTTCTTTGCATTGATCTTTGAAGGAAGGCTTCCTTATCTCTCTGTGTTATTCTTTGGAACTCTGCATTCAAATGGATTTATCTTTCCTTTTAGCCTTTGCCTTTCACTTCTTTTCTCACCTATTTGTAAGGCCTCCTCAGACCACCATTTTGCCTTTTTTCATTTCTTTTTCTTGGGCTGGTCTTGATCACTATCTCCTGTACAATGTCACAAACATCTGTCCATTATTTCTTCGGGCATTCTATCAGATCTAATCCCTTGGATCTATTTATCACTTAGATATAGCTCATGGTGACTAGACCTACCTGGTGGCTCACACAGTAAACTGCCTACAATGTGGGAGACCTGGGTTCAATCCCTGATTGGGAAGATCTCCTGGAGAAAGAAAAGGCAACCCACTCCAGTATTCTTGCCTGGAAAATCCCATGGATGGAGGAGCCTGGTAGGCTACAGCCCATGCGGTCCCAAAAAGTTGGACACGACTGAGCAACTTCACTTTATGGTGATTAGTGATCTAAGAAGATTTAGCTTTGGGATGAGGGACCAGGCTTGATCACTCAAGAGCTTTTGTGTGAAGTGAAGTGAAGTGAAGTCACTCAGTTGTGTCCGACTCTGCGACTCCGTGGACTGTAGCCTGCCAGGCGCCTCTGTCCATGGGATTCTCCAGGCAAGAATACTGGAGTGGGTTACCATTTCCTTCAGAGAAAACTCCTGACATAGACATCAGAAGGGGGACAGAGAGGCTCCCCTGCTAGTGTTAGCAATGGAGTTATATACTTTTTAATTGGTCATTGCTGCTGCTAAGTCACTTCAGTCGCGGCTGACTCTGTATGACCCCACCGATGGCAGCCCATCAGTTTCCCCTGTCCCTGGGATTCTCCAGGCAAGAACACTGGAGTGGGTTGCCATTTCCTTCTCCAATGCATGAAAGTGAAAAGTGAAAGTGAAGTTGCTCAGTCGTGTCCAACTCTTAGTGACCCCATGAACTGCAGCCCACCAGGCTCCTCTGTCTATGGGATTTTCCAGGCAAGAGTACTGGAGTGGGTCGCCATTGCCTTCTCCTAACTGGTCATTACAATAAATCAAAAGAATGTCTCAAGGTTGTAAAGATCTTACTAGACCCACTCCTATAGTTTACATTTTAAGATGACAAGATTAGAATTAACAATATAAAGATCTTACCAGACTCACTCCTATAATATACTTTTTAAGATAACAGGATTAGTCAGGTTTTCCAGAAGGAGAAACTGTCCTCAAGCAGGATACACTGTTATATAATTCTTAGTACAGAGTTTAAACTGAGTTGTTTGTTGTGTAATCATCAGTTTCAGGCTTAAATAAAAAAATGTTTTATGTGACTAAGACTAAGGAATGTAGAGAGAAAAAAAGTCTTTTGTCCTTTCCTTCTCCTTGAGAATTCCATACCTCTATTTCCTTCTTAAGAGCCCCAGACCCCTTTCTCCTTCTCAGAGACCCCAGACTTCTCATCAACCTGCCTAGGAATTGACTATTCTCAATTTCCACTATATAATTGTAAGAGATTTGATTTAGCTCATACCTGAATGGTTTAGTGGTTTTCCTTTCTTTCTTCAAGTCTGAACTTTGCAGTAAAGAGTTCATGATCTGAACCACAGTCAGCTCCCAGTCTTGTTTTTGCTGACTATATAGAGCTTCCCCATCTTTGGCTACAAAGAATATAATCAATCTGATTTCAGTATTGACCATCTGGTTGATGTCCATGTGTAGAGTCATCTCTTGTGTTGTGGAAGAGGGTGTTTGCTATGACCAGTACATTCTCTTGGCAAAACTCTTTTAGCCGTTGCCCTGCTTCATTCTGTACTCCAAGGCCAAATTTGCCTGTTACTCCAGATATTTCTTGACTTCTTAATTTTGCATTCCAGTCCTCTATGATGAAAACAACATCTTTTTTTGGTGCTAGTTCTAGAAGGTCTTGTAGGTCTTCATAGAACTGTTCAAATTCAGCTTCTTCAGCAATACTAGTTGGGGCATAGACTTGGATTACTGTGATATTGAATGGTTTGCCTTGGAAATGAAGAGAGATCATTCTATCATTTTTGAGATTGCATTTCAGACTCTTTTGTTGACTATGAGGGCCACTCCATTTCTTCTAAGGGATTCTTGACCACGGTAGTAGATATAATTGTCATCTGAGTTAAATTTGCCCATTCCAGTCCATTTTAGTTCACTGATTTCTAAAATATCAGTGTTCACTCTTGCCCCCTCCTGTTTGGCCACTTCCAATTTACCTTGATTCATGGACCTATATATATATTGAGTCAATAATTAGTTATCCACTCATGATGATTAAACCATCTGGAACTTAAGCAAGAAAGTGACTTAAGATTTGTATTTAATAGGATTACTCTGGTTTCAATCTGCAGAATCTCTAGAGGTTTTCTTAATCTCAGCACTATTGATATTTGAACTGGTTAATTCTTTGTTGTGGGGGACTGTCCTTGCATTGTAGGATGTTTAGCATCCTACATTCCTGGCCTCTACCTACTTATTATTATTAGCTCTCATCCCCAATTATAAAAGCAAAAATGTCTCTTCAGACATTGGCAATGCTCTCCAGGAAGCAAAATCGTCCCTTGATGAGAACCACTGTCCAAAAGGGAAAAGAAGATGAAGGATCAGTCAGAGGCCAGTCACCAGGTAATCTCATAGGAAGAAGAGAGAAATACAGTCACATTGATTGAAAATGTCTACTATATACTGGGCACTTTACATATGTTATCATATTCTAAAGAGGGATATGGAATAAGGAGCCCCACTCCCATACTGACTGCCCCCTGAAATCCTTTGACCTGAGGTCAATCTCCCAAATGATTAAACCCTACAACAGACACCATCACTTTCCCTGGCCCCATATGAGTGCAGTGGAGTCTAATTCCCACGCCATGTCAAAGAGTGTTTGACATTGCTCCATGGATATTAATTTGGTATTCTGGGGAGGCCTCAAAATCAGTTTTCAGTCAGCTCCAAGGGGGAAGAGGGAGAGGTTCTTTGCACACGCTGGTCAAACTCCAGAACTTAGGTATACTATTCCTTTGCCCAAGCCCTCAGGCACCTTTGGGGAGCCTCTCCCTGGGGATCACACAGCTGTAGGGCTAAGAGCTGAATGCTGGAGTCAACCAATTTTACTGGTGAGGTTCAGCTCAGAGGGCCCTGGGCAGGTGCCTATGCCTTCATTAAGCAGCCTGGGGACTTGGTTTGCTCTCCTCTGCTCTCACCAATGCCCGCTGATTGTCGCTGGTATTAATAACATAAGCAGCAGGAGGCTTCGCACCAGAATCAGGTCTGTCTGGATAATTATCTAGTGGCCGAGGACCAGTCAGTAAATTACTCTGTGACCTGAGAATTCAGCAGGTTACCACCATCACTCAGTCCTGCTCACTTTATTGCTCTCCCCTCCTGCTGCACTGACATTTATTTGTCTAGTTTACATTCAGGGCATTGATTTCATGCCTTTTGTTTTCTGACTTACAGATGAAGATTAGTTCCTTTGGGAAGGCTGGTTCTCAGGTCAGTGGGATGACTGTAGTGAAATGGGGAGGGGAAACATTGGAGTTTTTGTTTAGTGCAATTGTTTCATGGACTCCCAGCACATCAACACCTGCTCTCTGTGTTACTCCCAAACACATTTGTTTTTGTCAAGAATTGTGACACTCTCTAGTAAACTGCCTGTATATGTAACCTTGCATATTAGAGAAGGGGAGGTCAGAGAAAAAACTCACATCACCCCCACCTCACACACTACATTTCAGCTATACCAAATAGGAATGGTCAAATTACTTTTTCCAAATTATTAATAATTGGGATATTTGCATAAACTGTTCCCTTTATCTAGAACACTCTTTGCCCTCTCCTATACTGCACTCTTGTTCATCCTTCAGGTCCTACTTTAGATGCTACTACCTGCCCACCCTCCACCCCCACCACCAACACAAGGAAGTTTTTCCTCACCAATCCAGAATAGAGTTACTCATGCCCCTTCTAGACTGCCATAGCATCCTATCAGTTCAGTTCAGTTCAGTCACACTGTTGTGTCCAGCTCTTTGCGACCTCATGAATCGCAGCACGCCTCCCTGTCCATCACCAACTCCTGGAGTTCACCCAGACCCACGCCCAATGGAGTCAGTGACGCCATCCAGCCATCTCATCCTCGGTCGTCCCCTTCTCCTCCTGCCCCCAATCCCTCCCAGCATCAGGGTCTTTTCCAATGAGTCAACTCTTTGCATGAGGTGGCCAAAGTACTGGACTTTCAGCTCTAGCATCATTCCTTCCAAAGAAATCCCAGGGCCGATCTCCTTCAGAATGGACTGGTTGGATCTCCTTGCAGTCCAAGGGACTCTCAAGAGTCTTCTCCAACATCACAGTTCAAAAGCATCAATTCTTCAGCGCTCAGCCTTCTTTACAGTCCAACTCTCACATCCATACATGATCACAGGAAAAACCATAGCCTTGACTAGAAGGACCTTAGTCAGTAAAGTAATATCTCTGCTTTTGAATATAGTATCTAGGTTGGTCATAACTTTTCTTCCAAGGAGTAAGCGTCTTTTAATTTCATGGCTACAGTCACCATCTGCAGTGATTTTGGAGCCCAGAAAAATAGTCTGACACTGTTTCCACTGTTTCCCCATCTATTTCCCATGAAGTGATGGGACTGGATGCCATGATCTTCGTTTTCTGAATGTCGAGCTTAAAGCCAACTTTTTCACTCTCCACTTTCACTTTCATAAAGAGGCTCTTTAGTTCCTCTTCACTTTCTGCCATAAGGGTGGTGTCATCTGCATATCTGAGATTATCGCCTATCTGAGGTTATTGATATTTCTCCCAGCAATCTTGATTCCAGCTTGTGTTTCTTCCAGTCCAGCGTTTCTCATGATGTATTCTGCATATAAGTTAAATAAGCAGGGTGACAATATACAGCCTTATTTTAATGAGCTGTTCATATTGGTTGCGATTACGTGTTTTCTTCTCTGTCCCATCTTTTCAGACTATGAGCTCAATGAGGACAAAAATTAGTTCACATCTGTACTCAGCTCCCATTTAAAGTAGCCAAAAAGATTTAGTAAGTAGATGTAGGAAGATATCCCCTATGTCTATTTTCCAGGCAAACTCATTTTTCACCTTCAACTCAGCAAAGACATTCACTTTCATATTCAACACCACTCTCCAAAGAGAGCTGTCATGAAGTTTCCCAGCGGGGAACCTACAGCTTTGGCTAAGGATTTTATGCCCATTGCCTGGAATTATCTACTTCATCCAATCCTCTTTTCAATTCACTGGTAAATTGAAACTCTTACCCAGCACTAGTAAGGGTTTATGTTTACAGTTAGACATATTTGGGACTCTGACTTGGTTCACCACCTACCACTGTTGAAAAATGACTTAAATGATCTGACCAAGCCTTAATCTCCTCAGCTATGAAATCAACATACTAGTTTCTACCTCATAGAGCTACAAGGATTGAATGAGGTGTAACCTTAGTAAAATGTATGACTCAGCTCCCAGCTGAGTGCTGTACTGAGTGCTGTATAAGATTTAGTTATCACTATTGATGCATTTATCAAGCTGAATTTTACATGCCTGTCTCCCCTACAAGATTGTGATCTCCTTAAAGTTCAGGAACTTATATTCATATCTGTATTCCCAGACTGTGCCCAGGACATAGTAAGCTACAAATAAATGTTTTACTATGTCAAATTGAATTATACTTTTAGAAAAGAAAGGTATTCTTAGAAGTACAAGAATTTAAAATAATACTTTAAATTATTGTTGTTTAATCGCTAAGTCGTGTCCAACTCTTTACGACCCCATGGACTGCACACAAGTGTTCTCTGTCCTTCACTATCTCCCAGAGTTTGCTTAAACTCATGTCTATAGAGTCGGTGATGCCATCCAAGCATCTCATCCTCTGTCATCCCCTTCTCCTCCAGCCCTGTCTTTCCCATCATCAGGGTCTTTTTCAATGAGTCAGCTCTTTGCATCAGGTGGCCAAAGTATTGGAGCTTCAGCTTCAGCATTAGTCCTTCCAATAAATATTCAGGGTTGATTTCCTTTAGGACTGACTGGTTTGATATTTTAAATAAAGTAGGATTTTTTTTTTTTTAAGTGTAGAACATGTTACCTGATCTGATCATAGTCTAAAGTGGCTGTGACATTTTCACTTTCATGTTCATGTTTTCACTTTGGTTCTCACAGTGAATTCATGTAGCAGATATTACTATTCTGAGTTCACAAATGAAAGAAAGAACTTTGATTTTGCTCCAAATTCAGAGCAATTAGCAGAACCCAAAACTGTTATCACTTTTCTCCCCTCTTATGCTTCCCTTGCCCACCCCCACCCCAACCCTCCCCATAGAAGGAGTAACTCAACCACTCTTAAAAGTCAGGTATAAGATACTAAGCTTCCCCAAATGATCCCTCACCCAGCATCCAAGGAAAGCAGGCACCAGGCATGGGGCCCTTCTCCAACATGCCATTCCCACTGGTTACTGCAGCCACCATTTCTCCACAGGCTGATGGAGAAAGCATGTGTGTGCTGTATGTCCTGCCCTCAGCATTCAGGAGACACTTGGTTTCTCCCAGTGCTTTGGGCTCTTCCAGGCTTTTCCTGCGCTTTTGTGAAGCCGAGAAGATGAAGCATAAGGGTATCAAAAGCTGTAAACAGTCCCTACCTCTGGAGACAGGCATTTACTAGAAGAAAGGATGGACCACTGGCTTCCCAGAGCATTATTCAGCCACATTAGAGAAAGGATTAAGCAGATACATTCAGCTATTCTAACAGATTTTCTTTAAGCTTTGAATACGCCTCTCACACTCACTCAGATAATCACATTAGTTTTGTATTAAAAGATCCCTTTTATAGAAAGTACCTAAACCGCTTAAACCACCCAGAGAGGTTGCATACATTATCAAACACCGGGACAAACAAAAGGGATTTTCTATTCCACATTTCAGTTTTTCTTATTCCTCAAAAAATCTGGGAAATTGAGGTAGAAATAATTTTGCAAGTGGACAGTGGGAGGAGAGAAATTCTCACTCCTTCCTTCCCTGGGCAGTCCCTTGGCAATCAGAACTGGGAAGACTAAAAAACTTCCAACTACAGCGCCAGCAAAAAACAGAAGTTAAGACAGAAATGAAGATAGCAGGGCAAAGAAGGGGGTAGAAAGAAGTGTGCTTGCCTCTCTGACACAGGAAATTGCATTTGGAACCAAGGGAGAGTAGAAATGCACAGGACTGGGGGTCAGACCACCGCCATTTACTAGATCTATGGCTAGTGGCTGGGGGGGGAAGAGTCACTTCATTTTTTTTTGGCCTCACAGTCCTTCTTATAAAATAGAAGTAGGTAATATCTGCCTTACTCCCCACACAGGGATGTGAAGGGGCTCAAATGAGAAAACGAAGGTGGCGGAGTTCATATAAACTGTGATACAAGCTTTACAGGGTAGGTTTCTTTTGGCTTTCCTTTAATAACTCCCATGATGATAGTAACTATGCCTATTCTTCTCAGACATGATGGGTATCTAACCCTTAGTATATGATGAGTAGAGCTTTATATTTTTTAAAATAGTGCTTTTACTGCCTTTCTCACCAAGCTGTATCCACCCTGCTAACTTCTATCCTTCAAGTCTCAGCTCAAATGTTACTTCTCCTTTAAAGCCTTCCTGAAACATTCACAATAAATTCATCACTTCAGCTTTCATGCTTCCACAAAATCCTGAATGCAACACAAATTCTTAGCCCAAAGAATTTAATCATCTCACATTGTGGCCATTTCTCCCCATTAAGAGTGAGATTCCTGAAAACAATAAGGTTTTTGCCTTTGAATTCTTACTACTTAACACTGTACAGCACAGAGTAGCCATTAATACATGGTTGAATGAATCAATGATAAATGAACAAACAATCTCAAGAATTGCAGTTATTTGGCCCTGGGAAGAGAAATTCAAGGGGTAACTTAAGAATTAGATTTCAAAATAAAGGTTTTTAAATTTTAAAGATGAATGAGTCTGTACCATACACTTTGCTGTGTTGTTTAGAGCATAAGACTATTGGGTGAACTGAATTAACCACTGGCTTTTCATTTCCTTTGCTGGGTAAAACTTGAGGAAAGGGCCTTAAATTATAATGGAGAAGATTAAGTTAGACTAGAGTTTCTCAACACCAATATTATTTCCATTTGGGTGGGTGGGTGAAGTCGCTCAGTCGTGTCCGACTCTTTGCGACCCCGTGGACTGTAACCTATGAGGCTTCTCCATCCATGGGATTCTCCAGGCAAGAATACTGGAGTGGATTGCCATTTCCTTTTCCAGAGGATCTTCC
This sequence comes from Aepyceros melampus, assembly GCA_006408695.1. Taxonomy (NCBI): domain Eukaryota; kingdom Metazoa; phylum Chordata; class Mammalia; order Artiodactyla; family Bovidae; genus Aepyceros; species Aepyceros melampus. The sequence continues at coordinate 9,725 of SJXQ01004141.1, read as the reverse complement.
CGACCCAGGGATCGAACCCGGGTCTCCCGCATTGGAGGCAGACGCTTTAACCTCTGAGCCACCGGGGAAGCCATTTGGGGTCAGATAATACTTTGTTGTGAGAGGCTGTCCTTTGCATTGTAGGATGCCCACTAAATTAGATGCCAGTACAGCCCACCCTCTCATCTCAAACACACATCCCTACTTGCTATGATCAATAACATCTCCATCATAGTCAAATGCCCCTGGGTGGCAAAATTGATACTAGTTGAAAACCACTGACATAGACCTAAAGCATAAATTCCTGCAGGTGAGGGTTTTGTGGCATCAGAAAAGGAGACAAAAGAGATGGTGTGGCTCTGACCATGAGTTCCTTAAAGATAAAACAGACGGTTTCCTTTACTGGTTTACATTGTACCTTCTATTCTGAAGGTACGCAGATCAGTTAAATAAACTGATATTGTGATAACACACGAAGCGCCTCCTGTCAACCATGAGATTTCTGAAACAAGAATAATCCGAAAGCCTTTGTTGATGAAAAAAGAGGCCATTTATCAAATCACCTGGCTTTTTTCACTGTATTGCACTACTCAAGGGCATTTAATATACATCCACAGTGTCAAAGCATCTTACATATCACCTGAGCAAAATCAATCACTTGGAGTTATTGATGGTTTTCTGCATGCCTTTCTTTGGCTATTTACATCTAGATTTCAGGAGCTACAAAACAAAGAAAAATGGCTAAAGCCACTCTCTCAAAGCTAAAGAGGAAGTCTGATAACAGAACAGATGCAAACATCTCTGCATAGACACACCTGATTCCCTATCTCTGCTCTGCCACCGAATGGCTGGTGAGCTACCAATGATCCCACAGTTCATCTGTGAGCCAAGTAAGGTGGAAAGTGAAAGTGAAGTCGTTTAGCCATGTCCGACTCTTTGCGACCCCATGGACTATAGCCTACCATGCTCCTCCGTCCATGGTTTTCCAGGCAAGCATACTGGAGTGGACTGCCATTTCTTTCTCCAGGGACCTTCCTAACCCAGGGATTGAACCCAGGTCTCCTGCATTGCAGGCAGACGCTTTACTGTCTGAGCCACCAGGGAAACCAAGTAAGGTGGTAGTAGATGCAAATGTCTGAGTAGAGTCAGAAGCAGTTTTTCAAACTACTTCACCTATGTTACAAAACACATTCAACTATTCATCATGACATTGTTCACCTATATATAATGACATTTAAACTAGCCAACAAGGCTTCCCGGGTGGCTCAGTTGTAAAGAATTTGCCTTCCAATGCAGGAGACATGGGTTTGATCCCTGTGTTGGAAAGATTCCCTGGAGAAGGAAATGGCAATCCACCCTAGTATTCTTGCCTGGGAAATCCCATGCACAGAGGAACCCAGGACACTACAGTCCATGGGGTCAAAAGAGAGTCAGACACAACTCAGCAATGTAACTGGCCAACAAACAGCTATTGAGAAAACTTTTTGACTAAGTGTTCCTCCAGACACAGTAAATCTATTTCTACATTAAGGCAGATCAGGAAACACACATACACACATACACACACTGACATATATACATACCAGTAGTATATTTTATTACTTCATTAAGTATAATCATTATCCTTTGTATTATGACTTTCCTTTATACTGCAAGGTAAGCCATTTCCTTTATTCTGAAAGGAAAGTCATATAAGAATGAATATGATAAAGATCATATAAGAATGAATATAGGGAATTCCCTGGTGGCCCAGTGATTAAAACTCTGAGCTTCCAATGCAGGTGGTGTAGGTTTGATCCCTGGTCTGGGAACTAAGATTCTGCATGCCACATTGTACTGCCAAAAAATAAAAATAGATAATTTTTTAAAAGATGTTTTAAAAACAGAATGAATTCAGTACAATTTAGCAGTAGGTATAGAGTCCACCAACTTGATGGACATGAGTTTGAGCAAGCTCCAGGAGTTGGTGATGGAAAGGGAAGCCTGGCATGCTGCAGTCCATGGGGTTGCAAAGAGCTGTACACAACTGAGCGACTGAACTGATAGAGAAACTGAAAATCTTATTCATTACATTTTTATTCTTTCAGTAAGTTTCTGTGTGGGATTCTCCAGGTTGATTGATCTGGTTTTATCATAAGCACAGTGTGAACTATTTAACTGACTTTATTTTCCTCCTTGCAAATGGTTGGTAAAAAGCATAGAGCCAATTGCTTGGCTTCATTCAACAGAAAATGTTGAGAATTCCATGGCAGCATTTCCTAGAGAGTGTTTGGCAGAGCATTAGTTCCTCAAATGTTGTTGGAAAGGGGGCTCTCAATCAAATGAGTATGGGAAATGTCACATTCTTGTCGGTTCACAATGCACATGGCACATAGTTCTGAGAGATTCTGTAGTAAAGATAAATTGTTGAAATTTATTTTAGCCACGTTCAAACAGTTTGATTATGAAGCTCTCTTTTCAGTTCAGTTCAGTTCAGTCACTCAGTCGTGTCCAACTCTTTGTGACCCCATGAATCGCAGCATGCCAGGCCTCCTTGTCCATCACCAACTCACGGAGTTCACTCAGACTCATGTCCATCGAGTCAGTGACGCCATCCAGCCATCTCATCCTCTGTCGTCCCCTTCTCCTCCTGCCCCCAATCCCTCCCAGCATCAGGGTCTTTTCCAATGAGTCAACTCTTCGCATGAGGTGGCCAAAGTACTGGAGTTTCAGCTTTAGCATCATTCCTTCCAAAGAACACCCAGGGCTGATCTCCTTCAGAATGAACTGGTTGGATCCCCTTGCAGTCCAAGGGACTCTCAAGAGTCTTCTCCAACACCACAGTTCAAAAGCATAAATTCTTTGGCGCTCAGCCTTCTTCACAATCCAACTCTCACATCCATACATGACCATAGGAAAAACCATAGCCTTGACTAGACAGACCTTAGTCGGCAAAGTAATGTCTCTGCTTTTGAATATACTGTCTAGGTTGGTCATAACTTTCTTTCCAAGGAGTAAGCATCTTTTAATTTCATGGCTACAGTCACCATCTGCAGTGATTTTGGAGCCCAGAAAAATAAAGTCTGAGACTGTTTCCACTGTTTCCCTGTCTATTTCCCATGAAGTGATGGGACTGGATGCCATGATCTTCGTTTTCTGAATGTTGAGCTTTAAGCCAACTTTTTCACTCTCCTCTTTCACTTTCATCAAGAGGCTTTTTAGTTCCTCTTCACTTTCTGCCATAAGAGTGGTGTCATCTGCATATCTGATGTTATTGATATTTCTCCCAACAATCTTGATTCCAGCTTGTGTTTCTTCCAGTCCAGCATTTCTCATGATGTACTCTGCATAGAAGTTAAATAAGCAGGCTGACAATATATAGCCTTGATGTACTCCTTTTCCTATTTGGAACCAGTCTGTTGTTCCATGTCCAGTTCTAACTGTTGCTTCCTGACTTGCATACAGATTTCTCAGGAGGCAGGTCAGGTGGTCTGGTATTCCCATCTCTTTCAGAATTTTCTACCTCTCTTTTACGTAACACCAACTTACATCTGGCCTTACTATCATTCTGTGGAAACTGTTTGATAAATGCTGTTTTATGGTTTGCATTCCTGGATCCATTTTACATCGAATCACGATTCCTTTTAAATCTCCCTATCCCATTTATGCTGTGCTTAGCATATATATTTAGATCACCTAAAATCCTTTCAGAACAAGATGTGGAAAAATTGAAAAATAAATAGGAGGTCAAAATGGCAGGAGAGGAGAATCTGGGGTTCACCTTTCCCCATAAGCATGTCAACAATGCATCTGCAGGTGGAACAATTCACATAGAGTACCTGCTGAACACTTGCAGAGGGCCTCAAAAGGAAAAGATCCTCACCTAACTAGGTAGAACAAAAGAGAGGGGAGAAAAAGAAAAGAAGGAAATGAGATGGGTCGCATCCCTGGTGGGTGGAGAGCTGAAGGAGAGGAGAGGTTACCACACCAAGGAGGCTCCCCTCACACCAGTGAAGTATGCCAAAATAGAGCAGGGAGCTTCAGGGGCTACTAGAAGAAAGTGCAACAGCTGGTCTGTGTTGGGCAGGACAGAGTGAGACTTGTACTGATGGTCTGTGGTACAGCCCTGCATGTCCCAGCCTGAGACGTACATCCACCATTGCTAATGGGGGCTGGGTACTGAAGCATGCAGTTAGGAGAGTGGACCCACAGAGAGGGCTGCTGTTGGCTATATGAAGACAGACTAAGGGGATGGGAGAGAGGAGCTCAACTGCATGAAGACAACTTGAGAGGATAGGTGTGAGGAGCTCTGCAGCCAGGAATGCTCCTGGAGGAAGCACAGGCTGCCTTGGAAGCAAGGGGCCATTGCTGAGTGGTGCATAAGGGGCAGAGCTGCCATTGTAGACTCTCTCCCCACGCACTAGCCCCTGCCTCCATGGGCACTAGACAGGGAATCCCATTGGAGCTGAGCACACACACCCCAGTCACCACCTCTTGCCTTTCCCACATAAGTGAGCAAGCCTGCCCCAGTCAGTCACTGCCTCTACTGCCTCTTGCCTGGGCAGATAACAGATGCCTGAGGGTGGCCCACATGCAGAGGTAGGGTCAAAACCAAAGCAGAAGGCTCAGGGGCTGTGCAACCAAGGAAGAGAGACTGAAATCTCTCTGTGCAGCTGCACAAGCCATGGATTAAACCCCCATGATAAGCTTGGTAAACCAAGCATCTACAGCACATCTAAATGGACAAGTGCTTCCACAACTGAGACATATCTAGCTTTAGCAGCTGCTTTGGGAGCATGCAGTTTGAGGAAGAGATCACAAACACAGTAAGTTAGACAAAATGAGATGAAAAAGAGAAATATGTTGGTAAGTAAGGTAAAAACCTACAAGACCAAATAAATGAAGAGGAAACAGGCAATGTCCCTGAAAAAGAATTCAGAGTGATAGTAAACACAGTCCAAGATCTGGGAAACAGAATGGAAGTACAGATCAAGATGCAAGATACGTTTAACAAGGACCTAAAGTGGTAACGGAGAAGGCAATGGCACCCCACTCCAGTACTCTTGCCTGGAAAATCCCACGGACGGAGGAGCCTGGTAGGCTGCAGTCCATGGGGTCGCATAGAGTAGGACACGACTAAGCGACTTCACTTTCACTTTTCACTTTCATGCATTGGAGAAGAAAATGGCAACCCACTCCAGTTTTCTTGCCTGGAGAATCCCAGGGACGGGGGAGCCTGGTGGGCTGCCGTCTATGGGGTCGAATAAACACAGTCCAAGATCTGGGAAACAGAATGGAAGTACAGATCAAGATGCAAGATACGTTTAACAAGGACCTAAAGTGGTAACGGAGAAGGCAATGGCACCCCACTCCAGTACTCTTGCCTGGAAAATCCCACGGACGGAGGAGCCTGGTAGGCTGCAGTCCATGGGGTCGCATAGAGTAGGACACGACTAAGCGACTTCACTTTCACTTTTCACTTTCATGCATTGGAGAAGAAAATGGCAACCCACTCCAGTTTTCTTGCCTGGAGAATCCCAGGGACGGGGGAGCCTGGTGGGCTGCCGTCTATGGGGTCGAACAGAGTCGGACACGACTGAAGTGACTTAGCAGCGGCAGCAGCAAAGTGGTAAACAACCCATTTGCCGATGCAGATGTAACAGACACAGGCTCTATCCCGGGTCAGAAAGATCTCCTGGAGGAGGGCATGGCAATCCACTCTAGTATTCTTTCTTTCCTGGAGACTCCAATGGACATCTGTCCCATGGACAGAGGAGACTGGCAGGCTACTGTCCATAGCGTCACAAAGAGTCGGACATGACTGAGGTGACTTACCACCTTAGCAGCCCAGTGGCTCAGTGATAAAGAATTCACCTGTGATTCAGGAGACATGTGTTTGATCCCTGGGTCAGGAGGATCCCCTGGAGAAGGAAATGGCAACCCACTCCAATATTCTTGCCTGGGAAATCTCATGGACAGAGGAACCTGGCAGGCTACAGTCCATGGGATTACAAAGAATCAGACATAACTTGGTGACCAAACAACAGCAACAAGAACTGAAGAACAAACAAACAATGATGAACAACACAATAAATGCAATAAAAAATATACTAGAGGGAATCAATAACAGAATAACTGAGAAAGAAGAACAAACAAGTGAGCTAGAAGATAGAATGGTGGAAATAACCGGCAGGAAGCAAAATAAAGAAAAAGGAATGGAAAGAAATGAGGACTGTCTCAGAGACCTCTGAGACAATATTAAACATACCAGCATTTGAAGTATAGGGGTCCCAGAAGAAGAGTAAGACAAAAGGTCTGAGAAAATATTTGAAGAGATTATGGTCAAAAACTTCCCTAACATGGGAAGTACAGAAGTAACCGAAGTACAGAGTCCCACACAGGAAAAACATATTAATCAAACTAACAAAAATTAAACATGAAGAAAAAATAAAAGTAGCAAGGGAAAAGCAACAAATAATATACAGTGGAATCCCCATAAGGTTATCAGTCGGTTTTTCAGCAGAAACTCTACAGGCTAGAGGGAGTGGCAGGATATATTTAAAGTGATGAAAGGGAAAACCTATAACCAAGAATATTCAATAAGAATACCCAATAAGGTTCTCATTCAGATTCAACAGAGAAATAAATATTTTTACAGACAAGAAAAAGCTAACAGAATTCAATACCACAGCTTTACAACAATGTTAATAGAACTTCCATAGGCAGGAAACAAAAGAAGAAAAAGAACTACAAAAACAAATGAAAACAGTGAAGAAAAAAAGCAACAATAACATACATATCAATAATTATCTTAAGTGTAAATGGATTAAAGGCCACAACCAAAAGACACAGACTGGCTGAATGGATAAAAAAAAAACAAGACCCGTGTATATGCTGTCTACAAGAGACCCACTTCAGACCTATGGGCACATACATACTAAAAGTGAGGGGATGGAAAAAGATGTTGCACGCAAATGGAAATTTAAAAAATCTGGAGTGGCAATGCTCATACCAAACAAAAGAGACATTAAAGACCATTACAAGACACAAGGTAGGACAACATAATGGTCAAGGGATCCATCCAAGAAAATATAACAACTGCAAATATTTCTGCACCCAATATAGGAGCATCTCAATGCATAAGTCAAAGGCTAACAGCCATAAAATAGAAAATCGACAGTAACACAATAATAGTGGGGGACTTTAATATTCCACTTACACTAATGGATAAAGCACTGAGACAGAAAATTAATAAGGAAACACAAGACAAATGACACATTAGACAGATAGACTTAATTGATAGTTATAGGACATTGCATCCAAAAGAAGCAGAGTATAATTTCTTCTCAAGCATACATGGAACATTCTCCAGGATAGATCATATCTTGGGTCACAAATCAAGCCTCAGTAAATTTAAGAAAATTAAAATCATATCAAACATTTTTTTCTGACCACAATGCTGTAGTAATTGGAAAAAAACTAAAAAACACAAACATATTGAGGCTAAAAAATGTTATTAAATAATCAATGGATCACTGAGGAAATAAAAAAATAAAAGGACAACTCAAAACTTATGGGATGCAACAAACACAGTTGTAAGAGGGAAGTTTATAGCAATAAAATGCTACTTCAAAAAAACAAGCAAAATCTCAAATAAATAGTCTATACGTACACCTAAAGCAACTAGAGAAAGTAAAACAAACAAAATCCAAAGTTAGTAGAAGAAAGAAATTAATAGATCAGAGCAGAAATGAATGAAATAGAGACAAAGAAAACAGAAACAAAGATCAATGAAACTAAAAGCTGGTTCTGGGACTTCCCTGGTGGTCCAGGGGCTAAGACTCTGAGCTCCCAATGCAGGGGGCCCAGGTCTGTGATCCCTGATCGGGGAACTAAATCCCACATGCTGCAACTAAGAGTTTGCATGCTGTAACTAAAGATCCTGCAAGTAGGAACTACAGATCCTGTATGCTACGCCACAACAAAGACTGAAGATCCCATGCTGCCACTAAGACATGGAGCAGCCAAATAAATATATCATCCCACCCTCGGCCTCTCCCACAGAGTCCAAAAGACTGTTCTATACATCTGTGTCTCCTTTGCTGTCTCACATACAGGGTTATCGTTACCATCTTTCTAAATTCCATATATATGTATTAGTATACTGTATTGGTGTTTTTCTTTCTGGCTTACTTCACTTGAGCACAGGCAGAGGAGGCGGCTGCCGCACTTGAGCGCGGCCGAGAGCTACCGACTTCGCCAGGAGAAGCCACCTCGCCCCCAAGGACAGGAGCGGCAGCTGAGACGAGCCACCCATGCCCGAGGCCAGGGCCAGTGGCCTGGAGAAGCAACCCGAGGAGTGGTGTCTGGGCAAGGACAGGAGGGCCTAGAGGAGCTATCCTACATTGAAGGTCAGGAATGGTGGCGGTAAGGAGATACCCCTCATCAAAGGTAAGGTGCAGTGGCTCTGCTGGAGCAGTCGTGAAGAGATACCCCATGCCCAAGGTAAGAGAAACCCAAGTAAGATGGTAGGAAGATGGTAGGTGTTGCAAGAGGGAATCAGAGGGCAGACACACTGAAACCATACTCACAGAAAACTAGTCAATCTAATCACACTAGGACCACACCCTTGTCTAATTCAATGAAACCAAGCCATGCCTACAGGGCAACCCAAAATGGGAGGGTCATGGTGGAGAGGTCTGACCAGAATGTGGTCCACTGAAAAAGGGAATGGCAAGCCACTTCGTATTCTTGCCTTGAGAACCCCATGAACAGTATGAAAAGGCAAAATGATAGGATAGCAAAGAGAAACTCCCCAGGTCATTAGGTGCCCAATATGCTACTGGAGATCAGTGGCGAAATAACTCCAGACAGAATGAAGGGATAGAGCCAAAGCAAAAACAATACCCAGTTATGAATGTGACTGGTGATAGAAGCAAGATCCGATGCTGTAAAGAACAGTATTGCATAGGAACCTGGAATGTCAGGTCCATGAATCAAGGCAAATTGTAAGTGGTCAAACAAGAGATGGCAAGGGTGAACGTCGACATTCTAGGAATCAGCGAACTAGAATGGACTGGAACGGGTGAATTTAACTCAGATGACTATTATATCTACTACTGTGGGCAGGAATCCCTCAGAAGAAATGGAGTAGCCATCATGGTCAACAAAAGAGTCCGAAATGCAGTACTTGGATGCAATCTCAAAAATGACAGAATGATCTCTGTTCGTCTCCAAGGCAAACCATTCAATATCACAATTATCCAAGTCTATGCCCCAACCAGTAATGCTGAAGAAGCTGAACGGTTTTATGAAGACCTACAAGACCTTTTAGAACTAACACCCAAAAAAGATGTCCTTTTCATTATAGGGGACTGGAATGCAAAAGTAGGAAGTCAAGAAACACCTGGAGTAACAGGCAAATTTGGCCTTGGAATGCGGAATGAAGCAGGCCAAAGACTAATAGAGTTTTGCCAAGAAAATGCACTGGTCATAGCAAACACCCTCTTCCAACAACACAAGAGAAGACTCTACACATGGACATCACCAGATGGTCAACACCGAAATCAGATTGATTATATTCTTTGCAGCCAAAGATGGAGAAGCTCTATACAGTCAACAAAGACAAGACCGGGAGCTGACTGTGGCTCAGATCATGAACTCCTGATTGCCAAATTCAGACTTAAATTGAAGAAAGTGGGCAACACCACTAGACCATTCAGGTATGACCTAAATCAAATCCCTTATGATTATACAGTGGAAGTGAG
>SJXQ01004140.1:165923-357784 GCA_006408695.1 Aepyceros melampus | reverse complement strand
TGAAGATCTTTTTTGTACAGTTCTTCTGTGTATTCTTGCCACCTCTTCTTAATATCTTCTGCTTCTGTTAGGTCCATACCATTTCTGTCCTTTATCGAGCCCATCTTTGCATGAAATGTTCCCTTGGTATCTCTAATTTTTGAAGAGAACTCTAGTCTTTCCCATTCTGTTGTTTTCCTCTATTTCTTTGCATTGATCGCTGAGGGAGGCTTTCTTATCTCCCCTTGCTATTTTTTGGAACTCTGCATTCAAATTATTTACTGAGTAGTATTCCATTATTTGGGTCACAATCCATTAGTTCATCCATCTGTTGAAAGATATTTTTTTTCTTTTTAAGGCTTCCATAAACATTCACATACAGGTGTGTGTGTGAATGTAACTTTCATTTCTCTAGGATAATCACTTAGGAATGCTTTATTTGGTATTTTGTTGGCCTTTATAAGAAACTGCAAGTTTGTTTTCTGCAGTGACCATCCCATTTTGAGTTCCCATGAGGAATATATTAGAGTTCATGTTGCTCTGCCTCTTCATTGGCACTTGGTGTTGTCAGGTTATTTTAGAAGCCATTCTGGTTCTCGTGTAATGATTTCTTATTGTGGTTTTCATTTACATTTCCTTACTGATTAATGTTGTTGACCATACTTCTGTGTGTTTACTTGCAATTCTCAGAGAGTTATTTCATGTATTCTTAGTTGTAATTCATGGGAGGATAGGGTGAATTGTGCTTCCTTCATTTCAACCAGATCAGAATTCCTCAATATCTTTTGAATTAATTTATTATATGCTTCAGAGAATGTGATTTCTGTTAGCCTCACAGCCAGCACAGCAAATAAATGGACCATTAAGGGCACGAGGACTCCAGATGATATAAATACATCTCAACGACACTCAAGGACACCTATTATCCTTTGAATCATGTCTGCCAGTTTGTTGAGAGCCTGCTGTTCTATATAATAAGTTCCTACAAAATTCAAGTGGACAAAAGAACTGGTGTGAGTTAATTTTAAATGTACCCCACAGTTTTCTGATTGTCACCCCCATTTTGCTTCCCACAGAAGCAAGTTCACCCATTTCTCTTGGCTGCTGGTGTTTTAAACTGCTATCATAGAAAGTAACTGCATCTGCTTAGGTGCTTTCTCCCTTTTCCACAGTTCTATTGTAATGATCTCATGTCTGGTTTGACTCAGTAGTTCTCAAGGTAGGGAAGCAGGCTTTCCCTTGCTTCTTAGTTAGGCTGCCTTAACAACAGAATTGGTAAGCATGGGTCATGATGGTGGCAACACATTTTTCACACTGGAGCTGGTCTCAAAACATACTGTTTCTGGTATAGCCAAAGCTTATGACTTAAGATGCCCAAATATTGCTATCCATTCTAGTTTAGTAGGCATGATTACTTGAGCCCACACATAATCCTCTAGCAGGATGTCAAGTGTTTCAAATGGCTGTATGTACTCATCCAGGCCATGAGAATAATGCTACTCAAAGTGTGGTCTGCAGACCAGCATTGTCAGCATTATCTGGGAGCCTGTTAGAAACCCCAGTGTCCAGGCAACTGCTGCTGAATAAGATCTCTGATGGTGGGCACAGGAATCTGGATTTGAACAAGCTTTCCATGGTACCCTTATGCATTCTAAAGTTCAAGAATCACTGCTTATTCACTTATACTTATCACAAAGCTGAATTTAAAAGTTAGTAAGAGGAAATGAGATGCCTCTCCCAATATTTTAAAATTTCTGAGTGTTGGTTTATTACTCTTTTAGGACCAGACTTCCCTAAACCTAAAAAAAGAACTAAATGACTTCAGTAATAGCAGTTAGCAAAACTGTCAGCTTATAGAAGAGTGTGTGGCACTCCTTTTACAATTATAGGTGGCAAAATATTATTGTGCAATGTAGGTAAAAAAAACAACTTATTTTTGAATTGTTTTAGAGTAAATGCCCATCATAAAGTAATTTTAAAATAGACCATTTCTTAATTTCCTTATAATTCATGTTTAAAAAAATGATATTCAAAAAACAGGAAAAAACAAGCAAAGCTATTGGTGGTGTACTTCCCTCAGGAAAGAAATTATTTTCTGAGCATAAGACCAGGGCAAAGTGAGCAAGTTTTAGAGTAATTCAAACTATCTTCTCAGTCTTGAGCCTTGTTAAAAGAATTCTGAGAGCTGAAATCAAGTAGAGATGGCATGAGAAGCCAGCAAAAAAAAAAAGACAAGCAGTCTTCTAAATTGGTCTCGAATTGGTCAGATGCTGTTAATAAATATTTATTGGGTGCTTATTATGTGTGGAATGTGTGCTTCATGCTGAAGCCAGCCATCATTATACCAGTTTGGAAGTATGCTACCAATTTGGAAGTATGCTAAGCTAGCCTTATAAAATGTCCACCAAACCCATGTAGGCAATAGAAGGCAAAGAAGTTTTCTTCTTTCCCTCTGTACTCTTCCTCTACTCCTCTGCAATCTCCCCACCCCTTATCGAGTTATGTTTTCTTCCACAGGAAGCTGTTAGTACTGAGGCAGCATCAGGGGCACTTCCATTGTTTCTGTTTCATCCAGCCATGAACATTCACCCTCCCCGTTCCAACAAAAAACACACCTTTTGCGAGGTGATGAAGTGAAATCCGAGGGGTAAAGGGTGGACACGAGCTAAAAGAAGTTATTATCCAGAAGGAATTTATTTTTTGGAGAATTATCTGTTCCTGCTGTTTGAACTTCAAGCAAAAGATACATATCATATAATTCTTGTATCTGTTTTCCAATTAATGTCCCTATGAAAAAATCCAATAGAATTGAATTAATCATGGCATCTTCTCTCTTAGCTTGAGACTGGAGCTCAGGTTCACCAGAGGTTTTAGTGCTCACTCTGCCCCCCTGGACTTCAACTGCAGCTTACTGAAGATAGTGACTGTTTAACCAGAACCAGAGAGCTATTTGGCACATTGCACATGCTGCCTCTGAAGAAATCCTAACTGACTACTCATCTTCCTACAGCTTGAATCTCAGGCAGATGAAGCCTGAGAAAAAGGCAGATTATCTGAAAAGTGAGGGTGTTGGCTAACAGATTAACTGGGCACTGCCTCCATCCAGCAACACCTAGGGAAGTCCAAAACAGGACAAGGGCATGCTTGGGGGAGAGACTCAATGGTCACGTTCTGGGGTCCCTTTATTTCTCATCATGTTTCCTCTAAGTGCTATTCTTCCCTTCCATTTGGAAGGAAATTGTGGTGTTAAAGGATTTTTCAGAAAGAAGAAGGAAACAATCACTTTATATCAGCAAAGGGGTTTTTTCTTTGGTTATGAGAGGGTTTTGCCCATTTTCCTTTAACATTACAGACATCTGTCTCAGATTCTGCTCCAACAATATAGTAATGTCGTCAGGGATCAGAAATGGCTTCTGTTGATCAAGGATTCAGAAAGTCCATTTGCAGACATTAATTCAAGATGAGGGAGGAGCCAGATTTGCATGTCTTAGACCGGAGTTTGCTAATTCTTATGAATTTGAGGAACCCTTTATACCATCAGGAAAATTTCCAAGTCATCATATAATTTTACCTATGTTTCTAGTATTAGTTGATGGAGCAAATGCTTGTACTAGGAAAAGAAGTAACTATCATTTCAAAAACAATCTTAAATGATCCTTATTTGATCAGTAACAAGACCTGAAGACCTTTGAAAGTAGTAGTCAATATATTGGAACATCTATTTTTATTCATTATGCCGTCAATACTTGGTGAGCAGAGGGATTAAAGGTCCTTTCACATAGCAGTCAAAGTTCCTGAGTGTCCACATTGCACAGATTTTAAAGCAATGACTTAGACAACAAATACTATTAAATAAACAATGAATGAATAAATACAGAAAATAAATGATGGGGGAAAAACAAACCTGGACTTATAAAAAGAAGCAGATTTCTATTGATTCTGAAATTAGAATTACTTTGATTGGTAAATGGGAAATTATTTTGTGATAATTCTTGTTACTACCCTGAGCATCTGTGATGAACTTAGGGGTATTTGTTGCTTTGAGGTAATCAAACTATATTAGTAGAGAAATCAGGTAAAAATAAGTCTTCTTTAGAAGTAGATTTTAACTATTAAAATGGTTTTTAAAGATGGTTTTATCTTCAGGGATTCAGGAGTACAGAGCATGCAAACATTCATGGCTTTGAGATATAACTTTCAGGAAGGATAGGAATGTCCCAAGTGTCCTGATCAAGGATAGAAGGTAACTTGATGCCTCCTACTGTACCACCTCTAGTGTTGATGGAATGGCGATTACCTACAAGGTGAGAGAGACACCTACTTAAAGAGGGATGGCGGCTCTTCACAGAGCAGTGTTACAGCTAAGAGCAGGCTCGTGACTCCTACTTCTCTACCTCCTCATTCAACCCTAAATCATGAATCCCCATCTGGAATCTCTGGGGATGAAGATGGGGCTTCAAGTGCCATTAAATGGAATCTTGAGCCAAGGATAAAGTATCACCTGAATCTTATCTTGGTCCATCCATTCCCTTCTCCTTAAAGTTCTTAAGGTCACTCTGCCCGCAGTGGACAATGGCAAGGGCAGAAAGGCTTTATTTCTTTTCAGTGAGCCTGTGCCTGAAACTCCAGTGCAGAGCTTTCTAGGTAACTAGACAAGAATCCATGACTTAGACCCGGGCTGGGGGCTTCCTCTAATTGCAAAGCCCACTTTAAAAATTTACCACCCTTATGGAAACTGTATTAGGAATGTAAGGCCAGGGTTTAGAATATCCAACTGTATGTGAGATAGAAAAAAAAAAAAAAGGAAAGGAAGCCAGAGCCCAAAGCCAGATTCTCCTCCATGGAGGCAAGACAGAGAAATACACCTGTATATTTGACCCCTAACACACAGGGTGAAACACACACTGAAGTATCAGAGTCTCAGCCACTCAGATTAGGAACACATGCTTTGGAGAGGACCTACAGAGTAGACAGGAAGAAGGAAGAGATCTCCTTTCTCTTTCTAGAAGACACTGTCCTCTTATGAACCTCCACCCCAGAGGATACCTAACTTTGGAAATGACACAATGAAATTTTTTGGCAGATGAAATCTGCTCACAACCCTAATGGCACAAGAAACTGCATGGAAACAGTCTTTGACTTCCTGAAGCAGAAGAAATAATCAGGCTCATGCTGGCATTTGATGAGTTAAGTGAACTGAAATATGAAGTCTGACAAATTTGTTCATGGAATTTCCTTCAATCAAGAGGAGAAACAAAATCCATAGGAAGTAAATCTTTGCTTCCTCTCCTACTGCTGTTATTGAAAGAATTATGGAGACCTTTTCATTTTTTGCAGAAAAGCAATGAATTGCCTCTTTGTATTAAAATGGATAAAAGCAGTGTCTAACTCTAAGGAGACAAGAATGTTCTAGAACAGTGTTGCCCAGTATGCTATACTTTCCAATATGGTAGCTATTAAGCATTTGAAATGTGGCAGTATGGCTGAGGCATGAAATGTTTAATCTTATTTCATTTGAAGTAATTTGATTTTAAATAGCCAAATGTATGTAGAGATGACCATATTGTAACACAGTTATAGAAGAACTGTTTTATTCATGGGTGCTATATTTTTATGAAATATATCATAGACATAAAAGGATATATAATATATACAGTTTAAATAATATTGAAATAATTCACATGCCCTCCAACCCTTCCTAAGAAAGAGAATATTACCCAAACCTCTGAAGTTCCCCAAGTGCCCCTGCCCAATCCCTTTGTATCCCATCGCACCTCCAGAGCTAACTATTATCTGAAATTTTCTGTTCATTGTTCCCTTAGTTTTTTGGTATGTTTTTACCAAAATTTCTGTGCATTCTAGATATTAATCATTTGCCAGTCATATATACTGCAAATATCTTTCCCTATTTATGGACTGTCTTTTTATTTTATGGTCTGTTTACTAAACTGGAATTCTTAATTTCACTGTGGTTAACTTTAGCATATATTTCCTTTGCTTGTGCATTTGTTATTGTTAAAATATCCTCCCCACTGCCAAGGTTGTAACATCTTTCTCTTATATTTTCTTCTTTGTTTTAGTTTTCTGTTTGCCTTTATGTCTTTGATCTATCTGATTTTATTTATGATATAAAATGGGGATACAAATTCATTTCTTTCCATAGGGATAGCTATTCTACTATTAGTTATTGAATAGGTGGATTATTTGCTCACTTATCTTTCATGCCAACTCTTGTTTAAGTAGGCTGATTCTAGGCCCTCTCTTTTCATGTAGCTTTCATCTCTCTTCATCTTTCCATGTATCTTTTCATCTCTCCTTTGTGTATGTGGGCACAATTCCAGATACTACCTTCTGTTCCATTGGTCTGTCTAATTCTGAGACAATACAGCCATCTCTTAATTACTACAATGCTAAAATAAAGGAACCAGACAGAAAATAACAACCAATCTATACTTCCATTTACTTTTAAAATTCAAAGCAGAATGCTTCACATTCTTTTCATTGAGGCCTAGAGAAGAGCAAGAGACGAAATCATAGAAGTACCGATTTGGGAGTGAGATGGAAGCCACTAGAAGATTTTCAAGTGACATGACCTAGCTTACGTCTTCAGAGTATCACTCTGGAGCTTAATTGAGAATAGACCTTTGTGAGGCAAGAGTGGAAGCAGGCAGACAAACCAGGTGAGAGAAGATAGCAGATAAGACCAGAGTGGAGGCAGTAAATGCAGTGACATGTGGTCAGATTCCAGGTATATTATGAAGGCCAGGCTGATCATACTTTCTAATGAATCCTTTGTGAGGTATAAGATAGGAGAGGCATCAAAAGAAGAAGAGAGTTATCAAGAATGATGCATTAGTTAAAAAAATGAAATAATGCCATTTGCAACAACATGGATGGACCTAGAGATTATTTTACTAAGTGAAGAAGATAAATATAAAGACAAAGATAAATATCACATATCACTTATATGTGTAATCTAAGAAAATGATACGAATGAACTTATGTGCAAAACAGTAACAGACTCATAGACTTCAAAAACAAACTTATGGTTACCAAAGGGGAAGAGGAGGAGGGATAAATATGGAGTTTGGGAGTAACAGATACACACCACTACATATAAAATAGATGAACAGCAAGGACCTAGGGTTTTAGCACCTGGAACTGTACTCAGTATGTTGTGATAACCTGCTTTTCGTGTGGGAGCCACCAGACCGAGAGGAGCGTGGCCTTCGCCTCTCCTCACCATGGCGTGTGCTCATCCACGGATATCAGTGTACTCCGAAAAGGGCGCGGGGGCGGGGGCGGCAGTCGTCTGGCAAAAATGTCACTTTGCCTGCTGTGTTCAAGGCTCCCATTTGACCAGATATTAACTTTGTCCACACCAACGTGTGCAAAAATAACAGACAGCACTATGCTCTCTGTGAATTATCAGGTCATCAAATCAGTGCTGACTCTCGGGGTACTGGCAGATTTGTGGCTCAAATTCCCAGGGATCGAGGTAGCGGGACTCACCGTTCTGGCCAGGGTGCTTTTGGAAATAGGTGTTGTGGGGGTTGCATGTTTGTGCCAACCAAGACCTGGTGATGTTGGCACCTCAGAGTGAATACAGCCCAGAAGAGATACGCCACCTGCTTTGCACTGGCAGCGATTGTCTTATCAATGCTAGTCATGGCTAAAGGTTATCATCTAGAGGAAGCTCCTGAAATTTCTTTGGTGGTTGAAGGCTACAAGAAGACCATGGAGGCTGTTTTGTGTCTCAAGAGACTTAAGGTCTGAAATGATATAAAAAAGCTCTATGCCTCTCATAGAATGAAAGCTGCCAAAGGTTAGATGAAAAACCATCACCGTATCCAGCACATGGGACCTTCCATCACTGATAATGAGGATGGTGGTATCATCAAGGCCTTCAGAAACATCCCTGGAGTTACTCTGCTTAATGCAAGCAACTGAATATTTTGAAACTTGCTCCTGGTAGTCATGTGGGATGTTTCTGCATTTGGACGGGAAATGCTTTCTGCAAGTTAGATGAGCTGTATGGCACTTGACATAAAGCAGCCTCCCTCAAGAGTCACCACAACCTCCCTCATGCACAAGATGCTCAATGCACACCTTAGCAGGATCTTGAAAAGCCAGAGATCTAGAGAGCCCTCCAAACACCATGCAATAAGATTCATCACCTAGTCCTAAAGAAGAATCCACTGAAAAACCTGACAATCATGTTGAAGCTAACCCCATATGCAAAAATCATCCCAAAACCACAAAATTTGGATGAATAGGACAGCAGCAGCATTAGAAGCCAAATCAGATGAGAAGAGGGTTCGAGGCAAGAAGCCTATAGTGGGAAACATAGGAAAGAAGGATATTGGCATTAGGAGGTGAAGAAGACTGGTGGATAAAAAAGCTGCAAGGACCAAGAAAGCAGCAGCTAAAAAGAAGTCCACAGGAAAGAAACCCACTATAGAGGAAGAGAAGGCTGCTGCATAAACCTCAATTTGTTTATCCCGTAAAGGTCAAATCATTTTGGACAGCTGATTTTGAATAAAGACCTGATCAAAGAGGCAGTAAGAAAAAATATAATAACTTCAATGAAAAAGAATCTGAAGGAGAACATATATATGTATATATGTCTGTATATAGAACTAAATCACTTTGCTGTACACTTGAAACTAACACTACATTGTAAATTAACTCTACTTCAGTTTTTTTAAAAAAATGATACATTAATATTTTTGGCTGAGCAATTGTAAGGATATATTATATATATATACATATATATACTGTATATATCACATATATGGAATATACATAAGGTACACACACACGTAGTGCCTAGTACAGGTTTGGGACATGATATATATGTGTGTGTGTGTGTGTGTGTGTGTGTGTGTGTGTGTGTGTATTCCCTAGAGGCTCAGACGGTAAAGAGTCTGCCTGCAATGCGGGAGACCAGAGTTCTGTCCTTGAATTGGAAGATCCCCGGGAGAAGGAAATGGCAACCCACTCCAGTATTCTTGCCTGGAAAACCCCATGGACAGAGGAGCCTGGAGATCTACAGTCCATAGAGTGGCAAAGAGTTGGACATGACCAAGCAACTTCACTTTCATACACACACACACACACACACACACGCATGTATAAATATGTGTGTGCATGTATGTGTTTAACAAATACTCCCTCTCTCTCCCTCATGGGACGTAGACATAAAGGACATCCCAGTTCATTAAAGGTAGAGATACCCTCACACTTAAGTGGTAACCCTGGATAATGCTTGCCTGATAATGGAGTGGTGGTGGAAGAGTGATGTCTGTAAACCTTGATTCTTAGGCATTTGATGGGCACAGATAATGATGCCCATCTTAGGAAATAATCAGAGTAAACAAGAGTCACAATAATAATGTGGCTTCCAATAGGACTTTTTTAAAAAAGATAAAAAACCAAGTGCTATTTTAGCATGTGCCTGAGGGTGAATATTTACAGTAGAGAGCTCTGAGATTTCTGTGTTATCTGGATATAAACAGAACTTTTGAGCCCCTTGGAAGAAAGCTTACGTATTTACCAAGTTGACCACTATTTTCTGCTACTGACCAGTGAAAGGCTTTCCAAATGTTTTTCTGATTGTATCAGCCCTTTAAGATGGATGTTTTGATATGACCTCATTGACTAGGTGACTTTCAGAGATGACAGACCCGTCACCAACTTGACACAGTATCTCCCCACACATCTCAGTCTGCAAAGCCAGGACCAGGCATTTGTTTTCAGGTTAACATTATGAACACCAAATTAATGTGTGGTTTCTACAGAAACCGTGCTTTCTCCTTTCTTGGGTTTATAATAGATGTCTAACCAAAAGACTTGGTCAAGAACTACATTCCTCTGGGTCACTCTCATGCATCCTGTACCTGTCATCACTCATATCCCTAAAGACTCATATAATTATGCCCCAAGTCTACTCTCCATTCAGTTGGGTTAATTGCTAATATAAGGTCAGCACATTGTGTTCTTAACTTGGATGTTATTTTTAAGACATTTAAAAAATGCAAGATGTTAGTTAGCAGTAAACATTGACTAGATTGAAACAAAACCTTCCCTTCAAGATAACACCAAGTATATAAGAGATGCTTTAAAGTGATTTGAAGATCCTTTTCAACTTGCATCATCAGTCAGGTGCAATAGTTATGTTTATATTGTCATGACTCTAGCCTTTGAAGCTGGTAAAACTAGTATAAAGATGATCAGGGTACAAAATAAAAGGTCTTCCCTGTCACTGGTACCTTCTTAATGGAATAAGACATTATGGAGTTCTTTTACATTAAAAGGCAATTGTGCCAGGGACTAGGAGGTATAAAAAGATAGAAAATGGCCCCCACCATTAAGGAGTTTATTATCATGGGGAGATAGAGTTGGAAGCCAGTGTTTTTAAAGACAGCAAAGGCCCAATGATCACTTCCAGGGGACAGTTTCTTGGTAAATAAGAAATGAATGCTATTAATCAGATAATAATACACATTCAGATTTATTGCCTAGTTCTCTGTGTTCCATGTAACATCTCATTTAATCTTTACTACAACCCTATGAAGTAGAATATTTGTATCACCATTTTGCAGTCAAGGAAAAGGTACAGTCAGGTTAAGTGACTTCCCAAGGCATACAGGTAGCAAGTGGTACAGCCAGGATCTAGAAGAACTGAAGAAGTTCTGTTTCAGAATCTGCATCACAACCTCTGTGTTGTTTTACCATTTTGATGTCAAAGTGGGAAGATCAACTTCACCACGTACAGTAGTAACAAAGGGTGGGCGAAAAGAGAACTTTTTATTTGGTGCCCTGATCTGTCTGTGCCCCACTTTTACAAATTTGGAAAGCAGGAGTCGTGATAATGTAAAAATAGTTGCTTCTTGACTTGTCAAGTAATGGTAAAAGGATTTTAGATCACATTTGGATAGCTCTTTCATGTTCTGTGTTGGAAGACGGTTGCCCTTCAGCCTCCAGATGTTTCTTGCATGCTTCAAACCTTAATGTGTTATCTTAAGAAGAATGCCACATTAAAAACACTGAAGGTTACTGCCTCCATAGTGGCAGATAACTGGATAAATAGCACAATTTGGAGTTTAGTATATATTTAGCTGCTCTAAGACTTAGTTTGGTTCCTTGTAAAAGGAAAATAATGATATCTACCTTATAGGGTCTTTGTAAGTATTAAATGAGCTATTGAGAGTAAAATGCTTAACTTTATGCCTGGCACATAAAAAAATACTCCATGATAACGACAATGAAGATAATAATGATGATAGTGATAGTGATGATGATAAAACTCTCTCTACTGATGGCAGGCTCAATTTTCAGTCAGTTCAGACACATCTTTTGAAGGAGGTAGCCATTTTCATTACCTTCACCATAGTTTGGTCTCAGGTCCAACTACAGGGAGGGAACACAGCCCCGCCCATCAACAGAAAAGTGAAGTTACTCAGTTGTGCCTGACTGTTTGCAACCCCATGGACTGGAGCCTACCAGGTTCCTCTGTCCATGAGATTTTCCAGGCAACAATAGTGGAGTGGGTTGCCATTTCCTTCTCCAGGAGATCTTCCCGACCCAGGGATTGACCCTGGGTCTCCCACATTGTAGGCATGCTTTACCCTCTGAGCCACCAGAGATCAACAGAAAATTGGATTAAAGATTTACTGAGCATGGCCCTACCCATCAGAACAAGACCCAGTTTCCCCCACAATCAATCTCTCCCATCAGGAAGCTTCCATAGGCCTCTTGTCCTTCTCTATCGAGGGCAGACAGAATGAAAACCACAGTCACAGAAAACTAATCAAACTTATCAAATGGACCTCAGTCATGTCCAACTCTTTGCAGCCCCATGGACTGCAGCATGCCAGGCTTCTCTGTCCATCACCAACTCCCAGAGCTTGCTCAAACTCATGTCCTTTGAGTCAATGATGCCATCCAACCATCTCATCCTCTGTTGTCCCCTTCTCCTCCTGCCTTCAATCTTTCCCAGCATCAGGATCTTTTCCAATGAGTCAGTTCTTTGATCAGGTGGCCAAAGTATTGGAGTCTTAGCTTCAGCATCAGTTCTTCCAATGAATATTCAGGACTGATTTCCTTTAGGATTGACTGGTTTGATCTCCTTGCAGTCCCAGGGACTCTAAAGAGTCTTCTCCAACACCACAGTTCAAAAGCATCAATTCTTCGGCACTGTTTTCTTTACATCCAACTCTCACATCCATACATGACTACTGGAAAAGCCATAGATTTGACTAGATGGACCTTTGTCAGCAAAGTGATGTCTCTGCTTTTTAATATGCTATCTAGGTTGGTCATAGCTTTTCTTCCAAGGAGCAAGCATCTTTTAATTTCATGGCTTCAGTCACCATCTACAGTGATTTTGGAGCCCCCCAAAATAAAGTCTCTCACTGTTTCCATTGTTTCCCCATCTATTTGCCATGAAGTGATGGGGCTGGATGCCATGATCTTCATTTTTTGAATGTTGAGTTTTATGCCAGCTTTTTCACTCTCCTCTTTCACCTTCACCTTCATCAAGAGGCTCTTTAATTCCTCTTCACTTTCTGCCATAAGGGTGGTGTCATCGGCGTATTGGAGATTATTTCTATTTCTCCTGGTAATCTTGATACCAGCTTATGCCTCATCCAGTCTGACATTTCGCATGATGTACTCTGCATATAAGCTAAATAAGCAGGGTGACGAGTGACGATATACATCTTTGATGTACTCCTTTCTCAGTTTGGAACCAGTTCGTTGTTCCATGTCTGGTTCTAACTGTTGCTTCTTGACCTGCATACAGATTTCACAGGAGGCAGATGAGGTGGTCTGGTGTTCCCATTTCTTGAAGAATTATCCACAGTTTGTTGTGATCCACATAGTCAAAGGCTTTAGTGTAGTCAATGAAGCAGAAGTAGATGTTTCTCTGGAGTTCTCTTGCTTTTTCTATAATCCAACGGATGTTGGCAGTTTGATCTCTGGTTCCTCTGCCAGATTTTAGAATCTTAAATTTTAGGACACTGAGGTGAGATGTTCTATGTATTTTGCTTATGATATAATGTTCATAATATAGAAATTATCCTTCAGTCAGTTCTTCTATCATCCATTAATGACTTCCACATACTTAATCTCTGCCATCTCTCTGAGATCTTAGAAGAGCATTTAAAGGAAAATTTTACCAATTACCCTAACTGGAGTTGAGCAAAACTGGGTGAGAGGATTTTTGCTCTAGATGAAAGTTTTTTACCCCTCCACCACTGCCCCCTCTGCCTGAGTATTAGAATTTACAGAACATGATTCTGAACAATCTTGTAAACAGATTAGAACATTTCTGGAGATAAAAGAAATAGTGTGATAATGTTGCCTGTAAATGGAATATCTCACCTAATTTATTATGCATACTATACATACATCTACTTCCAATCGGTATTGTCCACTGTAACCAGGCACACTGAATTTCAATAAATAATTCCCTGGACAGTCTGTATCTAAATTAGTTTATAATTGTATTCACTGAGCATTATGTGTTCTTTGTGATTAGAGATGAGACGTCAAGAAAGGCTTCTTCAGATTCCAGAATTCCTTCCATTCACTATCACAGAAAGTATACTCTCAGATACTAGAATACTAATTGAAAGTTAAGGCACATTTTAAAAAATCTGGAATATATAATTAAACCAAATGGTTAGCCTTACTTGCTATTGTGTGCATATATAAGCACTTTATTTGTATTCAATTCTATAAAAAAGAAGCATTTAGTTGCTTTTTTTTCTTTCATCTTTCCAAAGCAATATTTACAGTGTATTCTTAGATATGAGAGAGTGCTAAAACACAGACTTATAAATAGGACTAAATTTCATTGAATTGGAAGAAAAATTCACTGCTAAGAGTGTGTGTATGTGTGTGTGTGTGTGTGTGTGTGTGTATGTTATTTTTATGCCCAAACACTGTCATCACTCTTCAGAGTCTGAAATGATGAGACTATTTTTGTGGATCTCATGTAATTCATTTAGTCACAGCATGTAGGAAAATCTCTCCAGATCAGCATATTAGAGTGTATAGTGTGGAGAAGTAATTAGCTTTAATTTTAGTAATGAACACTGGGTGATTTTCTGTCTCTTAATTTTTCTTTCTGCATAGGCCTCACTTCCCCTGCCAGTAAACCTCCACTGTTATGATGCGAACGAGCATGAGGGATAGGCAGCTGGATTTTCACTCTAAATTGGTAGCTTGCATGCACGGCCAGCTGCCAATATCAAGTACTCATCCCCGTCTCGTGACTCACCATTGACCTCAGTGAGATAAACCATCGGTTGTGTGCCTAATACTGACTTATCCCTGGCTTTGGGGTGTACACTAAATATCGAGGGCTTAAGTTAAGGTTAGGAGAGCCCACCCAGGCATTAATTAGGCCAGTGGGTGAAAAGTGGAATCCAGCAACATAGATCAGAATTAAAGCCAGAAGATGCGCTGGAAACTAGTCTGGAAACAAACAAAAAACCTTCCTGGATATAGCAATATTAAATCTGATTCAGTTAAAGAAGATTTTTAAATGATGATCCCTCAGTGGTATAAAAACTGAGAACAAACTCCGTCTCTGATATTTGGCACTTGGCATACTTCCCTCTAAGCACCCAATAAGTCTCTGGAGGATAACTGAAAGAATGAACGTGAATGTTGAAAGCCCAGTTTAGTGGTACATCCTCCGCTTTGTCTCTCTGTTTTCCTGCGTGCCTACTTCTGTCTTCTCTCACTCTTATGTTTTTTCTCTCTCTGTCTGTCCCTCTCTTGACTGATATTCTCTCCTCCCCCATCCATGTAACATGACCATATCATGACTTAACTCCTGAGTTAATATCTCTATTGCAAAGACCAACCCACATGAAGCCAAATTTCTTAGAATGAATTCCAAATAATCTGTGCCCCACCTTCTCAAAAAAGTACTGGGGTCAGCTTAAAATAAAAATGCATAGACACTTGAATCCAGGCTAGGCAAAAGGAATTTAAATTATGATCAGGAATCATATAAAGAAAGTGAGACTATAATAAGAATAAAATAATGAAATAGTCACCATAACATGTAACTTACCTGGCAGGCAGGTAATTAGGGAAACATTACATATCATAGAACTGCCACCCCTGATAGAAGAAATTGTCATTTTTTTAAAAAACCAGCTCTTATCATAATGTTTGACACCTGGTAGGTAGTCAGTAAGCATTTGTTAGATAACTGAAAGAAGATAAACAGTTTCATGGAGAAAATGTAGCACAGAAACATATAGACCACATTCACATGCAGACAAACACATTCACACAAATAAGATATAAGTCAATGTGAGCATTTTTCATCCAACTAGCAATACAACATGGGCTCCTTTATATCTCTATACAAAATGTGGATATCTTTTCTGTAAGAATTCTGATCCTAGCTGAGAGATAACGTGAGATAGTAGTTCAGAGAAGGCTCTAGTCCTGCTTACAACAACGTTGGCTATATAGCAAAAATGGAATCAAGTGACCCAAACTAATATAAACTAAAAGCCATCATTTATTATTAAGATACAATAACATGGACCTCAAAGGCCTTGGCGACAGATTCAAATGAAAGCTAAAGACACCATCTACATTCTATGCCTTTCTCATCTCTACCCACTGTGCAAGTCTTTTTCATTTCTTTCTCTTTTTCTCAAAGTTTCTGTATCTCTTTCCTCTTCTTGGGATCCTCTGTTTTTTAATTTTGCACCCCACCAATCATATGGTCTCCTCTTAAATAAAACGTCCTGGTGGAAACTGGAATCTCAATCCAAATTCCAAATTTTCAGAGAACATGCTCTATTTTGATTAGTCAGACATTCAAGTCTGGACCAGTCAACTGCACAGGAAGCCAAGGCCATATCAGAGAAAATGGTTGCTAGGGGACTACTCTTACCTTTCAGGTGGGAGTGGGTGTCCTGAAGGAAGGATTCTATAGCAGGCAAGATAGTCTTATTGAATTCATTGCTTTCAGTGGATGGAACACTTACCACATGACTAGAAGCAAGAGATCCTAGGATTACTGGTAGAAAACAGATCACCTCTTGCAAGTATAACCCTTCCCAACTCATGATTTTGGCCAAAGCTATTTACAAAAATAAGCTTATCAATGGGCATCTGATAGGTATACCCATTATGTTCTTTAAAGAAATAGACCCCATGATCTCGCTTTCAAATGACTATGTGTAAAATTTAAATAAACATCATTTTTTTAATTGAAGAACCTGGTTTGTATTCTCACTGAGATAAAAAGTCATCCTACCTTTATTTTTTTTAATTAAAAAAAATTTTATTAGAGCATAGTTAATTTGTAATGTTGTATTAGTTTCTGCTGTGTAGTACAGTGAATCAGTTATACATAAGTAGATATATATCTACTCTTTTTGAGATTCTTTTCCCACACAGTTCCCTATGCTATACTGTAGGTCATTATTAGTTATCTATTTTATTATAGTAGAATGTATCTGTTAATCCTAACATCCCAATTTATCCCAACCCCCCCTTTCTACCTTGGTAACCATAAGATTGTTTTCTGCATCTGTGACACTATTTCTGTTGTGTAAATAAGTTCATTTCATCCTACCTTTAAACACCCTCTTCCAACAACACAAGAGAAGACTCTACACATGACATCACCAGATAGTCAACACCAAAATCGATTGATTATATTCTTTGCAGCCAAAGATGGAGAAACTCTATACAGTCAGCAAAAACAAGACCGGGAGCTGACTGAGGCTCAGATCACGAATCTCTTATTTCAAAATTCAGACTTAAATTGACAAAAGTAGGGGAAACCACTAGACCATTCAGGTATGATCTAAATCAAATCCCTTGTGATTATACAGTGGAAGTTACAAATAGATTTAAGGGACTAGATCTGATAGAGTGCCTGATAAACTATGGACAAAGGTTCATAGCATTGTATAGGAGGCAGTGATCAAGACTATCACCGAGAAAAAGAAATGCAAAAAAGCAAAATGGTTGTCTGAGGAGGGCTTACAAACAGCTGTGTAAAGAAGAGAAGCCAAAATTATTTCAAAATTCAGACTTAAATTGACAAAAGTAGGGGAAACCACTAGACCATTCAGGTATGATCTAAATCAAATCCCTTGTGATTATACAGTGGAAGTTACAAATAGATTTAAGGGACTAGATCTGATAGAGTGCCTGATAAACTATGGACAAAGGTTCATAGCATTGTATAGGAGGCAGTGATCAAGACTATCACCGAGAAAAAGAAATGCAAAAAAGCAAAATGGTTGTCTGAGGAGGGCTTACAAACAGCTGTGTAAAGAAGAGAAGCCAAAAGCAAAGGAGAAAAGGAAAGACATACCCATTTGAATGCAGAGTTCCAAAGAATAGCAAGGGGAGATAAGAAAGCCTTCCTCAGTGATCAGTGCAAAGAAATAGAGGAAAACAATAGAGTGGAAAAGACTAGAGATCTCTTCAAGAAAATTAGAGATACCAAGGGAACATCTCATGCCAAGATGGGCTCAATAAAGGATAGAAATGGTATAGACCTAACAGAAGCAGAAGATATCAAGAAGAGGTGGCAAGAATACACAGAAGAACTGTACAAAAAAGATCTTCACAACCAAGATAATCACGATGGTGTGATTACTCACTAGACCAGACATCCTGGAATGTGAAGTCAAGTGGGACTTAGAAGCATCACTACAAACAAAGCTAGTGGAGGTGATGGAATTCCAGTTGAGCTATTTGAAATCCTGAAAGATGATGCTGTGACAGTGCTGCACTCAATATGCCAGCAAATTGGGAAAACTCAGCAGTGACCACAGGACTGGAAAAGATCAGTTTTCATTCCAATCCCAAAGAAAGACAATGCCAAAGAATGTTCAAACTACTGCACAATTGTACTCATGTCACATGCTAGTAAAGTAATGCTCAAAATTCTCCAAGCCAAGCTTCAACAGTATGTGAACCATGAACTTCCAGATGTTCAAGCTGGGTTTAGAAAAGGCAGAGGAACCAGAGATGAAATTGCCAACATCCGTTGGATCATCGAAAAAGCAAGAGAGTTCCAGAAAAACATCTATTTCTGCTTTCTTGACTATGCCAAAGCCTTTGACTGTGTAGATCACAGTAAACTGTGGCAAATTCTGAAAGAGATGGAAATACCAGATCACCTGACCTGCCTCTTGAGAAATTTGTATGCAGGTCAGGAAGCAACAGTTAGAACTGGACATGGAACAACAGACTGGTTCCAAATAGGAAAAGGAGTACGTCAAGGCTGTATATTGTCACCCTGCTTATTTAACTTATATGCAGAGTACATCATGAAAAATGCTGGGCTGGCTGAAGCACAAGCTGGAATCAAGATTGCCAGGAAAAATATCGATAACCTCAAATATGCAGATGATACCACCCTTATGGCAGAAAGTGAAGAAGAACTAAACAGCCTCTTAATGAAAGTGAAAGAGGAAATGAAAAAGTTGGCTTAAATCTCAACATTCAGAAAACGAAGATCATGGCACCTGGACCCATCACTTCATGGCAAATAGATGGGGAGACAGTAGAAACAGTGGCTGATTTTATTTTGAGGAGGCTCCAAAATCACTGCAGATGGTGACTGCAGCCATGAGATGAAAAGACACTCCTTGGAAGGAAAGTTATGACCAACTTAGATGCATATTAAAAAGCACAAGACATTACTTTGTCAACAAAGGTCCATCTAGTCAAGGCTATGGTTTTTCCAGTAGTCATGTATGGATGTGACAGTTGGACTATTGAGCACCAAAGAATTGATGCTTTTTAACTGTGGTGTTGGAAAAGACTCTTGAGAGTCCCTTGGACTGCAAAGAGATCCAACTAGTCCATCCTAAATGAGATCAGTCCTGAGTGTTCATTGGAAGAGCTGATTTTGAAACTCCAATACTTTGGCCACCTGATGTGAAGAGCTAACTCATTGGAAAAGACCCTGATGCTGGGAAAGATTGAGGGTAGGAGGAGAAAGGGACAACAGAGGATGAAATGGTTAGATGGCATCACCAACTCAATGGACGTGAGCTTGGGTAAACTCTGGGAGTTGGTGATGGACAGGGAGGCCTGGCGTGCTGCAGTCCATGGGGTCACAAAGAGTGATATGTGACTGAGCGACTGAACTGAACTTAAATGGAAATGGGCCTCAGATGTACTTGAGCACAGAGTCCAATTTTTTCTCAGAACAGAATTTAAAATCCACCCTGAGTCCTGCATGAGAATTCAGAGATTCCATCCATACCCCAGATTAACAGATTATAGGATATAGGAGAGAGATTTTGACTATGAAAGTTTTACTGGAAAGGTGTTAGGGTCAACTGCCATGAGCACCAGAGCAGCCTTGTGGTCCTGAGGACTGTGTGGGTCACAGGTGATAGAGAGAAAACATGTGATGACGTCAGATTCCCAAATATCTCTCCCTTGAAAGCATTCATGACATAGGTGTTAAATCAGCTTATAGTAAGCAAGAGATGGCAATTGCATATAGTTGGGCCAGAATGCAGCATTCTTAGGATAGGAATAAGTCAGTCCCCTATCCCCATATAGTAAAACATTCAAAGCTGGTTCATTCCTACCATGGGTGAGAACAGAATTTTCAGGGAGGTCCAGACTTATCTGTGTCCCCCTTCCTCTTTCTTCACAGCCAAAAAACAAACTGGATAGAAGTCAATTAATGCACTGGGAGGAAAGAAGATAATACATATAATAACTTGTATAATAAGTTATAATAATAACTTGTCCTTTGTCCAGTTCCCACCAAACATATAAAATTTTGAAAACTGTTTCACTCTCTGCTTGTTGTAGTGAAATTTCCAAAAGCACAAGGCACAGTAATAAACACAGGCCAATAGATTCAGACTGAGACCGAGCAGACTCTTGGAGGAAAAAATGATTAATAGTAACAGAATGATATCCTTGAGAAGCTGATCTCCTATCTCTGAGACAATGATAATCTAACTTTACAGAACAAACAGCACCACTAGACTGGGACTTGAGCCATCTTAGTGCATTCTGAAGAAATGGAGGAACTAAAAGAACAGCTTTAGAATCACAGTCAGGAAACCTGCCAGTAAGACAATGGTTGGAGTGCACTTGGCAGGCTTTAGGGAAATGCCAGCTGAATCCAATATGTTCATTACACAATGCAAGTGAAATCAGAGCAAGTGGAAACCCAGCTGAAGTAAATGTAGTTGGAAAGCAGTAATAAAAAAAAATCAGGAAATGGGGTGAATGTGGTTAGAAAGCAGTAATAAAAATCAGTCAGGGAACTTGGGGATTTCTTAGGACTTGTGGACCAAATAAAAGAGGTTGGAATATATAGGACAGTGGTTCTCAAAAGAGTAGCATCAGTCTGCCAACTTGTTAGAAATGCAGTTTCTTAGCCTTGTCCCTGTCTTGCTTAATCAGAAGCTCTGGGGATGGGACTCAGAAAGTTGTGATTTTTAACAAGTACTCCAGGTGAATGGTTATGAAGATGTATTTATATTGTCCACTTGATTTGTCATTGGTGATGACAAATCCAGGGGGGTAGTTGGGATAGAAACGAGATGCCTTTCAGTATACTAGGATTCTAGCGAGATTGTACTTCCTGGCCTCATTGTGTTCGCCATCTGACTAATTTGGGCCAATGAGTTGTAAGGAGAAGTATATGAATCCCTTTGGGGTTGAATATTTCATGATAACATTTAGAGTGCTTCCCTCTACCACAGCATCCACCAAGTTTCATGGACTGTTCCTTCATTTGGATGAGCCCAAAATGAGGAGATGTGTATAAAAGAAAGTGAATCTTTCTCATTATAAAAAAAGAGGCATTTTATTAAGCATGGAGGGAGAAACATTATATATTTTCCAGGTATGGATAGGAGGAGAAACAAAAATGTTTGAATAAATGCATATTCCCTAGAGTTCTGATTTTTTAAAATTTAAGTTTATTTATTTTAATTGGAGGTTAATTAGTTTACAATATTGTATTGGTTTTGCCATGTATCAACATGAATCCACCACAGGTATACACGTGTTCCCTATCCTGAACCCCCCTCCCTCCTCCCTCCCTATACCATCCCTCTGGGTCATCTCAGTGCACGAGCCCCAAGCATCCAGTATTACGCATTGAACCTGTACTGGCGACTCTTTTCCTATATGATATTATAAAGCCAAGCCATTACACATTGTTGGGTCATGAAATATATCTGAGTCATGGATCAGCATGTAGAAAACTTGATTAGAAAACATCTATTGAATTTGGGGTATTTTCTTCTCAAAACCTTCTTTTCAGTTGTCTCTCTTTGTGTATATGTATGTATGTGTGTGTGCAGTAAAAATTATTTATTATCTTGGATAAAGGTCAAATGTTACAAAAGCTACTTTTCTAAGACAGAGATTCTTTTTTTTTAAATTTATTGAAGTATAGTTATTTACACTGTTGTGTTCATTTCTGCTATACAACAAATAGATTTATATATATATGTATATTCTTTTTCATAATCCTTTCCATTATGTTTTATCACAAGATATTGAATATTGTTCTCTGTGCTTGTTGTTTATCCATTCTATATATAAGTTTGTATCTGCTAATCCCCAATTCCCAATACATCCTTCCCTCACCTCTCCCCTTCCCCTATGACTAAGACAGTGATTCTTAAATTTTAATGTACATAAGAAGTACCCAAGTGTGTTAAAGATGAACTTCCAGACCCCAGGCAGAGAATGTGGTCATTAGACCTGAGGTGGACCCAGGAATCTGCATTTTAACCAGTGCCCTAGCTGATTCTGATTCAGGTGGTCTGCAGATCCATTTTGAGCAACAAGCTTCTAGGGTAGACATTGTAACTAACTGACATTAATGACAAAAATTAACAATTCAGATTAAATATTTTTGAGTCCCAATTAAAGATAGGCTAAAGGTTGTGGAGTGTGTAAAGTTGAATTAGACCTGGATCCTTCCCTCAGAGACATAAAAAAAGAAGCAGTCTTTATTGTTGGGCCTGCCTGATTTGGAAAGTCTGCAAAAGACAAAAAGGCTAAAATATCCCTGGGGATATTATTTGCCACTTACAATTCAGTTAGCAAGAACAAATATACTGCAGCAATCAGAATCTCTGCTAGCACATATAGTGCCTTTGTGAGTAGTAAAAAGGGGTACCTATTCTGGGTAAATGAACTTGGAAAACACACACCTAATGGGTGAACCATCTAGAAATACTTGCCCCTTCCTCCATATTAATATAGGCTCTGACATCACCACCATAGTTCTGTGTGGGACACAGAACATTCTTTCTACTCATACTCTTTGATGCTGCCCTTCCCCACTGATTCTGGACTGTTGTTAAAACTTGATTTGGCCACCAGGACATCAGCAAACATGATGCAAGCAGAGACTTGAAAAAGGTTTATACATTGGAGTTTGCCCTCTTGCTGCTGTCAGTAACTTTTCCTACCATGCAGAGTCCATCCAGGTTAGCCAGGGGGATGGTGAGTGTCGATAAGGGGAGAGGTCTCAGTCATCCAAGCCATCCCAGTTGAGGCCATCCTAAACCAGCCAGCTCCAGCCCACTCATTAACTGACTATAGGTGAAAAAGCAAGCTAGCCAAGATCAGCCAAGCCTAGAAGAACCACCCAACTGAGCCCAACCCAGATTGCCAATCTATAATAATGAGCAAAAATAATGATTACTGTTTTAAACCACCAAGGTTTGAAGTATTTGGGTATTTGGTGAAGACTCATGAGCCACCTAAGGGCTTTCCTGGTGGCTCAGACAGTAAAGAATCTACCTACAATGCAAGAGACTTGGGTTCGATCCCTAGGTTGAGAAGATCTCCTAGAGGAGGGCATAGCAACCCACTCCAGTATTCTTGCCTGGAGAATCCCCATGGACAGAGGAGCCTGGTGGGCTACAGTCCATAGCATTGCAAAGAGCTGGACATGACTGAGTGACTAAGCACAGCAATGAGCCACCTAGACAGTAATCTCTAATTGGAAACAGTCCTTCATTATTCAAGCCCACAAGCCCAACAGTCTGTGGAGGACACAAGCTGCACCATTACACATAACAGCCTGAGGTGCAAACTATGTTAAGTCAGATTAAGCTTTATAGGCTGCCGTCATGTCCAACTCTTTGTGACCCTATGGACTGTAGCCCACAAGGCTCCTCTGTCCATGGGATTCTCCAGGCAAGAATACTAGAGTGGGTTGCCATGCCCTCCTCCAGGGGATCTTCCCAATCTAGGAATTGAACCCACATCTCTTATGTCTCCTGTATTGGCAAGTGGGTTCTTTACCCACTAGCGCCACCTGGGAAGCCCAGGCTACAGGATAACCACCAAGAAATCTCTGCCTGGTAGAGTAATTAGAGTCTGTCTATCTGGTCATTCACGAAAGAGTGAAATGACTCAAGAAGAGCCTGCTGAACTGGGAAATTAGATGGTCTAATGATGAGATCAGACTTAATGAATGCATAATAGATGGTACAGCACAAAAATTCCAGACTCACTGCTGTAATGAAGACACTCATTGTAAACACATAGCCTCTTTGGCCGAAGGATTGCTTTGGGCTATTTTTATTAAGAAAACTATGCATGTTTAGAAGATATAATTGGATTTCCCTGGTGGCTCAGACGGTAAAGAATCTGCCTGCAGTTAGCCTTAGGAGACCCAGGCTCAATTCCTGGGTTGGGGAAGATTCCCTGGAGAAGGGAATGGCTAGCCACGGCAGTGTTCTTGCCTGAAGAATCCCATGGACAGAGGAGCCTGGAAAGCTCAGTCCATGTATTGTGAAGAATTGCTTCAGTGTTTTATTACCCATCTGGATCCTGTGCAAAACCATTCATAAAATGTGTTCCTATGTAACAGAGCAGCAGAAAACAACCAGACAAGCTCCAGTGGCAATTTCCCTTCACTCTCTACTCCTTATCATGCCATCAAATGTGAAGGGGAAAAGCTGGAATCTCTCTTCCATATTTTCTTCAATTTGGAAAGTTTTTCTTTTAAAATCTGAGTTTCCTTTCGTAATATCCACAAATACCTACATTGGTCACATAACAAAGGAAATCACATCCCTGCACGTTCCCGTGTGTACGGAAATGAAGTCTGAGCCGGCTGGTTTATCATTCTAAAGTAGAAGTGGAAAACTGTTGAATGAGAGATGAGTTGCATGTGGAGAAAGTGACAAGACACAGAGATGTCCACAACACAAAGGTAGCACCTTCTACAGAGGAAACCTGGAACAACCCTGAGAGCAAGCAACAATTCTGGTGTTCTTTAATGAGGTCAATGAATAGGCCATAGCTGGGATGCAGAACCTCTGAGATTAAGTGCAACAATTCTTGTGAACGAATTGTGTGCCTTTTGTGGAAAAGGTTCAGTTGCTTTCATCAGATTCCTAAAGGGATCTTTGTCTTCCCTACCCTTCCCCAAAAGGTTAAAAATCATTACAGTAATGGAATCTTAATTTGTGAGCATCTCACTTCATTAGAGGGTGACTTGATTTTCTTTATCTTTTCTTTTCTTTGACAGCTTCATTGAGGTATAAATGATGTACAAAAAACTGCTCATGTTTAATATATGCAGTATAATGAGCTCCGACATATGCATCCACCCATGATACTATCCCCACAATCAAGGAAATAACCATATCAATCACTTCCAAAAGTTTCCATATGTCCCTTTTGTGTGTATGTGGTAAGAACATTTAACATGAAATTTACTGTCCTAAGAAATGTTTAAGAGCACAACACTAACTTGTTAACTATAGATAGTATGTTGTATAGCAGATCTCTAAAATTATGCATCTTTCATACCTAAGACTTAATACCCATTGAACAAAAATACACGGGGACCTCTTATTCAATTGTTTTTCTTTTTAAACCAGAGCCTGATTGTCTTTTACATAGAAGTACTTTGCACTCAATGTGTAACATGAATCTTTTCTTTCCCTTGACAGATGGGTCAATACCGCAATCAGATTGATTATATTCTTTGCAGCCAAAGGTGGAGAAGCTCTATACACTCAGCAAAAACAAGACCGGGAGCTGACTGTGGCCCAGATCATGAATTCCTTATTGCAAAATTCAGACTTAAATTGAAGAAAGTAAGGAAAACCACTAGACCATACAGGTATGACCTAAATCAAATCCCTTACGATTATACAGTAGAAGTGACAAATAGTTTCTAGGGATTAGATCTGATAGACAGAGTGCCTGAAGAACTATGGGCGGAGGTTTGTGATATTGTACAGGAGGCGGTGATCAAGACCATCCCCAAGAAAAAGAAATGCAGAAAGGCAAAATGGATGTCTGAGAAGGCCTTACAAATAACTGAAAAGAAGTGAAAGGCAAAGGAGAAAAGGAAAGCTATACCCATTTCAATGCAGAGTTCCAAAGAATAGCAAGGAGAGATAAGAAAGCCTTCCTCAGTGATCAATGCAAAGAAATAGAGGAAAACAATAGAATGGGAAAGACTACAGATCTCTTTAAGAAAATTAGAGGTACCAAGGAAACATTTCATGCAAATATGGGCACAATAAAGGAGAGAAATGATATGGACCTAACAGAAGCAGAAGATATTAAGAAGAGGTGGCAAGAATACACAGAAGAACTATACAAAAAAGATCTTCATGACCCAGATAACCACGATGGTGTGATCACTCACCTAGAGCCAGACATTCTAGAATGCGAAGTCAAGTGGGACTTAGGAAGCATCACTACAAACAAAGCTAATGGAGCTGATGGAATTCCAGTTGAGCTATTTCAAATCCTAAAAGATGATGCTGTGAAAGTGCTGAACTCAATATGCCAGCAAATCTGAAAACTCAGCAGTGACCACAGGACTGGACAAGGTCAGTTTTCATTCCAATCCCTAAGAAAGGGAATGTCAAAGAATACTTAAACTACTGCACAATTGCACTCATCTCACACACTAAGTAAAGTAATGCTCAAAATTCTCCAAGCCAGGCTTCAACAGTACATGAACCATGAACTTCCAGATGTTCAAGCTGGATTGAGAAAAGGCAGAGGAACCAGCGATCAAATTGCCAACATCCACTGGATCATTTAAAAAGCAAGAGCGTTCCAGAAAAGCATCTACTTCTGCTTTATTGATTATGGCAAAACCTTTGACTGTGTGGATCATAACAAACTGTGGAAAATTCTTCAAGAGATGGGAATAACAGACCACCTTACCTGCCTTCTGAGAAATCTGTATGCATGTCAAGAAGCAACAGTTAGAACTGGACATGGAACAACAGACTGGTTCCAAATAGGAAAAGGAGTATATCAAGGCTGTATATTGTCACCCTGCTTATTTAACTTATATGCAGAGTACATCATGAAAAATGCTGGGCTGAATGAAGCACAAGCTGCAATCAAGATTTCTGGGAGAAGTATCAATAACCTCATACATGCAAATGCCACCACCCTTATGGCAGAAAGCAAAGAAGAACTAAAGAGCGTCTTGATGAAAGTGAAAGAGGAGAGTAAAAATTCTGGCTTAAAACTCAACATTCAAAAAGTGAACATCATGGCATCCGGTCCCATCACTTCATGGCAAATAGATGGGGAAACAATGGAAACAGTGAGAGACACTTTTTTGGCAGGGCTCCAAAATCACTGCAGATGGTGACTGCAGCCATGAAATTAAAAGATGCTTGCTCCTTGGAAGAAAAGCTATGACCAACCTAGATAGCATATTAAAAAGCAGAGACATCACTTTGCCGACAAAGGTCTGTCTAGTCAAAGCTATGGTTTTTCCAGTGGTCATGTATAGATGTGAGAGTTGGACTATAAAGAAAACTGAACACCAAAGAATTAATGCTTTTGAACTGTGGTGTGGAGAAGACTCTTGAGAGTCCCTGGGACCACAAGGAGATCCAACCAGTCCATCCTAAGGGAATCAGTCCTGGATATTCATTGGAAGGACTGATGCTGAAGCTGAAACTTCAGTACTTTGGCCACCTGATGCAAAGAACTGACTCATATGAAAAGGCCCTGATGGCTGGGAAAGATTGAAGGCAGGAGAAAGGGATGACAGAGGATGATATGGTTGGATAGCATCACTGTCTCGATGGACTTGAGCTTTAGCAAATTCCGGGATTTGGTGATGATTCGGGAGGCCTGGCATGCTGCAGTCCATGGGGTCATGAAGAGTCGGACACAACTGAGCGACTGAACTGAACTGAACCCACTTTATAATGAAATTAGATGCATGCTCCAAACAGGTAAGAAAAAAAAAAGCTTTCATTTGTTACTTTTGAATGTCTTGACAAGAAAAGGGTCAAGTGAAGAGGGGTAATTCTCTCCCCTAATCTCTTCTCTTCTCTAATTTCCTTATGGCCTCTTTTTAATTTCTTCTGTGTTCCTTTTACCTATTAGAACATTATTTTTTCTGACTTTAGGACACACCTGATGCTCTTTGCCTCTCCCTATGGACTGAAGGAGTTGATTTGGGTCCTGAGCATCCTTTGTGATCCCTTGGTTTACTTTAGCTGCCAGAGCTCTGCTGTCTTCCTATATGTGAGTATTTGGCAGAACTGAGATATTCAATATATTGGCCTTCCCCTTACATCCCCAACACACAAATGATGCACCTGACCTAAAGGACCTCAAGTTTGACGTGTGATACAAAGTATGGTGTGGTACAAAGTATGAATCAGTCCCCTTTTTCATCTGAATTTGTGAGTTCAAAACAGTGGCTATTGTCTCATTTAACCAAATGCATGTAACAGCCCTTTATAAAAGAGATGCTATGCAGGATTATCAAAAGTTTCTCCATTTTACCCTTGTCAGTGCTCTTAGAAAGGATCTATAAGCAGGGAATTATGAAAGTCTTCATGAATATCTTTCAGCAACAGACAGCCAACCAGGAATCTTCAGTAGGGGACAGGGGGCAAACTTGATTCCAGAGCCCAAAGCTGATTTGGGAACATACACAGTCTATTTTAACAATGAAGCTGATTTGGTCATACATTCTGAGTAACTTCAGATTAAGGTGAGGTAGGATCTATCCATTCTTAAGGGAGGTAAAGAGACGAGGGACTTATTTGGTGGCTTCCATTGTGTGCTCAGTCGTGTCGGACTCTCTGCGACCCCATGGACTGTAGCTCACCAGGCTCCTCTGTCCATGGGATTCTCCAGGCAAGAATACTGGAGTGGCTTGCCATTTCCCTTCCAGGGGATCTTCCCAACCCAGAGACCGAACCCACGTCTCTGGCATCTCATGCATTGGCAGGCAGATTCTTTACCACTGTGCCACCTAAGAAGCTTGGCTTCCATTACTTCTCATTTTAAAAGCAGCAAAACCACATCACAAAAAAGAAAAAAAAAAAGGAACATAAGATAAAGAATAAAAAAGAACTCCCAACTTCACCCATAGTCTCCCACTCTCATGCAACAAAATTAAGTTGTTGCTGTGTCTTAATCATGCAATGCAATCTACTTTCTCAATGTGTATTATAAAATTTAATTATTGCAACCCTTGTTGGTTCTCAGGTGATTCCATTCTAGGGACATCTATCATAATTTATGATTCTCCCCCAGAATTTCAAATTAACTGGAAATATATGGGAAAACATCTTCCAGTCAATGAAATGAGGCTACGGGATAAAATTGACTAGACTGCCTCATTTATTAGCTGTGTAATCTGGACCATTGCTTACCACCTATATGTATTGCGTTTTTTCTTATAAAATGAAGACAGTAATGATCACTAGCTAAATGTATTGTTGTAGCATTAAATAAGGCAGTCTTTTTTTATGGAAACATAGTTGGTTTCTAGTACTGTGTTAGTTGTTGATGTGCAGGTGTACAAGTGATTCAGTGATATATATATGTGTGTGTGTGTGTGTGTGTGTGTGTGTGTGTATTCTTTTTCAGATTTTTTCCATTATAGTTATTCAGTTCAGTTTAGTTCAGTCACTCAGTTGTGACTGACTCTGCGCCCCTGTGGACCACAGCATGCCTCCCTGTCCATCACCAACTCCCAGAACCTACCCAAACTCATGTTCATCTCATCGATGATGCCATCCAACCATCTGATCCTCCATTGTCCCTTTCTCCTGCCTTCAATCTTTCCCAGCATCAGGGTCTTTTCCAATGAGTCAGTTCTTTGCATCAGGTGGCCAAAGTATTGGAGTTTCAGCTTCAGCGTCAGTCCTTCCAATGAATAGTTAGGACTCATTTCCTTTAGGATTAACTGGTTGGATCTCCTTGCAGTCCAAGGGACTCTCTAGAGTCTTCTCCAGCACCACAGTTCAAAAGCATCAATTCTTTGGCATTCTGCTTTCTTTATAGTCCAACTCTCACATCCATGCATGACTACTGGAAAAACCATAGCTTTGACTAGACAGACCTTTGTTGGTAAAGTAATATCTCTGCTTTTTAATATGCTATCTAGGTTGGTCATAGCTTTTCTTCCAAGGAGCAAGCATCTTTTAATTTCATGGCTGCAGTCACCATCTGCAGTGATTTTGGAGCCCTGCCAAAAAAGAGTCTCTCACTGTTTCCACTGTTTCCCCATCTATTTGCCATGAAGTGATGGGACTGGGTGCCATGATTATAGGTTATTACAGGATATTGAATATAGTTCTCTGTGCTCTATATACAGTAGGATCTTATTATTTTATATATAGTGGTTTGTATCTATTAATCCCAAACTCCTAATTTATCCTTTCTCCCACTATATTTCCCCTTGGTTACCATAAGTTTGTTTTCTATGTCTGTGAATCTTTCTATTTCATAAATAAGTTCATTCATATTATAGTTTAGATTCCATATATAAGTGATATCATAAGATATTCGTCTTCCTCTGACTTCCTTCACTTAGTATGATAATCTCTAGGCCCATCTATGTTGCTGCAAAAGGCATCATTTCATTCCTTTTTATGGCTGAGAAATCTTTTAGACACATAGCAGATTACCTAGAAGGTAATAAAGTGAAAGTAAAAGCCACTCAGCCATGTCTGACTCTTTGCAACCCCATGGACTAGTCCATGGAATTCACCAGGCCAGAATACTAGAGTGGGTAGCCTTTCCCTTCTCCAGGGGATCTTCCCAACTCAGGGATGAAACCCAAGTCTCTGACTGCAGGCAGATTCTTCACCAGCTGAGCCACAAGGATGTAATAAGTCTTCAATAAATACTGGCTGTTAGGATTAGTAATAGCCTACCCCAGCATTTGATGGTTTATATTTCCCACATACTGTTTAGATCCCCCAAGCCAAGAGCACAGGGGCTCTGACTCAGAAAGAAGAAAGAGAACTATAGTAATCACATTGTGATCTGTAGTGTCACGACTAGTACTTAAGTGAGAATAGAGTCCATGTATTATGCTCTCAGCCTTATGTTTGTTCAAGATACTGTGATACCACGTTGGCTGAAGGTGCCCTTGTGAGCCTGCTCTGCATACTGCTTTCTATCACCATCAATCAGGGCCACACATGTTAATTAAGCACTTTACTGTTTTTGCACATGATTTATTAGATCTCTTTTCATTAATGTGTTTGATCAAAAAGAAAAGTAATTAAGTGGGGAACAGTGGTGGCAAAACATACTCGGCATCAATTATTAAAAATAAAAATTCTTAGGATGAGAGCCTGATCATTCATCCTTAAGCCATCTGTCGGCCTCAGCTGATGGCAAACCAACTGAACCATTACTACTTCTAATTCTTAGATTCACAATTAATTTTTAAGAGTATTAAAGGGAAATATATTTTTATGTTTACAGTCAAAATACCAGTAGTTGGCAAAGGAAGAAGGGCATTGCATAATCTTCTCTTTATCTCTTAATCACAGAAAATCAATAATACTCCCCTCCAGTCAAAAACCTGTGATTTGTCCCTTAAATATCCATAACACAACTTTGTAAGATAGGCTTCTCAGAAAATAAGGAGTGCACAATTTTAATGGGGAAAAACACATTTAAGGGAAAAAATACCCACCATTTCTTCCTTCAATAACTTGTTTTTATAATGGAAAGATTCAAAACAAGTTCAAAGGAATCCCCAGGGGTCATCGTGTGGATTCCTCATTTTTAAAGGCAGGGTTATAAAAAAAATCTTCTAGAATTTTGTGCTCACCGTTTCAATAACGCACCCAATGGAGAGATTATTATTCAAGTCTTATGATTAATCCTGGTATTCTGATGAATCTATAAAATGAAAATCATCATCTCCTACCCTCAGAGATATTTAAGAGGCTGCTGCTAAGTCGCTTCAGTCGTGTCCGACTCTGTACAACCCCATAGACGGTAGCCCACCAGGCTCCCCCATCCCTGGGATTCTCCAGGCAGGAACACTGGAGTGGGTTGCCATTTCCTTCTCCAATGCATGAAAGTGAGAAGTAAAAGTGAAGTCGCTCAGTCATGTCCGACTCTTAGCGACCCCATGGACTGCAGCCTACCAGGCTCCTCCGCCCATGGGATTTTCCAGGCAAAAGTACTGGAGTGGGGTGCCATTGCCTTCTCCGATTTAAGAGGCTATGGGTTCTCAATATCTTAAAGCTGATGTGTTTTAGTTATTGGAGTCAATTTAAAGACACTTGGAGAGTCATCAATTATATCTGCAACAGGATAGGGTTCAGTTCAGTTCAGTCGCACAGTCGTGTCCGACTCTTTGCGACCCCATGAATCGCAGCACGCCAGGCCTCCCTGTCCATCACCAACTTCCGGAGTTCACCCAGACTCACATCCATTGAGTCTGTGATGCCATCCAACCATTTCATCCTCGGTCGTCCCCTTCTCCTCCTGCCCCCAATCCCTCCCAGCATCAGGGTCTTTTCCAATGAGTCAACTCTTCGCATAAGGTGCCCAAAGTACTGGAGCTTCAGTTTTAGCATCATTCCTTCCAAAGAAATCCCAGGGTTGATTGCAAGAACACTGGAGTGGGTAGCCATTCCCTTTGCCAGGGGATCTTCCTGACCCATGGATCAAATCTGGGTCTCCTCCATTGCAGGCAGATTCTTTACTCTCTGAGCCACCTGGGAATCCAATATATATATATATATATTACTGAATCACTTTGCTATACACCTAAAACTAACAACATTGTAAATCAACTATACAATTTTAAAAAGGGATAAAAATTAGGAGACAGAGGCAGATATACACAGAGACAGACTGTGAGGTGACACAGACAGTGACATGTGAAAGCAGAGAGCTGGGCAAGGAGGGCAAATGATGGCCAGCCAAGCACCAGAAACTGTAGGAGGGACCTGGAGCAGATTCTCCCTGACAGCCCTCAAGAGGAACCAACCCTTCTCACATCTGGATCATGAACTTCCAGTTTCCAGAACTATGAGAAAAGAAATTTCTACTGGTTAAGTCCCCAGTTTGTACTTGTTACGGTGGCCCTAAGACACGAATATAGTGTTCTTTCTTCCCTGTTATCTTTCTGTTTTACCTCCCATTATTTAACTGGACTCCACAGCCATATTTAATTGGGGTGAAAATCTCCTGGTTGTGTGACAAGTGTTAATGTTATCAGGATTTCTGATAAAACACGTCATGTTATGTAGTAGAGTCTGGGAGACGATCCTAGCATCTCCACTCCCAATCAAGGAAATCCATCCATTTAACCATTTGACAACCATTTGCAGGGGACTCAGCACCATGCCCTGTGATGGAGACACAAGGACACACAAAACACTGCCCTGATTCTCAAGGAGCTCATAGTCTGGTGGGGAAGCCACTTGTACAGGTGGGTAATTGTGGCATGATGCTGGGCGGTCATGGGGGTGAGCATAGAGTGTTGTTTTGGGAACTCAGAACATGGGAGAGGGCCCAGGAAGGGACGAAAGGAACCAGGGAAAGTGCCTGGAAAAGAGGCCATGGAAGCTGAGTCTTCAAGAAGCTTTCCAGAGCACCAAGTGGGAGAGGCTGTTCCAAGCAGAGGGAGTATCATGAGCAAGAGAACAGGACATGTGCCTGTGAGGGTGCACATGTGTGTACATGTGTATAGCTATGTGGGTATGTGCACACATGTGTGCAAGATGGCCTGTATAGCCATGGACTGTCTATGTACACCATGCCAACCTCTGTAGGGCATGCCCAGCAGACTTGTGCATGAGCCGAGTGATGCTTATTTCTAGGTGAAGTCACTCAGTCGTGTCCGACTCTTTGTGACCCCGTGGACTGTAACCTACTAGGCTTCTCCGTCCATGGGGTTCTCCAGGCAAGAATACTGGAGTGGATTGCCATTTCCTTCTCCAGAGGATCTTCCCAACCCAGGGATCGAACCCGGGTCTCCTGCATTGGAGGCAGACACTTTAACCTCTGAGCCGGATCTGAAATCTGACTCCGAGCCCATCTCTGCCGTGTGGGCTAAGTCTGGTCCTTTGTCTCCAGCCACCAGAGCTGGTCTCTATCTTGGTAGTGTTCTTTGCTTATACTTTTGGAGGAAAGTCTCTAGAATTTTTTTCTGATAATCTTCTTCTTTTAGGGAACTTTCCTTTTAATTTCCAATTCTTTAACCTAGGATACCCAAGTTTGTGCAAAAACTTCTTTTGCATCTCTAGACCAGTGTCTTCCCAGCAGACATGTGTCATCTTTTTAGCTTTTTAAAGAAAGATTTACTTGTTCACTTATTTTATTTTTGGCTTCCCTGGGTCTTTGCTGCTGCGTGCTCGGGCTATCTCTGGTTGTGGTGACCAGGGGCTACTCTCTAGTTGCGGTATGTGGGCTTCTCATTGCAGTGGCTTCTGTTATTGTAGAGCACGGCCTCTAGAGTGTGAGGGTTTCAGTAGTTGTGCTGGATGGGCTTAGTTGCCTTGTGGCACGTGGGATCTTCCCAGAGAGGGGTTGAACCAGTGTTCCTTATACTGACAGGTGGATTCTTAACCACTGGACCACCAGGGAAGCCCTTAACTTTTTTATTGGAGAAAAAACATTGATAGGTTGGGAGCCTGGGCACATCTCTTAACAATGCTTAGGAGCAATGCTTGCTACTTACTGCATTAATGTGAGAGGTTGAGTTGGAAGAATAAGAAAAAGACACAGGCTTGAAGCAATGGCTTAACACAAATACCTAGCAGCTTGGAAAAAACACCCGAAGCCCAACTTTCACATATGAAACATTCTCACAAAATCAGAGTAGGCTTTCCTGTATACATTGTTCTGCAATCAAGCTTTGAAAAGCCAGATGAAGAAAGCTATCAGCATTGATGATCAGCTCAGTTCAGTTCAGTTCGGTCACTCAGTCGTGTCCAACTCTTTGCAACCCCATGAATCACAGCATGCCAGGCCTCCCTGTCCATCACCAACTCCCGGAGTTCACCCAAACTCATATGCATCGAGTCGGTGATGCCATCCAACCATCTCATCCTCTGTCGTCCCCTTCTCCTCCTGCCCCTAATCCCTCCCAGCATCAGGGTCTTTTCCAATGAGTCAACTCTTCACATGAGGTGGCCAAAGTATTGAAGTTACAGCCTCAGCATCAGTCCTTCCAATGAACACCCAGGACTGGTCTCCAGATACAATTTATTGTGTGTTCACTGTGATTGATTTTATGGAAATGGCTACTGGACCCAGAATGAGGAGACGCGATGCTGGTTCTATAATGACATTTGACAAATCACTCCCATTCAATGGAGCCTCAGTTTCCCTATATGCAAAATGTCCCTTCTAATTATAACATTCTGTCACCTTTCCTTTGTGTGTTCCCATCTTCAAGGACCTGGAAATGCTAATTGTTCTCACACGGTCATTTGTAAGTCAGACAATGTGAGCATGGCACATATGAGAGAGTGAAATTCACCACCTGGTCCTTTGTGGCTAATAAGCTAGGGATTAGGTCAAAGGCCTGTGTGTGTGTGTGTGGTGTGTGTGTATCAAAATCTCCCTCCTTTTCCTGAGGTTGGGAACTATCGTGGAGTTCAGAGGTCAAGTCATATCACAGGGAATGACTATCTCAAAGAATGTGATATAAACAGGGCATGGAATGAGACTGGAATCCTGACTCTGCCACTTACTAGCTATTAGCAACTTGCAAGTCACCTAACCTCTAGGAATTTCAGTTTCTTTATTTTCAAAATGGCTATAACTTCAGAGTTGTTGTGAAAATCAAGTTGATTTATTCAACACATATTTGAGTGCTGACTGTATGCTAGGCATCGTTGGGGGCTGGTAATCCAAGATGAATGAAACAGACTGGATTCTTTTCTTTTAAGAAGTTTATCATTCAGTGGGAAAGACAGGTAATCAAGAGATAAATAAATACACAAAAAAATAATTAGATGCTATAAAAACAAATAGAGTGTTAAGATGGAGAATAACG
Source organism: Aepyceros melampus (assembly GCA_006408695.1). NCBI lineage: Eukaryota > Metazoa > Chordata > Mammalia > Artiodactyla > Bovidae > Aepyceros > Aepyceros melampus. Next base: position 322,512 of record SJXQ01004140.1, on the reverse strand, counting down.
GCGGGAGAGGTTCCTGATTTATTTATTTCCTTATTTATAAAGTTTTCACTTTTTAGTCATGTTGAGACATGTGGCATCATAGTTTCTGGATCAGGGATTGAACCGGTACTCCCTGCATCAGAAGCATGGATATTAACCACTGGACCACCAGGGAAGTCCTAAGAGGTTCCTAATGTAGATGGGGTTGTCAGAGATTTCTCTGGGAAGGAGGAGAAGCTGGCCCCATTGGTGTAAGGTGTTGGCAGGTGCACAGATGGGGACAGTCTAAAGAGAAGTAACAGTGTGTGTCCTTGAGATGTGAGAGATGAAAGATATGGTGTGCCCATAAATGCCTTGTCAATGATGTGACGCTGTAAGGATATAGGAGATTCATGTTAAATTACCTGGTGCCATGTCTCTGGCTGCCCCAAGAAATATGGGGATATTTCTGCTCTCTGTCCCTTACAGAAAGTGCCCCACTACAGTGTTTCCTCAGGACTACTGCCCAGATGTGCTTCCCAGGGGGCACAGTGGTAAAGAATCTGCCCGCCAGTGCAGGTGAAGCAGGAGACACGGGTTTGACGCTGGGTCAGGAAGAGCCCCCAGAGGAGGAAATGGCAACCCACTCATGCATTCTAGCTTGGGAAGTCCCTTGGACAGAGGAGCCTGGTGGGCTATAGTCCATAGGGTTGAAAAGAGTCAGACACGACTGAGCACGAATGCACGCATTGCACAGATGGCATTTTCTCATTTGTGGTAGATGTGTGTGGAGGAAGGACAGCGTGCATGAGTTTAGCTGGTTCCCTTGTGTGCATGGGAGAGCAAGGAGGAAGGTGGCCTGTCACCAGCTTGCATGAGAACATCACCTGGATCACTCGTCCCAGTGATTAAATTAAGCCAGTTTCACAAATAAAATCAGTTTGCAACTCCGAGTGGGGGACCAAGTGATCTGGCTTGCTTTCCTTGCTCTGCTTTTTCCAAAGATAAAAAGGCTTGCAAATTGTGACATCCATATCAAATGCTAATGGCACGGTGGGGACTCTCCAAGAGAACTGATAAACTTCTCAGACGGAGGGCAGACTATTAAGAGAGAACAGCTCCAGATGTAATTGTCGGTGCTCACATCCAAGGAACGCTAACACTTTTGAGTGCTCAGAAGTGAAACTCCAGGAAATAAAAAGCCAGGGAGACACTTGATCCAAAAGAAGAAAACAAAAGCCAGTCACCTTCAGTTTTCTCCAAGGACCTGAGCTCCAATGTGACAATGCTAGTAATAATACTATCTGAAACACAGGTCATAACAAAAACAACAGACATATCTAACCTATAAAAGCAGTACGTTCCGCCCTCCTAAGGCTTAGCGTGTACGTGAGCTCAGTTACTCAGTTGTGTCCGACTCTTTGTGACCCCATGGACTGTAGCCTGCCAGGCTCCTCTGTCCATGGAATTTCCCAAGCAAGAATGCTGGAGTGGGTTGCCATTTCCTCCTCCAGGGGAACTTTCCACCCAGGGATTGAACTCCTGTCTCCTGCATCTCCTGCATTGGCAGGCGGTTCCCTTACCACTGTGCCACCTGGATGTCAGCAGGACTGAAGAAAGGAAGTCAAGTCCTAGAATGGGGCTGTGGTGTGAAATATCACACGACTGTTCAGTCACAGCAGGACCCGGGATGACAGCACCCAGGGTCCGCTTGTCCTTCTCTCCTCCGTATGATATTCCCCACCACATATCCAGGGCAGGTGGTGCTTGTGTGTCTCCTCCATTTCGTGGTGTGGGGCCAATACTATCCAGCATTATAGAGTCTGAGAATCAGGACATGAGACCTCAGGTGTGTAATCCATCCAGTTCTCCTTATGACTTGTGCCTGTGCTCTCAAATGTGAACAAGTGTGGGCATGTGCCCCCTGGGATAGGACCCAGGCACTGGTGTGGTGCAGCAGGCAGCTGCATCCCCAAGCAGGTGGGCTCTCGACTCTGCCTGACAGCCACAAATAACTGCATTAAAGTACCCATCTTAATGGGGAATAAATTGGAGGATCAGGTTAAAGGAGTCCATGTGAGCAATTTGCCATGTGTTCCTTCAAAGGAGACTTGGTGGAAGGAGAGCTGAGGTCCTCATTTCCAATTAAGGTCATTTCCCGTCATGGCTCTTAGAGGAGTTGACATGATGAGGCGAAGGGGTGTTAAATAGGATGGAGCTGCAGATAGAAGAAGTGTCTACTCGGAGGGCCTGGAAAGAGAGATGAAGGCTAGACACCAGCTCTTCTTGAGCCTTTGCTCCTCACCCAGGACCAGCACTGCCGGCTCAGGGGCTGCATGGTCTCACCTGGGCTGCGTTCTGCTACACATGTTCCTTGGTTGTGCTCTGGCTGCACCAAACAGACTCTTTTCTGCCAGAATGAAGAAAGCTGAAGTCCAGTCAGTTGGTGGTCCCCTGCCCCCTACTCCCCACCTACGTTCTAGGGAATTAGCACAGAGCCAAGGCTTATGGCTCTTTAAGCATCTGTTCCTACAGGTGTCCATTCAGGCATGGCTATTCCCTGCCCTGGTACTGGGCCGCTGGAAGGCAGACCTCTGATGAGACATGATTGCTTTCTGTCCCTGGTCCCATCGGTCCAGGGGCTCCTATGCTATTTCTGTGCCATTTTTGGGGGGAACGGGGATTATCCAGCTGCTTCGTTGTCCTGATAGAGCATGGAAGTTGCTGTAAGAATGAATGTCACTCAGGTATACTATTTCCTCTCTATGTGCTCAGTCATGGCTGACTCTTTGCCATCCTGTGGGCTGTAGCCTGCCAGGCTCCCCTGTCAATGAAATTTTCCCAGGCAAGAATCCTGGAGTGGGTTTCTGTTTCCTACTCCAGGGGATCTTCCTGACCTAGAGATTGAACCAATGTCTCTTTCATCTCCTGAATGGCAGGGAGATTCTATACCACTGTGCCACGTGGGAAGCCCTCATTTTCCCTCTGAGTTTATTCATTTCTGTAGAACCCATGCATCAGAAACTGGATTGTGTGCATCATCAACTTTAGATATTGACACCTTAATTCCCAATGAGACTATATATATGGAGATGGGGCCTTAAAGAAAGTCAGTCAGTTCAGTTGCTCAGTCATGTCTGACTCTTTGTGACCCCATGAACTGCAGCACACCAGGCCTTCTTGTCCAATTCCTGCAGTTGACTCAAACCCATGTCCATTGAGTCGGTGATGCCATCCAACCATCTCATCCTCTATTGTCTCCTTCTTCTCCTGCCCCCAATCTTTCCCAGCATCAGAGTCTTTTCAAATGAGTCAGCTCTTCACATCAGGTGGCCAAAGTATTGGAGTTTCAGCTTTAGCATCAGTCCTTCCAATGAACATCCAGGACTGATCTCCTTTAGGATGGACTGGTTGGATCTCCTTGCAGTCCAGGGACTCTCAGGAGTCTTCTCCAACAACACAGCTCAAAAGCATCAATTCTTCAGCTCTTAGCTTTCTTTACAGTCCAACTCTCACATCCATACATGACCACTGGAAAAACCATAGCTTTGACTAGATGGACCTTTGTTGACAAAGGACCTTTGTTGACTAACGTCTCTGGTTTTTACTATGCTGTCTAGGTTGGTCATAACATTCCTTCCAAAGAGTAAGCATCTTTTAATTTCATGGCTGCAATCACCATCTGCAGTGGTTTTGGAGCCCAGAAAAATAAAATCAGCCACTGTTTCCACTGTTTCCCCATCTATTTGCCATGAAGTGATGGTATTGGATGCCATGATCTTAGTTTTCTGAATGTTGAGCTTTAAGCCAACTTTTTCACTCTCCTCTTTCACTTTCATCAAGAGGCTCTTTAGTTCTTCACTTTCTGCCATAAGGGTGGTGTCATCTGCATATCTGAGGTTAAGGAAGTAATTAAGGTTAAATGATTTTCTAAGAGTGGGCCCTGATCCAATAGGCTGCTGTCCTTAGGAGAAAAGAGGCACCAGAGATCGCTCTTTTTCTCCTCAGAAACACAGAAGAGTGGTTTTGTGAGTACACACCAAGCAGGTGGCCATCTGCAAGCTGGGAAGAGAGGCTTCACCGGAAACCTACCCTCTGGCTCCTAGGCCTTGGATTTCCAGGCTCTAGGACTGTGAGAAAGTAAGTTTCTGTTGTGTAAGCCTCCAGTCTGTGGCTCTTTGTTCTGTAATCCTGAGCCAACCGATCCACCATCCTCAGAGGGAATCTGAAGCATAATGTTGTCTGTTCTATCTACCCTTAAAATCTCTGATTCTTTTCAAATTTTTAATTAATTGATTTTATTTGACTGTGCTGGATCTTAGTTGCTGCATGTGGGATCTTTAATTGTGTCATGTGAACTCTTTAGTTTCAGCATGTGGAATATAGTTCCTTGACCAACGATTGAACCCTGGTTCTCAGCATTGGGAGTTTGGAATCTTAACCACTGGACCACCAAGGAAGGCCTCAAATCTCTGATTCTTATCCTATCCCCTGGGTCAAATAGCATGCTACAATTTAGTTGTAAAAATAAGAATGGAGTCAAATGATAAACTTAGGGAAAAAATCACATTGATAAAGGATTCATAGCTATAATATACAAAAAGCTCTTAAAAACCAACAAAAAGGTAATCAAACAGAGAAACATGTAAAAGAGTTGTATAGGCAACTCACAGAAGAACAAATCTAAAGGCCAATAAACACATTTTTAAAATGCTCAAACTTTACTGTAAGTCAGAAAAATGCAAATGAAAGTAGAATTTTGAATTATCACTTTACACTCAGACTGACAAACAGAAAGGCCAATAATATCCACCAGTGGAGGAGACACAGGGCAGAGGGAATTTACACACACATTGCTGAAGGAAATGTAAACTGTTTCAGTCTTTTTAGAAAACAATCTGGCAATAGCTAGTGAAATTAAAAAATGCATATCCCCTTCTACCCAGCACTCCCACTTATGGGAGTTTATTTCATGGAATAAAAGTGGTGGTGAGTAAGAGTATATATGCAAAATTGTTTCAAAGAGAGTCCTCGTCAGTGGAGATAATTGAATAAATTACAGTACACCCATACTATAAATATTATGCAGACATTAAAAATGAATGAACTCTCAATCCAATAATTTGGAGAAATTTATACAAAGTGTGAAACAAGCAGAATGCAGAAAAGTGTGTAAAAATGATCTTTTTTGTAAAATAATGACAACCTTTCTTATATAAGTATATGGGTTGGGAGGAGAAAGGAAAAGAGTAAGCCTTCCCAAGTCTCCCCCGACCAAGATACTAATCTAAAATAAACACACACACACACACACACACACACACACACATAGATGATGTTTATGAGAAATTGAGCTTGTAGGATATGATTCTATTCAGTAATGCAGGATACGTCGACAGGAATGAAGAATGGTCTCCAAATCATTATTTCTGGGTTGAGAAACTTTAGATAGCTCCTGTTTTTACTATACTTCTGTGTACAGTTTGGTTTTTCCAGTAGTCATGTATGGATGTGAGGGTTGGATTGTAAAGAAGGCTGAGGGCCAAAGAATCGATGCTTTTGAAATGTGGTGCTGGGGAAGACTCTTGAGAGTCCTTAAACAACAAGGAGATTAAACCACTCAATCCTAAAGGAAATCAACCCTGAATATTCATTGGAAGGACTGATGCTGAAGCTGAAGCTCCAGTACTTTGACCACCTGATGTGAAGAGCCAACTCACTGGAAAAGACCCTGATGCTGGGAAAGATGGAGGGCAGGAGGAGAAAGGAGTGACAGAGGATGAGAAGGTTGGATGGCATCACTGACTCAATAGACATGAGTTTGCAGGAGCCAGAGTCCAGTCTTTCTGGGGTTCTAGCCTGCTTTTCTGGATTCTGTTTCAATTTCCAACTCTCTCCCTCAACTCATGACCAGTGGTCCTCCTTGGTTAGGAATCCCAGGAATTCTGCTATCTCTTTCTCAAAAATGTCTTCTCAAAAGCTTTCCTTAAGGCTCAAATTCTTAATTTTCTCAATTCCTTTAATTCCAAATTTTCTGAATCATCTTTCAGAGTATTCTTTTTCTTAATCTCTGGGTCCACTTAGGTTTTATCTTCATGTGTGTGCATGCTAAGTCACTTCAGTTGTGTCTGACTCTGTGATCCTATGGACTGTAGCCTGCCAGGCTCCCCTGTCTATGTGATTCTGCAGGCAAGAATACTGGAGTGGGTTGCCATGCCCTCCTCCAGGGGATCTTCTTGACACAGTGATCGAACCTGCATCTCTTTTGTCTCCTGCATTGGCAGGTGGGTTCTTTGCCCACTTGCCACCTAGGAAGCCCCTTTATCCTCACATTTCTATGCTACTCCTGATGTATCTCCTCTACTAAGAGGTCCTGGCTGTTTGGACAGGGCTGGGAGGAGGCTTCCAGAAGGCCTCATAAGATCTCCCCAGGGTAGGGGAGGTGGAGAAAACCCAAGCCAAGACCCCTAGGAGGAGCACAGAGAGATGTCAAAAAGAATGAAAACACACAGCAAAGTGAGAAGCAGGAGCAGAGGTCATTCAGTGAGCCCTGAAGGCTGGAGTGAGCAAGGGGAAGCAACTACTTGGAAACAGCCCTGTTGCTCCTATGGCTTCAGGCTTCTGAAAGGTTCAAGGTTGGAGGGCAGTCTCCACTGGTAAAAGTGATGCTGCCTTGAGTTAAGGGCTGTATGTATTGAAGGAATCAGGAAAAGTTTTAAGGAGTGTAACTCTAATTGGAACCTGGAGAATGGAGATATTTCTTGTGTGTGTTTTGTGTGTGTGTGTGTGTGTGTGTGTGTGTGTTATAAGTTTCAGTTCTTGCCTTTGTAAAGCTCACATTCTTAGTCTGATACATAAACAGTTACTGAATGCCTCACAAATGATGACACTGTATTTAGAGGTGCTCAACTTTAATAAAAACCCATTGGACAAGTTTTCTTAAACTTTATTTAAACATTGTCATAAACTGCAAGTATTTATGGGTATTTCAAAAATAAACTGACCATTCTGTAGTTTTTCAACATTCAACAAAAAAGTACTGTCCTCTAAACAGAAATTGTCCTTCTTAAAACATAGCATAAATGATACCTTACAGTTGATTTTTGTGTCTTGCTAAACTAGAAGTGAAAAATATGTTATATCTGAAACCACAGGAAAAAAATCTATCTGTAAGTCCTGCTATTACAATAGGAAATACATTTTTTTTTCAGTAAGATATAGGTTGGCTGTTTAATTTGAACTGATAACCCACAAGTAATGAAAGTTCAGTTCAGTCNACCTTACAGTTGATTTTTGTGTCTTGCTAAACTAGAAGTGAAAAATATGTTATATCTGAAACCACAGGAAAAAAATCTATCTGTAAGTCCTGCTATTACAATAGGAAATACATTTTTTTTTCAGTAAGATATAGGTTGGCTGTTTAATTTGAACTGATAACCCACAAGTAATGAAAGTTCAGTTCAGTCGCTCAGTCGTGTCCGACTCTTTGCGACCACATGAATCCCAGCACACCAGGGCGCCCTGTCCATCACCAACTCCCAGAGTTCACTCAGACTCACTTCCATCAAGTCATTGATGCCATCCAGCCATGTCATCCTCTGTTGTCCCCTTCTTCTCCTGCCCCCAATCCCTCCCAGCATCCAAGTCTTTTCCAATGAGTCAACTCTTCACATGAGGTGGCCAAAGTACTGGAGCTTCAGCTTTAGCATCATTCCTTCCAAAGAAATCCCAGGGCTGATCTCCTTCAAAATGAACTGGTTGGATATTCTTGCACTCTAAGGGACACTCAAGAGTCTTCTCCAACACCACAGTTCAAAAGCATCAATTCTTCGGCACTCAGCCTTCTTCACAGTCCAACCCTCACATCCATATATGACCAGAGGAAAAATCATAGCCTTGGCTAGACAGACCTTATTCGGCAAAGTAATGTCTCTGCTTTTGAATATACTATCTAGGTTGGTCATAACTTTTCTTCCAAGGAGTAAGTGTCTTTTAATTTTGTGGCTGCAGTCACCATCTGCAGTGATTTTGGAGCCCCCCAAAATAAAGTCTGACACTGTTTCTACTGTTTCCCCATCTATTTCTCATGAAGTGATGGGACCAGATGCCATGATTATTTCATGGCTGCAGTCACCATCTGCAGTGATTTTGGAGCCCCCCAAAATAAAGTCTGACACTGTTTCTACTGTTTCCCCATCTATTTCTCATGAAGTGATGGGACCAGATGCCATGATCTTCATTTTCTGAATGTTGAGCTTTAAGCCAACTTTTTCACTGTCCTCTTTCACTTTCATCAAGAGGCTTTTTAGTTCCTCTTCACTTTCTGTCATAAGGGTGGTGTCATCTGCATATCTGAGTTTATTGCTATTTCTCTCTGCAGTCTTGATTCCAGCTTGTGTTTCTTGCAGTCCAGTGTTTCTCATGATGTACTCTGCATATGTTAAATAAGCAAGCTGACAATATACAGCCTTGATGTACTCCTTTCATGTCCAGTTCTAACTGTTGCTTCCTGACCTGCATACAGGTTTCTCAAGAGGCAGGTCAGGTGGTCTGGTATTCCCATCTCTTTCAGAATTTTCCACAGTTTCTTGTGATCCACACAAAGACTTTGGCATAGTCAATAAAGCAGAAATAGATGTTTTTTGGAATTCTCTTGCCTTTTCCATGATCCAGCAGATGTTGGCAATTTGATCTCTGGTTCCTCTGCCTTTTCTAAAAGGGGAGGAGCTACCCTGCGTCCAAGGTCAGGGGCGGCTGGGAATAAGTCACCTCATGCCCGAGGCCAGGGGCGGTGACCTTGAGGAGTCACCCTGAGCCCAAGGCCAGGGGCGGCAGCTGGGAGGAGCCACCCATGCCCGAGGCCAGGGCTGGCAGCCAGGAGGAGCAACCCGAGGAGTGGTGGCTGTGCAGGCACAGGAGGGCCTAGAGGAGCTATCCCACATTGAAGGTCAGGAACGGTGGTGGTAAGGATATACTCCTCATCCAAGGTAAGGAGCAGCAGCTGTGCTTTGCTGAAGCAGCTGTGAAGAGATACCCCACGCCCAAGGTAAGAGAAACCCAAGTAAGATAGTAGGTGTTGCAAGAGGACATCAGAGGGCAGACACACTGAAACCATACTCACAGAAAACTAGTCACTCTAATCACACTAGGACCACAGCCTTGTCTAACTCAGTGTAACTCCATAGACTACTATAATCCACCAGGCTTCTATGTCGATGGGATTCTCCAGGCAAGAATGCTGAAGTGGGTAGCCATTCCCTTCTCCAGGGTATCTTCTGACTCAGGGATCCAACCTGGGTTTCGGGCATTTCGGGCAGATTCTTTACCATCTGAGCCACCAGGGAAAATTTATTTTTTAAGCTGATACATATTTTAGATCTTATCATTTTAAAGCTGAAAAGGACCTCAGAGGTAATTTGACTCTGTGCTGTCTGGCATAGTAGTCTTTGACCTCATGAGCCCATTGAACACTTAGAATGTAGCTGGCCAAATTGAGTTTCACTGGAAGTATGAAACGCACATCCAATTTTGGAGACTTAGCAAGAAAACAATAAGTAAAATATCTCACCCCAAATTCTTTATATTGATTACACATATCATTTTGGGGGTAGATTGAGTTAAATCAGATGTATCATTACAATTGATTTCAGCTCTTTTCCTTTTTTTCTTTAATGTGGCAACTGGAAACTTTCACATTTCATATCTGGCTGGCATTGTATTTTATTTTTGGACATTGCTACTGTAGACCAGGGATTGACAAATCTTTTTTGTAGAGTCCGACAGTAAATATAGAGACTACAGTCTCTATCCCATCCACTAAATTCTGCCACTAAAGTGCAGAAGCAGCCAAGCACAATACAAATTAAGGGTCGCCAAGGGGGAGAGGGAGGGATAAATTGGGAAATTGGGATTGACACATACACACTACTGTATATAAAATAGATAACTAATAAGGGCCTACTGTATAGCACAGGGAATTCTACTCAATACTCTGTAATATAGGAAAAGGATATAAAAGAGTATATATATGTATATAATAATGAAGGGATGGAGCCAAAGCAAAAAAAAAAAAAACACCCAGTTGTGGATGGGACTGGTAATAGAAGCAAGGTTTGATGCTGTAAAGAGCAATATTGCATAGGAACCTGGAATGTTAGGTCCATGAATCAAGGCAAATTGGAAATGGTCAAACAGGAGATGGCAAGAGTGAACATCGACGTTCTAGGAATCAGCAAACTAAAATGGACTGGAATGGGTGAATTTAACTCAGATGACCATTATATCTACTAGTTTGGGCAGGAATCCCTCAGAAGAAATGGAGTAGCCATCATGGTCAACAAAAGAGTCTGAAATGCAGTACTTGGAAGCAGTCTCCAAAACGACAGAATGATCTCTGTTCATTTACAAGGCAAACCATTCAATATCATGGTAATCCAAGTCTATGCCCCAGCCAGTAATGCTGAAGAAGCTGAAGTAAAACAGTTCTATGAAAACTACAAGATCTTCTAGAACTAACACTCAAAAAAGATGTCATTTTCATTATAGGGGACTGGAATGCAAAAGTAGGAAGTCAAAAATACCTGAATTAACAGGCATATTTGTCCTTGGAGTACAGAATGAAGCAGGGCAAAGGCTAATAGAGTTTGCCAAGAGAAAACACTGGGCATAGCAAACACCCTCTTCCAACAACACAAGAGAAGACTACACATGGACATCACCAGATGGTCGACACTGAAATGAGATTGATTATATTCTTTGCAGCCAAAGATGGAGAAGCTCTATACAGTCAGCAAAAACAAGACCAGGAGCTGACTGTGGCTCAGATCATGAACTCCTTATTACCAAGTTTAGACTGAAATTGAAGAAAGTAGGGAAAACTGCTAGACGATTCAGGTATGACCTAAATCAAATCCCTTATGATTATACAGTGGAAGTGAGAAATAGATTTAAGGGCTTAGATCTGATAGATAGAGTGCCTGATGAACTATGGAATGAGGTTCATGACATTGTACAGGAGACAGGGATCAAGACCATCCCCATGGAAAAGAAATGCAAAAAAGCAAAATGGCTGTCTGGGGAGGCCTTACAAATAGCTGTGAAAAGAAGAGAGGTGAAAAGCAAAGGAGAAAAGGAAAGACATAAGCATCTGAGTGTAGAGTTCCAGAGATTAGAAAGAAGAGATAAGAAAGCCTTCTTCAGTGATCAATGAAAAGAAATAGAGGAAAAGAACAGAATGGGAAAGACTAGAGATCTCTTCAAGAAAATTAGAGATACCAAGGGAACATTTCATGCAAAGATGGGCTCGATAAAGGACAGAAATGGTATGGACCTAACAGAAGCAGAAGATATTAAGAAGAGGTGGCAAGAATACACAGAAGAACTATACAAAAAAGATCTTTACGACCCACATACTTACGATGGTGTGCCTTTGACTGTGTGGATCACAAGAAACTGGAAAATTCTGAAAGAGATGGGAATACCAGGCCACCTGAACTGCCTCTTGAGAAATCTTTATGCAGGTCAGGAAGCAACAGGTAGAACTGGACACGGAACAAAGACTGGTTCCAAATAGGAGAAGGAGTACATCAAGGCTGGATATGTCACCCTGCTTATTTAACTTATATGCAGAGTACATCATGAGAAACGCTGGACTGGAAGAAACACAAGCTGGAATCAAGATTGCTGGGAGAAATAACAATAACCTCAGATATGCAGATGATACCACCCTTATGGCAGAAAGTGAAGAGGAGCTAAAAAGCCTCTTGATGAAAGTGAAAGAGGACAGTGAAAAAGTTGGCTTAAAGCTCAACATTTAGAAAACGTAGATCATGGCATCTGGTCCCATCACTTCATGGAAAATAGATGGGGAAACAGTAGAAACAGTGTCAGACTTTATTTTTTTGGGCTCCCAAATCAAAAGCAGAGACATTACTTTGCCAACTAAGGTCCATCTAGTCAGGCTATGGTTTTCCTGTGGTCATGTATGGATGTGAGAGTTGGACTGTGAAGAAGGCTGAGTGCTGAAGAACTGATGCTTTTGAACTGTGGTGTTGCAGAAGACTCTTGAGAGTCCCTTGGCCCTCAAGGAGATCCAACCAGTCCCTTCTGAAGGAGATCAACCCTGGGAATTCTTTGGAAGGAATGATGCTAAAGCTGAAGCTCCAGTACTTTGGCCACCTCATGCGAAGTGTTGACTCATTGGAAAAGACTCTAATGCTGAGAGGGATTGGGGGCAGGAGGAGAAGCGGACGACTGAGGATGAGATGGCTGGATGACATCACAGACTCAATGGACATGAATCTGAGTGAACTCCGGGAGATAGTGATGGCCAGGGAGGCATGGCGTGCTGCGATTCATGGGGTCGCAAAGAGTCGGACATGACTGAGCGACTGAACTGAACTGATCACTCATCTATAGCCAGACATCCTGGAATACGAAGTCAAGTGGGCCTTAGAAAGCATCACTATGAACAAAGCTAGTAGAGGTAATGGAATTCCCAATCCTGAAAGATGATTCTGTGAAAGTGCTGCAGTCAATATGCCATCAACTTTGGAAAACTCAGCAGTGGCCACAGGACTGGAAAAGGTCAGTTTTCATTCCAATCCCAAAGAAAGGCAATGCAAAAAATGCTCAAACTACGACACAATTGCACTCATCTCACATGCTAGTAAAGTAATGCTCAAAATTCTCCAAGCCAAGCTTCAGCAATACGTGAACTGTGAACTTCCAGATGTTCAAGCTGGTTTTAGACAAGGCAGAGGAACCAGAGATCAAATTGCGAACATCTGCTGGATCATGGAAAAAGCAAGAGAGTTCCAGAAAAACATCTATTTCTGCTTTTTTGACTATGCCAAAGTCTTTGACTGTGTGGATCACAATAAACTGTGGACAATTCTTCAAGAGATGCAAAGACCAGACCACAGACCTGCCTCCTGAAAAATCTGTATGCAGATCAGGAAGCAATAGTTGTAAGTGGACATGGAACAACAGATTAGTTCCAAATAGGAAAAGGAGTACATCAAGGCTGTATATTGTCACCCTACTTATTTAACTTATATGCAGAGTACATCATGAGAAACATTGGGCTGGAGGAAGCACAAGCTGGAATCAAGATTGCTGGGAAAAATATCAATAACCTCAGATATGTAGATGACACTATCCTTATGGCAGAAAGTGAAGAACTTAAGAGTCTCTTGATGAAAGTGAAAGTGGAGAGTGAAAAAGTTGGCTTAAAGCTCAACATTAAGAAAACTAAGATTATGGCATCTGGTCCCATCACTTCATGGGATATAGATGGGGAAACAGTGGAAACAGTGGCTGACTTTATTTTTCTGGGCTCCAAAATCACTGCAGATGGTAATGGCAGCCATGAAATTAAAAGACGCTTACACCATGGAAGGAAAGTTATGACCAACCTAGATAGCATATTAAAAAGCAGAGACATTACTTTGCTTGACGGACATTACAAAGGTCCATGTAGTCAAGGCTATGGTTTTTCCAGTGGTTATGTATTGATGTGAGAGTTGGACTATAAAGAAAGTTGAGTGCAGAAGAATTGATACTTTTGAACTGTGGTGTTGGAGAAGACTCTTGAGAGTCCCTTGGACTGCAAGAAGATGCAACCAGTTCATCCTAAAGGAGACAGTCCGGATGTTCGTTGGAAGGACTGATGTCGAAGCTGAAACTACAATACTTTGGCTACCTCATGTGAAGAATTGACTCATTGTAAAAGATCCTGATGCTCAGAAGGATTGGAGACAGGAGGAGAAGGGGACAACAGAGGATGAGATGGTTGGATGGCATCACTGAGTCAATGGACATAGGTTTGGGTGGACTCCGGAAGTTGGTGATGGACAGGGAGGCCTGGTGTCCTGCGGTTCATGGGGTCACAAAGAGTCGGACATGACTGAGTGACTGAACTGAACTGATATATATGTATGATTTACTTTGCTGTACAGCAGAAACTAATACAACATTGTAAATCAACTATACTTGAATAAAAATTACTTAAAACTGTATATATTTGAAAACCACAACTGCAAAGTGTATTATGGACACTAACATTTATGTATACTTTTCATGTGTCACAAAATAATCTTGTTTTAATTTTTTTAACTATTTATAAATTCAAAAAGGTATTCTTCATTTGCAAGTCATACAAAAATCGGTGGCAGATCGAATTTGGCTGACCTCTGGTCTAGACCATTCCCCTAATCATAGAATTGGGATTGTTCATGCTTGGAGAGAGAGAGGGCTTCCTAAAGTCAAGGTCAGCTAATACTATAGTTTACTAGGTTGTCTGCCTGCTTTCTTTACTTCCTTTTTTCAGTAAATAAATGAGATAGTAGGTGTTCCTCTATGGATAAAAATACCACCCTCTGAATGTTTAAAGTCCAGCTTAAGATGTATTTATCATGGCTATCCTTTATAAAAAATATAAATTTATTACAATTCCTCCCAAAGGCTTCTTCCAGTTAAATCCAACTAGAAGAGGTTCAGATATTTCTGTTGGCAGTTTTTGTGTCTGTAGCATCTCTTCTGGCCAGTGGTAAGAATTGCCAAGACTAACGTTTGCTAGGAATTCTCAAGCTCTAACAAGAAAGTGAGGCCTCTGTAGACTCTCAGAAAATACTGCCATACTTGCGGCAGCTGAATCTGAATATACTGTTAAATACCAAATGTAGAGAAAAGTTAGAGTTTAGCTTCCATTCAGTTGGCAATAAAAACCTAATTGATCCTTCTTGGGCAGTAGATTCCATCTCCCACCCTCAAGTCCTTACTTAGCAGGGCTGAGCTGGGTACCATGTTGGCTTTCCTGGTCCAATTTGTGACTGCTCCAGGATGAAATGGCTTTCAGTCCACTTGAACTTCAAGTGCCCTCTGGGTAGAAATTTCAGCAAGAACGACATTTCATGGCCCTCAATTCCCTCATCTGGATTGTGTCCCAAATGTGTCTTATATTTTACCCCCGATCATACCTGGTCTTCCATTCTTGGGTGAATTTTCAAGTCTCTTCTTCCAGGAGCATAGGATCTTGTTGAGGCCTGTTTAAAAATATGATCACTACCAATTAAAAATATCTTGAAACACTGAAGGCGTAGGAATGTATTGCTGTTGTTCAGTTGCCCAGTCGTGTCCTACTTTTTGCCACCTCATGGACTGCAGCACTCCAGGCCTCCCTGTCACTCCTCGTCTCTCAAAGTTTGCCCAAGTTCACGTTCATTGCATTGGTGACGCCATCCAGCCATCTCATCTTCTGATGCCCTCTTCTCCTTCTGCCCTCAATCTTTCCCAGCATAGGGGCCTTTTCCAATGAGTCGTCTGTTCATATCAGATGACCAAAATACTGGAGCTTCAGCTTCAGCATCAGTCCTTGCAGTGAATATTTATGGTTGATCTCCCTTGAGATTGACTGGTTTGATCTCTTTGCTGTCCAAGGGACTTTCAGGAGTCTTTTCCAGCACCATAGTTAAAAGGCATCAATTCTTCAGCATATGTGTATTTGTGTCTCTAAATACTATGGTCTGTAGATTTTAAATTTTACATGAATTATATCATAATGTATTATATTCTTCTACCGCTTTAAAAAACTTTGTTTCGGTTGTGAGTTTTACTTAAAAATATGTTTAAGAGATTTATTCATATCATATATTAATTTTATTTTACTCTTAAATAGTTTTTCATTAATGAATATTCCTCAATTTATATTCCCATTATCTTGTTATGGGTATGAGTTTGTTTCCAGTTTCTGCTGTATAAATAATGCTGCATTGAATATTTTTGTACACCTCTCTAAGAATCTAATATACACTTTTAATTGATTTCCTGGGTTTTAAGTACACACATCTTAAACTTTGCTGTGGTGTGTGCAAAGTCAGTTCAGTTGTGTTCAGTCCTTTGTGACTCCATAGATTATAGCCTACCAGCAAGCTTTGCCGTATGATGCCAAATTGCTCTCTACTGTGACTATGCCAGTGTGTGTTAGTTAAACATTCCTATCTCTCCGTATCCTCATCAACACTTAGCATTATGAGACAATAATTCTCTGCTGTTGTCATTAATCTGATGGACATACATGGTAGCATCTCAGATTGTGCATTTTTCTGATGTCAAGTGAGCTTGATTTTTTTTTTTTTATTTTAACTAGATCTTTTTCTTCTGTGAATTGCCTGTTCATATCATTTGCTGTGTTTCTGTTGGGTAAGCAGACCATTATATATTTTGAAAAATGTAACTTGAATTTGGTGATGTGGCTTGAAAAATCCTCTCAAGCTTTGGCTTGCCCTTTTCACTTTCGATACAATCTTTTGACAAATAGACGTTTTCAACTGTTACGTGGTGATAAGCAGCAGGGCCACAGAATGGTGTGGAAATGGTGTACAGGCAAAAGCGGGGGATTGGAGACATGTGTTTCTGTGACTTCCTTTAGCCTTTAGCTCAGGGAACTTCTATGCAGATTAAGCAGAGCCATAGACTAGAGGCAAAGAAGGCGGCCTGTGTTCTCTGTTTAGTGATTTTTCCAGGCACTTAATGTACTCCTTTGAATCCCATGGTAATATTTGCAAAAAGCCTCAATCGTAGAATAACTTAATTAAACATTACTTACAAGAGTTTAATATTCATTATTTGGCTTCAATTATTGTCTTTGCCCCTCCCCTCTGTTCCCCCATTGGAGTACTCCTTCCATTTTCTCATTCCCAGGGTCTAATAGGCTAATGGCTGCTGCTTGCAGTGACCTTAGGTCTGTTGAAAAACGAAACAACAGAAAAATGAAGGCTCCCTTTGGTTTGCCTTCCCTAATGGTCTTTGTGTGTGGCAGCCTCAGCTCCTGAATTCCATATTTCTTTTCTTTTCCAAATGCCTGATGCCACTTGTGCTGCAAGTGGAATTAATGCTGTGTCTTTGAAAAAGGCTTGGCAGCCAAATTGCAACAAACACAAGAGGGCTGGGGCTTTGGAGAGAGGGAGGAGTTGGAGAAAAACTCTGGACCTTCCAACACCTACTCAGCAGCAAACACTCCCACTCCCTTGGCTGGCTGCTGGGAGGGAAAGGCTTTCAAAGGAGTGGGACACATGCATAGAGCAAGGCGAGTCTTTCTTATTCTTTTTTTCCCTGTCTTGGAGCTGACTAGCATCCAGGGCTCCCCTCTAAGCAGGTTTCTTTTAAAAAAAATTCTTTTTATTTATTTATTTATTATTTTTGGCTTCACTGGGTCTTTGTTGCTGTGAGTGGGCTTGCTCTGGTTGCAGTGAGCGGGGGCTACTCTAGTTGTGGTGCATGGGCTATTCACTGAGGTGGCTTCTCTTGTGGAGCCCTGGCTCTAGGGTTTCAGTAGCTGTGGCACACAAGTTTTGTTGCCCCGCAACATGTGGAATCTTCCCAGACCAGGGGTTGAACTGGTGTCCCCTGCATTGGCAGGTAGATTCTTAACCCCTGGAGCACCAGGGGAATCTCTAAGCAGGTTTCTTCAATAGATTTGATGAGTCTTCCCAGCGGCCCGCTGCTGGCTGCATCTGCTGTCACTGGTTCCAATCCCACAGATGGACCATGTTGCTACCAGGGCTCCAGGTTCATCAGGAGGGGAGGAGGCCAGGTACGAAGATGTTTTTTGCTCTGGCTTAAAGGTCAAACCTATGCACGCATACAGAGCCTCTTTAAGGGGGTGTACATGGGGCTGGGTGTTGTGGGAGATGCAAATGTGGAAAGCTTTCCTTTCTGGGGAGACAGATAGCACTGTCAGAATTGCACTGTCAGCCAGTTTGCCAGAGCAGTGAAATAAGCTTTATCAGAGAGTACTGGGATCCTTTGGCAGTGAGGGACAGGCTCTAACGGAGGCTGGGTGTGAGGAGGACTGTTTATCTGCGCTATCTGAGGCATGCCCAAGGGGCAAGAAGGATTCTGAGGTTATCGCAGGGAAGGTTGGCATTCTCAGCCCTGAAAAGGAGATATGTTGAAGACATGCTGTGTTTGGGGTGCAGGGCTTAATGCTACACATACCTGGAACACCAGGGGGTACTTTGAGAAAGCAGGAGGGAGGGGTGCCTGGCAACATGTGAGAGCATTCAAAAGTGTGAGAAGGTTCTAAAGCAGGTTGGCCCTTGGTCAGTGCAAGCCTTGACACGGTGTTAGGGCATTTGGTCTTTATGCTGGGAATATAATGAAGGTTCACACATAGGGGATGATGGAATCATACATAGGTTTAGAATCATACTCTTGACATTGTGAGCTGGGGGAATTCATGAAGGGAAAGAGAGTCAAAGCACAGAAGAGATCTGAGCTAGAAGACTGGCTGAGAAGTATAGCTCACGTAAGTGGAAGACGAGAGGTATGGGATCTAGGTTGCTCGGGAAGTGAGTTCAGCAGGACTTGGTCATTCGGGGGATATGGGGGTGGTTGTGGCTGGTCAGCCCTTACCATGAACCACACTAAAAACTCCCGTGGGGAGGAAGGACCCACTGAGGCCACTTGTAGGTCAAAGTTAGACAGAGCTACCCAGACAAAGGGATAAAGTCAGGGTAAGGGTGCGATAAAGCCAGAGCTCCAAGAGCCAGATCTAAGGAGACCTAAGGCAGCTCAAGCTTGGTGCAG
This sequence comes from Aepyceros melampus, assembly GCA_006408695.1. NCBI lineage: Eukaryota > Metazoa > Chordata > Mammalia > Artiodactyla > Bovidae > Aepyceros > Aepyceros melampus. Next base: position 303,966 of record SJXQ01004140.1, on the reverse strand, counting down.
CCTATCCAGAGTCAGGCCTGGTGGGCAGGGTGGGGTGCAAGGAGAGGGTCTGTACCCTAGGGTTAGGGAGGGGCTCTGGGGAGGGGATGAGGGCACTAGGACCTTGGGATAATTAGGGGCTCAGGACCGGGTTTCAGAGCTAGCGAAGAGCCCAGAATGTAGCTTGGCTCAGACTTTCCTCACTCTTTTGGACAGATTGCCCACCTATGGCTTCTTACATACTTATAGGCCAGGATCACCACAGGTCACCCAAACCACCTCAATCAGGAGTCACAGAAGAACTCTAGAGCCCATCCATAGGCAACAGAGGATCCCACTCCCATCATTTTTTTTTTTTTTTTTTTTTGCAATTGCCCGTTAATGTGTGAGATCCTGAGCAGGTGAGGCTTTGGATACATGGTTACTGTTGGGGTCACGGGGGCGGTGCTGCAGGCGGGCTGGCTTAACTGCAGACTGGAAAGGTCAAGGATAAAGTGAGGGGAAGTGATTTGTCCCCAGGACACAGTAACTGAATGGCAGATTGGGACTATAATCCAGATTTTTGAACTTCTCCTATGGCTGTGTGTAACAGGACCAGAGAGCATCCTCTTGATTCCTCTTAGGTCTGGGACGCCTGGACCTGCCTGCACTGATGGCACATCTGTGGCTGAAGCGCACTTTCAGGTGGCTCTTTGTTCTTGTGATTCAGTCCCAGAAGACTGGACAAATTCAGTATGGTGGAGAGGTGGTTGTAAGCAAATACAGTGAGTTCACAACTTGTCTGCCATCTGCTAGATGTTATGCCTTTGTGTAAGCGGCTTAACTTTTTTGTACCTCAGTTTCCTCATCTGCAATACAAATAGCATGACCATACATCCCCACTAGTCTTGGCTAATATTTGTTGTCCTAGTATTATTAATGGTGCTCCTTTTCACTAGTCATTATTAATTATTAATGGTGTCCCATTTTACTGTCAAAGTGTCTTTGACAGCATCTTTAGATGGTAAATCATATGATTACACCAAAAATGGGAGGTAAGATTATAAAAAACAAGTATATGAAAGCTCTTAGACTAGGGTATGATTATATATATATTACATATGTATGTATATATACAATATATTGGGTTTCCCTGCTGTCTCAGATGGTAGAGTCTACCTGCAATGCAGGAGACAAGGATTTGATCCCCGGGTCAGGAACATCCCTTGAGAATGGAATGGCAATTCACTACAGTATTCTTGAGAATACTGAGAATCTTGAGAAATTTTATATACACATATGTATGTACATAAAATTTCTCAATTACACTTTAAGTGACTTGACTAGCAAAACACTTGGTATACTAACAAGTAAATAATAAGCAGTTGATTGATTATTGATAGATACAAAGTTCCTAAAACATAGCCTTTGTTGGTTTGTTGTTGAGGCAATGCTGAGACAGTTGGAATTACTAAAAACAGGGAGAATTAAAAAAATATTTCTTCTTGTCACCCATTCCTAGACTCAAATGGAGAATTCTAATTTGTAGGAGCTGTCAATCTCATTGCTTGTTCATCCTTTGGCTAGTTTTTTTTAAAAAAAGAACAAAAGTCTTAAAATCATTCTTGAAAAAAATATTCGACAACTCAAATCAACAACCACACACACAAAACCCAACAAAAAGACCCCTCGGCATATCAAGAAGATGCTGATACCAAAAGCTGAAATAGCTTTTCCATAATGCAATGAAATATATTAAATTCAATAGACATCAAAGGAACTTCGGGAGCAATTGCTGAATTTCCGAAGTAAACAGGGCTTTCAAAAGAAACAAAAACAGCGCTGGGATCTTGGGGGTGGGAACACATTTTGAGGGGGCAAAGCATGGAATCCCCAGGCTCTTGATCAAAGGGTGAGTTCTTTAAAGAGTGGTAATAAATGAAGCCTTGAAAACTGTTTTTGATCCCAAACTGCCCCAGGTATGGGGACTGACTGCAAATGACAAATCCATTTCCAACTAAGGGAGGCTGACAATTCTCTGTTTGCAGCCTTACATTTTGCAGGTTATTCAAAATGAAGAAATAATTCCAGACAAAAGGGATCCAGATAAGTAAAATACAGTCTCACGTGGGCTGCAAAGCAGCAGAGGGCCTTTGTGTCTGTAAGAGTTTAATGACAATTCTGGCTCCCTCAATCTTGGAGACGTTAACTTTTTAAATTTAAAATGTGTGTGTGTGTGTGTGTGTGTATCCAGTCACTGTTGTGCCTGAGTACCTGCTGAGAAGAATAATGGATGCTCCTTACAGGGGAAAACTATGACACAGAAATTGCTCTGTGGAGTTAATTCCATGTTTTCAAGCAGGGTGGGTATGCTCCTTGTGGAGTTCTTTGAGATCATAGACATAGATTCCTGGAAGCTGGGAGTCATCAAAACTACCTCTTGTGGTTCATAGGAATAAAACGGATAGCTAAACAAGTTTAGCTAAACCTTTAGCTAAACAAGTTTAGCTAAACCTTTAGCTAAACTGGGGGCTTCCCTGGTGGCTCAGACGGTAAAAGAATCTGCCTCTAATGCAGGTTTGATCCCTGGGTTGGAAAGATTCCCTGGAGAAGGGAATGTAACCTACTCCAGTGTTCTTGCCTGGAGAATTCCATGGACAGAGAAGCCTGGTGGGCTGTACAGGCCATGGTGTCGCAAAGAGCTGCTCATGACTGAGTGACCGAGCGCTCACAGAGCTGCCGTGTATGAGGGTTCTAGTTGCTCCATATCCTCACCAACACTCACAATGATGGCCTCTATTTTTTAAAATTAAAGTACAATTGGTTTATAATTTGTGTTAGTTTCAGGTATAGATCTGTTGGTCATCTGTTTTATGTATAGTGGTGTATATATGTTAATCACATCCTCCTAATTTATCCCTTCCTTCTTTGGCAACCATAAGTTTGTTTTCTATGTCTGTGGGTCTATTTGTTTTGTAAATAAATTCATTTGTATCTTTTGTTTTAGATTCCACATAGAAGTAATATCATGATATTTGACTTTCCTGTCTGGTTTACCTCACTTATCGTACTGATAATGACAGATAAGTGGATAAAGAAGATGTGGTACATATATATGATGGAATACTACTCAGCTATAAAAAAGAATGAAATAATTCCATTTGCAGCAATATGAATGGACCTAGAGATTATCATACTAAGTGATTGCTTTTTTCTAGGCATTCCAATAGTAGTGTAGTAATACCTCCTGTGGTTTTAATTTGAATTTCGCTGTGACTAATGACAGAGAAGGCAATGGCACCCCACTCCAGTACTCTTGCCTGGAAAATCCCATGGATGGAGGAGCCTGGTAGGCTGCAGTCCATGGGATTGTGAAGAGTCGGACACGACTGAGTGACTTCACTTTCACTTTTCACTTTCATGCATTGGAGAAGGAAATGGCAACCCACTCCAGTGTTCTTGCCTGGAGAATCCGAGGGACGGGGGAGCCTGGTGGGCTGCCATCTATGGGGTTGCACAGAGTCAGACACGACTGAAGCAACTTAGTAGCAGCAGCAGTGACTAATGAAGGGCTTCCCTGGTGGCTCAGATGGTAAAGAATCTGCCTGCAATACGGGAGACCTGAGTTGGATGCCTGGGTCGGGAAGATCTCATAGAGAAGGAAATGACAACCCGTTCCAGTAATCCTGCCTGGAAAATTCCATGGACTGAGGAGACTGGCAGGCTATGGGTTCATGTGGTTGCAAGAGTGACTAATGGTGTTGAGCATCTTTTCATTTGATTATTTGCCATCTGTATATCTTTTTGGTGAAGTATCTATTTGTTTTTTTTTCCCAGTTTTTAAATTGAATTGTTCATTGTCTTACTAAGAAAGTTTAAAGCTAGTGCTCATGGAAGGTATCTTTGTAAAAACATCAAACTAGAAACAACCTTAATATTCACTAACAGGTGAATGGACCAACAAACTGTGCCATAGCCTTAGGACAGGATTTACTCAACAATAAAAGGATGCATTGATACACATGGATGTATCTTGAGATAGTCATACTGAGTGACAAAAGCCAGATTAAAAAAATGAAGTACATTCCATATGATTCCAAAAATATAAAATTCCAGAAAATGCAAACTAATTCACAGTGACAGAAAGTATCTCTGTGGTGGCCTGGGGCTGGGATGAGATGGGTTGGTGAAAGATTGCAAAGGGGCGTGAGGAAAACTTTGGGGCTAAATACATTACTATGTTGATTGTGGTGATGGTTTCAGTGGTGTCTATAAATGTTTGTGTGTGTGCTCACTACTCAGTTGCATCTGACTCTGCAACCCCATGGACTTTAGCCTGCCACGCTCCTCTTTCCATGGGATTTCCCAGGCAAGAATAGTGAGGTGGAGTGCCATTTTCTCCTTCAGGGGATCTTCCCAGGCCAGGGATCGCAACCCAAGGATTGATCCTTCTGCATTAGCAGGTGGATTCTTTATCACTGTGCCACCTGGGAAGCCTGTATACAAATGCTAAAACTTATCAAATGTAAATTGTAAACATATGCAATTTATCATAGTTCAATCACACCTCAATGAAGCTATCATAGTAAAATAAAGGAAAAAAGAATTTTGTAATAAAATGCAGATTCCTAGACCTCATCCAGAACTCTTGTATCATATAGGATCTAGGAATCTGTGGCAGAGAGTGAATGCCAGTTGTGCTGTAAGACACACTACTTTTGGGCATCCAATAAAAGAAAAAAAAATAACCCACCTAGATTTTAATTCTCCATTCACCACTTACCAGCTGAGTGTGCCTGGAAACTAAAACCACACCCCTTCTCCGCCTCTTAGTTTTCAGCATCTCTACACATGGAGTAATAACCAGAAAAATATTTTCCCAGTGCTTTTGTGAGGCTTACACTAAGTAACCCAATGGAAGTGCCTGGCACCAAGTGGATGTCCATAAATGTGGATTCATTTAATTCCCACTTTCCCAAGAACTCTGCCAAACAGAGTGAGTGGTTAGCTCTGGGAGTGAAGCCGAAGTGGGGTCTGGAGAGTGTGTGTCTGTGTGTGTGCACATGCGCGGGTGCCTGGTGAGGCTGAGTCTCACTGGCCAGGGCTGGCCTGAGGGTCCCGGAGGATTCTGGGAAAGGATATTAGCATCCTGGCTGCCTCCGAGGACTTCATGACTTCATGAATCCCCCACTAAAGAGCATCAGGGCACAACCCCTGCTCTCACAGGGACTGCTGTGATTAATGTTTGTTTTCTCCTGCATCAGGGCTACAGGCTGGAAGCTTCTCTCCTTTCTTGCTGTTTTATCATATAGTTAATGGTTAACGGGCTCAGATGGAGCAGCCAGAATCAAACGAGGCAGCCCAAGTGGGCACTTTTCTTCACTTCCCTTCCTTTTCCTCTCCCTTTGTGAGCTCTGTGCTTTCACTCCATTGTGTCAGAGGAGGGGCTACAAAGGCCCTTGGGAGCGCGTGCGTGCGAGAGTGTGACACACGTGCATGCACACACGCTCACACACACACACACACACGCTCACACACACACACACACACACACACACACTCCTTCCATCCGGGGCCAAGGTGATGAATTGCACGTTTGAAAGCCTCCTTATCGCGGTGGCGCACATGTGCTGGGATGTGTGTGCCTGCGTGAGTGTGGGAGGAATGCAGTGGGAAGCTCGGAATGGGAAAAATAGAGCTCCTTGTCCCTGCCCTCTTTGTTTAGATGAAATTTCAGATGCTGCTGGGTGTCTTGTCAGCAAGTCTTTTGCAAAATAAATGGAGGTAGTATTTATTTTAAAAGCTGATTTGCTCAGTATTTAGCCCACAGAGAGGATGTGTACAAACACTGATGAAATGCCTGCTACTTCGTGCAGCTGGGGACTCTCAGTCCAGTAAAGAAAAGACAGCCAAGAAGGAACTAAACAAGCCTTTATTGAGTGTCTACTATATACTGCATCCTTTCATGCACACGATCTTTTATTAATTTTTAGAATCTCCCATTTATTTTGCCTGGTGGCATGCAACTGAGTTAAAAGGCCTGAACTGAGTTAAAATTCCCTCCCCCGCCCCCCAACCCTGTCCTCCTGTAAATTACCGATGATCTGATGTGCAGAAATGGCCCTCTACCAAGGAAGCGTGGGCCACAGTGGGCAAGCAGTTGTAAAGCAGTATCTTGAATTTATAGAGCGCTGTATTTTCCCAGTAAATCAGACACTTCTTCTTTAAAAAAAATTTATTTACTGGCTTCGTTAAAGATACACTCTACTTGCTATTAGGCTGCAGGCTACACTACAGAATTAAAAGGAAAAAAAGGGAAGGCAATTAAATAAGTTCTTTGTTCTGGAAACAGCTCTGTAAAACAAGCTGCATCAATTCTCCTAAGACAAGAGCAGGCATGTGACAGAATTCTCCTGCCCATCTCTTTTTTTTCTGGAGAGTCGTGAATGTGGGACATTGGCTCTTCTGGAACTTTCCATCCTTGTTTAACACATTGCCATGCTCTCTTTCTAGCTCACTGCAGTGATAATTGTATTGGAATGGCTCAATGCATGTACTTGTGAAAAAGGTTATTATGAGAGGGAGAGATTGAATAGGAAGCATGAATGGGCTGGAGATGAACAATCACTGGGTGAGTTAACAATATATATATGATGCTTTAGTGCATGTCTCTTTACCCTTGTTTCATTCTGACAGACCTCCCGTAACACAGGTAGGTTGTGGCAGTCCCATTTTACACAGGCGGGAACCGAGGTTCAGTTTAGAAGAAATTTAAAATGTGCTGAAGGTCAGACAGTAGTAAAACCAGAATGCTGGTATCAGGTGTTCTGACTCCCTATATTCTTTCCTCAGTGCCGGGGGCAGCATATTTTCTTTCTTCTTTTTTTTTTTTTTCTTTTTTAAATTGGAGTATAGCCAATTAACAAGATTGTGACAGTTTCAGATGGACCGTAAAGGGACTCAGTCATTCATACACATGTATTCATTCTCCCCCAAAAGAGGCATTCTATTTTCTGAGACAGAACTCCAGGCACATGGTTTGAGAAATCTGAGCATTACAATATTTGCATCAGAATGATCTTGGCAAATTAAAGTGTTCCATCTTTACAAGGATGCCACACTTCTGGGCTCAAACCCACCAAATGTGAGCCATGGAAACCTCACAGCTGGGAGGCAGGGAGGCTATGGGTTGATGTGTAGAGAAATCAAACTGAGCCAGAGTCTTGGCATCTCCCTCATCCCTGGAACCATCCAAGAAAACACCACTTCTTCTTTTTGGTCACCAGATGGTCTCCCAGTGTAGACAGAACCTTAAAATAAAACAGCCTTGAATCTGGTTGCTGATTTATGTGTATCATGACTTCTATTTACCTATTTGAAAACTGGTATTTTGTCTTGGGTAGCCCTGCCCTGAACTCCTGGCCATGCTCTGTGTGAGCTGGCAGCCAAAGCAAAAAAAAGGAGAAAAAGATTAAAAGTTAAATCCTCACTTGCTTGTCTGTTGGCAAAAAGCAAAGTTCTATTCCCACTTCATTGGAGTGATTCTGTCTTTGGAAGCCAATTTCATTAATATTTAATAATAGTGATAGCATCAGTAATATTAATAGAATCCTTTCTAAATGCATAGAACTTGGGAGTTTGCAGAATGCCTACTGAATGGCTGCAGGCATCGCACATTCAGTTTGTCCACATTGAGCTGTTTGCTTTGCTGTTGCCTTCTTTTGGTGTTCTCTGACTCAGGAATTGTCCCTACCCTGGGTCCTGATCTCTACTGCTCTCTACATCCAAGCAGTTTCCCAGTGATGCCAGTTCTTTCTCCGCTTTTTCTCAACTTATCCATCTTATCCTCACTGGAAACTCCAAATCAACTTGGTAGCAGGACAAGCCCAGCCTCCTCCCATGGAAGCTGGAGAATGTTTTCATTTTTACCTTAAAAAAATTAAGAAGAAAACTTATTTGTATTGGGGTATAACTGATGAACAATGTGGTGATAGTTTCAGGTGGACAATGAAGGGACCCAGTCAAACATACATTTTCTTCCAAACTTCCATAAGGGAGTTTGAAGAACATTTTTACAAGAGGTACATGTGTTGAACCCTCTCAGTACCAAGTCTAGACCTGGACATACAGGCCTAGGCAACTGGCCTCTGAGCAATTGGATGCTGCCATTTGGGACTTGAGATGCAGGAGACAGGAGGTGCAGTTTCAATCCCTGGATTGGGAAGATCCCCTGGAGGAGGAAATGGCAACCCACTCCAATATTCTTGTCTGGAAAATCCCATGGACAGAGGAGCCTGGTGGGCTTCAGACCATGGGGTTGCCAAGAGTCAGACATGACTTAGTGACTGAGCACACATTTTGGGACTTGAAATTTAGAGAAAGGTTGCAAATAAGCAGGGAAAGTTTGAAGCTGATTGCAGTCAGCACCAGCTCTTCAGCAGCATCCATATAAAGGCAGCAGAAGCAGGGGTACCCATAGCCTTTCCAATGTTCTACCTGCAGCCAAGCAGAGAGAATCCTAGCTGCTTGGTCCCTTGAATAGTTGCTTCTGATTCTCACTCATTTTCTTCTGTTAGTTCTGTGAGCTACCTGGTAGCATTACAATAATTGTTTAATTTAACTGGGTTGGTTTCTGTTGCTTGCAACCAAGGCCCCTGACTCTGACATGCTTCTGCATAGAAAGCTCCTACTGTGTAAGACATTGCCCAGAGTGTGATGAGGAAAAATAGGAAGAACATGGCAGCCTCACAGGCCCAGTGAGCATACAAGTGCCTGCTGACTACTGTCTGGGACATAGTCGGGCAACATTGGTATGAACTTTTCACTAATTTGGCCTCACCCCCTCCAAACTAGTAAGAATAGAAGGAAGACTTGGAGACACAGCACTGAAAGCATTCGGATAAGAAAGGAAGTTTGCTTGCAGAGGAGGTTTTACAATGACCAACTTGTCAAATATAAATTATGACATCTATTTAGAGGGGGAAAATAAGCACAAAATTTGCAAAGTTACCAAGTTTATAATTCGTCTGTTCTTGGTGGACAAACAACAGTTTTCTTATATGATTATCCTGTGTCCCAAGAACATGATAAATCTTCAGCTATCAGCTTTGAAATATCAGGTATGAAACTGTTCTTTTAGTTATTTATAGGAGGGTTCAAGCCTTCCTTTCTTTTTGAAACTAGAACGGAACAGGGTAACCCTGTTTTTGTTCTGTTATGTATGGGTGTACAGTTGGTTCCTGCGAAGAAGGTAGGCAGTGTCTATCATATCGCTGTGAACATTGAATTAGTGAGTATAGAACTGCTGTTTCCAGGGCAAATACAAGGCTAGTTTCCTGTCAACCTCTGGTCACAATAATTTTAATCAACTGATGACTATGTAAGCTTAATTTAGGTGTGTTTCTTTCAAAGACACCTTAAAAATACATTTTTGATTCATTAACGTTAAATTCACAGCCAACACACTGAATCTCATGTCTTAAAGAAGCCTATCAGACATGGTTAACTTCTCCACGGGGTGCATCATAGCCTTCTTTGCACTTTAGAACCCTAGGCTACACTCTAGCGCTATGCTTGGGGCCATTTTAGACAGCAAAATCACCACCCAAAAGTACAAAAATGCAAAAATAAATTTTATTTAAATTTAAAAAAATATTTGTTTTGCTGCACTGGGTCTTGGTTGCAGCATGTGGGATCTTTGCTGCCGCACGTAAACTCTTAGTTGCCGCATGTGGGATCTAGTTCACTGACCAAGGGTTGAGCCCAGGGCCCCTGCATTGGGAACATGCAGTCTTAGGCACCGGGCCATGAGGGAAGTCTCCTAGATAGACTTTAAAAAGAACCCTTGTTTATGGTTTTGGAGGTGAAAAAAAAAGTGTATGTTTCAACTTCGCTGCGGACAGATGTGTTGGACGACCTCTGACCCTCTGCATCATGGCTCCTTCATGCCTCCTTGACCCCAGTTTGGACACTGCTGCTGCTGCTAAGTCGCTCTGTGCAACCCCAGAGATGGCAGCCCACCAGGCTCCCCCGTCCCTGGGATTCTCCAGGCGAGAACACTGGAGTGGGTTGCCATTTCCTTCTCCAATGCATGAAAGTGAAAAGTGAAAGTGAAATCATTCAGTAGTGACCAACTCTTAGTGACCCCATGGGCTGCAGCCTACCAGGCTCCTCTGTCCATGGGATTTTCCAGGCAAGAGTCCTGGAGTGGGATGCCATTGCCTTCTCGCAGTTTGGACACAATCCCAGTTGATTCACTATCTTTGGTTTTCTTTCCTGCCAGTCCCGCCGGGCTGTCGGGCAGGGGCAGCCTTCCTTCCTAACCTTCCTCTCCAGAGGGTCCTCTGAAACATAGTTCTGTTTCTTCTTCCTTCTCCCCATCTCTCCTCCTCCTCTCACCTTCTCCTGTTTTCCTCCCCCATCTCTCTTGTTCTTACTTGGCTTTATCCAAGTAGGCAGCCCAGTGGATTTGTATCAATAAGAAGCAATCAGGAGCAGCCATAATACTTGCAATCAATATATAATTGCATCAGACTTATTCCATTACCTCGGGCTGTGCACGCTGATTACTGCCGAGGCCTCGTGATTCCAGCAGTCATTTCTCTTGGCTTCGGGGTTTGGCGGAGGAGCAGGTGGGAGGGCTGTGAGGCTGAGTTCAGGGCACCCTCCTCAGGCCCTGGAGATTGCAGGGCCTGTCAGGGTCCAGGTCAAGAGAGACACCAGGAAACCAGACCCTGGCTGAGAGTCTGTTGGGCTCCAGGTTGGCCTGTGGTCAGACGGCAGCATCAGTGAGATTAGAGAAGAAAGTGGCAGTCTGGTGGCAGTTTGGAGTGATTTTCTTGGATAGAGGGTTGTGCCCCACCATGGACCCCTGTACCACACTAACTGATGTTTAATTTATATCCCGCGCTTCAGTGCATATGTGCTAAGTGGTGTCCAACCCTTTTGAGACCCTATGGACAGTAGCCTGCCAGGCTCCTCTGTCCCATGGGATTCTCCAGGCAAAAATACTGGAGTAGGTTGCCATGCCCTCCTCCAAGGGATCTTCCCAACCCATGTCTCTTGTGGCTTCTGCATTGGAGGCAGATTCTTCACTGGTGAGCCACTGGGGAAGCCTGTTCCACGTTTCAGTACTGACAATGTTTCCTCATATGCAACTTAACAGCAACTCTGTGGGCTGGTCATGGTAATTCCCATTTTACAGATGAGGAAGCTGAGTCCCAGAGAAGGGACAGGGCTCAGTGCCACTCAGCTTGGAAACAGAGAAGCTGTGACAAATTCAAGATGGACTTTAAGGTTTGAATTCAAAATTAAATTCAAGGTTTAGGATGATTTCTAGTATCCAGAAACAAACAGTCAATCCAATAAGCAGAAAACCCCATTGCTTTTTAGGAGCACTTCCAAAGACATTGCATTTGGCTTTTTCAGCAATTGTATGAAAAAGGTAGCCAGTATATGATGCCCATTTCACAGATAAGAAGAATGAGGTTCAGATTAGGATGATTAACTGTCCTGGTGTGCCTGAGACTAGAAATGTTCCTGGGATTTTCAGAGCTAACCAGGTAAGTCCCAGGGAAAGTTGGTCACCTTTATTCAGGTAGAGAGCTCTGTTGATTTAGTACAGTGGCTGAGGGATTGGTGTCATTCTCGTAGCACTAAATTAAATGCTAGTGTGAGCATCCCTGGTAGCTCAGTTGGTAAAGAATCTGCCTGCAATGCAGGAGACCCCAGTTCATTTCCTGGGTCAGGAAGATCCCCTGGAGAAGGGCATGGGAACCCACTCTAGTATTCTTGCCTGGAGAATCCCATGGAAAGAGGAGCCTGATGGGCTTCAGTCCATAAAGTCATGCAGAGTCGGATATGACGGAAGCAACTGAGCACACGCTGTGCACTGTGCCTGTTTTGTCGTTGGTAATAATAGCAGACTCTTACATGACGGTGCACGTACAGCATGCTCGGCACCGTTCCAAGAACTTTATGAATAGTAACTCTGTGTTTGGGAATCCTCAGATAATCCTTTTGCACAGAAAAGAACTGAAGCACAGAGAGGTTAAACACTTGTCCAAGAGGTTAAACACTATGTCCAGTGAGTGCAGGCTAAAACCAGGATTGGAATGTATAATAAGTCATTCGTCTCCTAAGTCACAGGTTTCTACTGGCTCTTTAATTTTGGTTAAATGCTGAGACAACAGCAAGTATTCTCAGTATGAAATTAAAGAAAGTAAAACTGAGGCAGAGGGTAAATTCTTGTTAAAAGAGTGGATAAATGAATGAATGAATGGGAAGATTCCTATAACTGCTAAGATTACAAAATAAATGATACCAGATCTCCCCATATATGATGGCATACTAGTCAGCAATCAAAAAGAAACAACAAAGATGAAAATTAAAAAAAAAAGCAACAATATGTTGAGGAAAAGAAGCCTGATGCAAAAGCCAAGTTCCTATAAAATTTAAAGTTGATGAAGTTCAAAATAGAACAAATCTACAGTGATAAATTTCAGAATTATGGTTACTTATGGGAGGTGGGTACTGACTGGAAGAGGACAGGAGGGAAATTTCCGGGGTGATGGAGATGTTCCATACCTTGATAGAGACACTTGCCACATGGCTGTGTATATTTGGTGATACTCACTGAATTTGTGCACTCAAGATCTGTGCATCTCATATATAAATTTTATCTCCAGAAAAGAAAAAAAAAAAAACACAAAACTCGAACAGATGAAGTGGAAGAGACAAGATATAAAACTAGAGGTGTCTGATCCTAAGGGTGTGGTCTACCTGCTATTTGGATGTAAAGGACTTCCATGTACAGGCCATTGTAAATTGGGGTCCAGGTGGGCCACCAACATTAGCATGGTGATTACAGGTGGAGAAACCATGAGCATCTGAAGCCAGTTGAGTTGCCTTAACTAAGTGCCTTCTCTGGGCCATGCTGAAACAGCCGCTGCATGTGGAGATGGATTAGGTCCAGGCCCTGCCTGGAGCAGCTTCCAGCTGGGGAGGGGGCAGTACAGGGAAGACTGACCACAGGTAACAGCCTCGCAACAGTCCTGGGCAGGACTCCCAGGAATAGGGATGCTGGGCATGTTACAGAGTGACAGCTGTAGGGAATAAGGGTGCAGTCCATCTACTCCACGTGGAAGATGGGGTAGGAGCACGTTGTGTGAAAGAAGGCTTCCCTGGTGGCTCAGACGGTAAAGAGCCTGCCTGCAATGTGGGAGACCCAGGTTTGATTCCTGGGTTGGGAAGCTCCCCTGGAGAAGGAAATGACAACCCACTTTAGTATTTCTTGCCTGGAAAATCCCATGGATAGAGGAGCCTGGCAGACTACAGTCCATGGGGTTGCAAAGAGTCAGACATGACTGAATGACTAACACTTGTGGAAGAAGCAGAAACTCAGGAACTGCAGTTGGGGCACCACTTGGGAGCCGGGTCATCAGAAAATCTGATATCCATTGAGTCTCAGGCACCAAGTCAGTGTGGTCTAGCTAGCTTTACTCCCTACCAGTGTGAGACCTTGGGCGGTTGCTACATCCTCTGTTCCTTGGTTTCCTCATGCAAAATAAGGATGGTGGGAATAATGACAGTACTTATCTCTGAGAGCTAAATTATTCAGTATATGTATACAGTTAGACATCAGAGTTACTGTAATCACAAGTCTTACCAGTTTAGAGCTTTTAGGAACTTCTGTGGCAGTCCAGTAGTTAGGAATCGTGCTTTCAATTCAGAGGGTACGGTTTCGATCCCTGGTCAGGAAACAAAGATCCAACATGCCACATAGCATGGCCAAAAAAAAAAAAAAAATTAGAGTTCTTCTAATGGTGCTCACTGAAGGCACACTTGGCTGCCAGTCCTGGGCAGGGCTCCACCTGGAGACTGTGGTTAATTAGCTCCAGGGATGGGTTGAGGGGCATGCATGACAGGCACTAGGTGGGTCCTAATGAAAGAAATTCCATGGACCGAGGAGCCTGGTGGGGTACAGTCGTGGGGTCACAAGGAGTTAGACATGACTGAGAATGCACCACCAGTGAAAGAAAGAGAACAGATTACTATTATCCCATTTCACAGGACAACATATGAAGGCCCAGGGAAGCAGACACTTGCCTAAGACTGCACAGCCAGTTAGTGACAGACCTGGGGCTACATGTCAGCCTTCCTTCCTCCCTGTTAGTACTGCACACACCTGCTCAGAGACCTGCCACTCTCTGCAGCTCTCAGGACTCATTACCTGGCCCTGTGCAGGGGCGACCTTGATCAGGAACCAGGGCTGCCTGTCTGATCTTCGGTTTGTATCCTGTAGGGCATCCTGCCTGGGACTTCGCTGGTGGTTAGGCAACATCCTTATTACATTCTGGCTGGTATTTATGTCAGAGACACCTGTCATCATGTCACCTTGTCACCTTGATCACATATTTAGTTGTCAGATGCAGAAGCCTAGTAGCTGAAAATCTGCCATTTTTACAGAGCATGTTGTTCTTCACTTGGAGTCTCTGATCTTGACCGCAATCGTTGTCTGGTTTTCATGTCTCCAGACCTGGGAGTGTCTATATCCGCAGCAAGTCTCCCCTCTCCCATTCCCCAAAAGACAGAGAGAGGAAAGAGCAGGAGGAAGGTCTTTAGCTAATAACCAGGGTTGGGAGGGACAAGGAGCCTCCTCCTACCAGGAGACTGACAGGACAGAGCTATGAAGAGTGGGTGTGGCAGCAGCAGGATGGATGGCAGTGGAGATTCAGGGAGGCAGCAGCCATGGCTGGCAAAGGCTAGAAGTGGGGTTGGGGCAGCAGGCTGGCAATAGCTGGCCCAGCTTCCTGCATGGTCTAGTGTGATGGGACTCAGGGGATGTCCCCCATGAGTAGCCTTCTTAACATTTGCAACAAGAGAAATTTCTGAGTACTGGACTCCTCTCAAAACAGAGAAATAAGGGGAGTCAATTCTCATCATTATACTCAGGCAGAATTGGTTGAGCTGTTGGTTTGTTTCCAAACTCATTCATTCATTCACCCATCCATCTATCCATCCATCCATTCAACAGTGACTGACAAGTGATAAATATAGCACCTGTTTTGCATCTAGAAATCAGAAAAAAATTTTTGGCTAAAATGGAGATTAGAGAATCTTATCTGGGAATGGTAACGCAGATTTTATAACATTAGTTTCCTCCCTGTGAGATTAAGAAATACCTTAATACATCGTAATCAATAAGATACATGAAAATTGTGTGTGGTACTATAGGAGCAGCACATTTAAGACCTACTCAAGCATGGCATTGGTAACAGATGTCCATTTGTAGCCAGAGGAACCAATGCACTCTTCTCTGCTGAATTTGAAGGACTTAGTTGATGGGGGAAGTCCTCTTGGACCCCGAGAAAGTGCCTTGGTTTTCTGTGAAGACACAATAAAGCCTCTGCCTCACTGACCTTGGGGCCCTGGAATTGGGACTAGTTGCTGTCCCATGTCTCCTAGTGCTGTATCTAAGAAGAGGCTTTCACGAGTGTCCAGGTGCTGATTGGCTGGTGTATAGCCTTTCATGCGTTAGAGTTTGTGTTTCTGTCAAGGATGCCAATGTGTGCCATGATGTGATTAGCGTCAGAGGTTTTTGGTCTCTCTAAGGTTGAGCAATGGGATATTCTGTTGAGTATTGCTAGGACATGATAGCGTGAGCCTTACAATTTGCTGTTTGTGTTGAAACTCTCTAAAACCCCACTAGCTGAGAAGTGTGCAAGGCCCAGGGCAAACGGCATGTCCTCCCTGATGACAACCATTGGTCCAGTGGTGAGAGAGTCAATTCCTAAGCTGTTTGATAAGAAGTCCGGGGTTCCTGAGGAGGAGAGAGGGTCTGGGGTTCTTGAGGAGGAGAGAGGAGTCTCGAATTCTCAAGGAAGAGGAAAGGACAAAATTTTTTTTTTCCTCT
This sequence comes from Aepyceros melampus, assembly GCA_006408695.1. NCBI lineage: Eukaryota > Metazoa > Chordata > Mammalia > Artiodactyla > Bovidae > Aepyceros > Aepyceros melampus. The sequence continues at coordinate 288,095 of SJXQ01004140.1, read as the reverse complement.
ACATTCCTTAGTCTTAAAATGGTTTTTTTCTTTAAGCCTGGAACTGATGATTACACAACAAACAACACTTAAACTCTGTACTAGGGATTATATAACAACAATGTATCCTGCTCGAGGACAGTTTCTCTTTCCTGAAAACCTTCTGACTAACTCTGATATCTTAAAATGTAAATTATGAGAGTGGATCTGGTTCAGTTCAGTTCAGTTCAGTTCAGTGGCTCAGTCTTGTCTGACTCTTTGTGACTCCATGAACCACAGCACGCCAGGCCTCCCTGTCCATCACCAACTGCCAGAGCCTACCCAAACCAATGTCCATTGAGTTGATGATGATCCAACCATCTCATCCTCTGTCATCCCCTTCTCCTCCTGCCCTCAATCTTTCCCAGCATCAGGGTCTTTTCAAATGAGTCAGCTCTTTGCAAAGTATTGGAGTTTTAGCTTCAATATCAGTCCTTCCAATGAACACCCAGGACCAACCTCCTTTAGAATGGACTGGTCCAAGAGACTCCTTGCAGTCCAAGGGGCTCTCAAGAGTCTTCTCCAACACACAATTCAAAAGCATCAATTCTTTGGCTCTCAGCTTTCTTTACAGTCCAACTCTCACATTCATACATGACTACTGGGAAAACCATAGACTTGACTAGGGGACCTTTGTTGACAAGGTAATGTCTCTGCTTTTTAATATGCTCTCCAGGTTGGTCATAACTTTCCTTCCAAGGAGTAAGCGTCTTTTAATTTCATGGCTGCAATCACCATCTGCAGTGATTTTGGAGCCCCCCAAAATAAAGTCTGACACTATTTCCACTGTTTCCTCATCTATTTCCCATGAAGTGATGAGACGAGATGCCACAATCTTAGTTTTCTGAATGTTGAGCTTTAAGCCAACTTTTTCACTCTCCTCTTTCATGTTCATCAAGAGGCTCTTTAGTTCTTCTTCACTTTCTGCCATAAGGGTGGTGTCATCTGCATATCTGAGGTGATTGATATTTCTCCTGGCAATCTTGATTCCAGCTTATGCTTCCTCCAGCCCAGCATATCTCATGATGTACTCTGCATATAAGTTAAATAAGCAGGGTGACAATATACAGCCTTGACACACTCCTTTTCCTATTTGGAACCAGTCTGTTTTTCCATGTCCAGTTCTAACTGTTGCTTCCTGACCTGCATACAGGTTTCTCAAGAGGCAGGTCAAGTGGTCTGGTATTCCATCTCTTTCAGAATTTTCCACAGTTTATTGTGATCCACACAGTCAAAGGCTTCATGGATCTGGTAGGATCTTTCTATTGGTAAGTTCTAATTCTGTTATCCTAAAGTATAAATTATGGGACTGGATCTGGTAAAATTTTCACAAACTTGAGACATTCTTTTGATTTATTGTAATAACTAAATTAAAAAGTATATAATTCTCTTGCTAACACTAGCAAGGGAGGCACTTACCATCTCCCTTCTGATGTCTATATCAGAAGCTTTCTCTGTCCCTTTTCTTATTTTAATAAAACTCTGCTCCACAAAAGCTCTTGAGTGATCAAGCCTGGTCCCTGGTCTTGAAGCTAAATCTTCTTCAGAGATCACAAATCTGACATTGTTCACCATAAGCTATCATCTTGGGGGTCCGTCTGGGATCTTCAGGACAAAGTAAGAACACCCAGAGCTCTAGCTTCTCTGCTTCTTAGTATACATGTATTCTGCTTTACTTTACTAACTCTTTGGTGTGCTTGTGTGAATGAATGACATGCCCTGTGTGAAGCAAATGATGAGCCCTGCTCTGTGGTTTCTTAGTGCCTCAAAATGATTAAACCAATGAACCAGTGAAGTTGCTCAGTCGTGTCTGACTCTTTGCAATCCCATGGATTGTAGCCTACCAGGCTCCTCAATCCATGGAATTTTCTAGGCAAGAGTACTGGAGTAGGTTGCCATTTCCTTCTCCAGGGGATCTTCCTGACCCAGGGATTGATCCCAGGTCTCCCACATTGCAGGCAGACGCTTTACCATCTGAGCCACCAGGGGAGCCCTGCCTTCAGTAGTGGAGACTTGTCGGGGGTGTATACCGACCTGCCAATGCCAAGAGACACCCAAGGTCCCTGCGAGGGAAGTGACCAGAAATGGGCAAAGCGTGTGGACTGAATTTTCCTTTCTCAGTCAGCCTTTCTTGGTCTTTTTGACCACTTCATAGTTGCATGGGAAATTAGAACTGCTAACCTAATTTGTCACATCATAGACTTTCAAGGGACTTGTGATCCTTGCTGTTATTATGTACTTTTATTTAGACCTCATGTATGGAAGTGCTTAGCCTTGCTAGACTAGGCAAGCCTTGCTAGAAAGTCACTAAGAGCACATTTGGGAGCAGGGTGGAACTCTAGCTCCAGGAACATCTCTCAGGCTAGAGGTCACTGTCTTGGCTGCCAGCCTCAGGGGCCAGCGATCTGAAAGTGAGTCTCTGTCATGGCTGTGTCTCCTATCTATGTGGATAGAAGCACCACTGGAGGCCATGAGGTTTTTGAGGTTTTTGAGGACAGATAGGGAGTTGCAGCATCTGGTCAGATTGGAAATGCAATGAGCTTCTTCCTTTGGTAGTGCTAGCCCTTAGCAGAACAGAGAAGACTCTCTGATGGCTTCTGTCTCAACTCCTTAGATATTTCTTTTGTGGAAGCTGTGGAAATGAACTGGAAGGATTGGCTTTAGTAGCTTAGGACAAAAATCACTCTTTCCTTGCTGGCCAACCCGCCACAATCTCTTTTGCTGTCACATATACTGGCGTGGTGAAACTCTGAAGGGACATCTTGGTGTTGTTTGACCTTAATGACTCAGCACTTCTACTGCAGTCAGGACTGTACTCACTCATGCGCATAGGCATATGAAAGATGGATACTTCCTCTAGTAGCATTAGTTTGGGAAGCATTACAGAAAGCTACTCTGCTCCACCCTGAGTGGCATCAGAGGAAAAGGGCAAATCAAACAAAGGTCTTGGTGGTATGGAACTAAATCAATCTGGGATGCCATCAGGTCTATCCCTGATGCATCTCCACCTCACCTCAGTGGTAGCACTGGGAGGGACAAGCAAGATGCCTGCATTGGTAAGGGACAGACTAAGTCTACCCAGGGAAGGAAAGCTTTGGTGGAGAGTCTGTCTACACCCTCATCTACTACAGCAGGAAAGGACGCTTCTGGTGGAAAAAAGCCACAGCTGTGGATGTGCTTTTTTCTCTCTTACAGATGGGAAGTAACACTTCTAGAACCACTTCTTTCAGTTCAGTTCAGTGGCTCAGTTGTGTCCAGTTCTTTGCACCCCCATGAATCACAGCACGCCAGGCCTCCCTGTCCATCACCAACTCCCGGAGTTCACTCAGACTCATGTTCATCGAGTTCGTGATGCCATCCAGCCATCTCATCCTCGGCCATCCCCTTCTCCTCCTGCCTCCAATAGCTCTCAGCATCAGAGTCTTTTCCAATGAGTCAACTCTTCGCATGAGGTGGCCAAAGTACTGGAGTTTCAGCTTTAGCATCATTCCTTCCAAAGAAATCCCAGGGTTGATCTCCTTCAGAATGGACTCGTTTGATCTCCTTTTGCAAAGAGTCAGACACGACTGCGCAACTGAACTGAACTGATGTATACTTTGCTGCCCTGGTGGGATTTCGGATGGGCCCTCAGCTACACACAAATGGCAGACGTGTTCAATGTGTGTTGCCGTGAGACACCCAGGGTCTTTAGCCATCATCAGTCTGTGGTTGTCATAAATCTGCAAAGAGGCCTGTGCACCCTGGGGTGGATTTTGCTGGCATTCTTTCTGCCAGGCTCACAGAATGGCTGTCATAAGCAGCAAGACACTGGAACCTCCTTTGCTTATAGTGGAAGATTTAAGGTGAACGTGGCTCAGTCATTTCCAACTCTTTGAGACCACACGGACTTTACAGTCAATGGAATTCTCCAGGCCAGAATACTGGAGTGGTGGCCATTTCCTTCTCCAGAGGATCTTCCCAACCCAGGGATTGAACACAGGTCTCTCATATTGCAGGCAGATTCTTTACCAGGTGAGCCACCAGAGAAGCCCTGGGAAGCCACCGGGGAATCCACCAGGGAAGGTTTAAAAGGTAGATGAAAATTGAGAAGAAGTTTAAAAATGGAAGGAATGGTCACCATGATAGTGTATATTTTACTTCAAATAATTTTATTGAATATCTTGTCTTGAGGGTTTTAACACTAGAGTCTGGCTGCCTCATTTCTGAAACCTGGGGTCTTTCTATTCTACTGCACTGAAACAGTCTGGCAGGTGCAAAAGTGCAGATGGACTGAAGAACCATCCTTGGGAATGTGAGTCTGGAGACAGGACAATGAGAAGTCCTTCCTGAATATGCACTTGAGGTTGTCAAGAGGAGATAGTGGGGGACACACAGTTAATTTGGAGCAGATTGAAATTGTTGAAAGTGAAGTCACACAGTCGTGTCTGACTCCTTGATACCCCGTGGATTGTATTGGAGTGGGAGGGTATATTTATATCTGTGTTTCAAAGACATGAGCATAGGTCTTTGATCAGGTATTTGAAACCCATGACCTGAAATTTGGGTAAAACGCATTCAGAAACCATAGAAATCTCATCAGAATTAGAAAGGTAGGCAATGTTTGAGAAGGAAATTTCAGTCACTAAATTTGAAGGGACAGTGGTGATATGGATAGTCATGTAGAAGGTGCCAGTCCAGAAAAGAGAGGACTGGTGCTGGAGAGAGTTTAGGTGATGTAGAGAAGACTACTAGTATGTGGGAGTTCAGAATTAGAAAGGTAGGCAATGTTTGAGAAGGAAATTTCAGTCACTAAATTTGAAGGGACAGTGGTGATATGGATAGTCATGTAGAAGGTGCCAGTCCAGAAAAGAGAGGACTGGTGCTGGAGAGAGTTTAGGTGATGTAGAGAAGACTACTAGTATGTGGGAGTTTCTTTTTTAATTAATTTTTATTTTTTTAGTTTGTTTTGCTTTACAATACTGTATTCGTTTTGCTACACATCGACATGAATCAGCCACAAGTGTACATGAACTCCCAATCCCGACCCCCACCTCCCTATGTGGGAGTTTTGTATTGGTTTTGGCAACTTACAGGATGCAAAGAATCTCAAAGATGACGTCAGCCAGTGGCTACTAGGAATAGCGTTGTGGTTGAAAAACCAGGATATTTGGAAGAAAATAAACTCATCCTCCATCATGTCTCCCTATTGTGGAAACTGTGGCTTTCTTGTGGTTAGTGGTCTTGCTCTCAGAGCCTACAAGAGGAAATATTTAGGAAGAGAGAGAGAATGTGTCAGAGATGCTTAGCCTCATCAAGGTATTGATGAGGAAGGCATTGATAATCAGAGCAAAAAAAAAAGCAGAGAGATCTAATGTCTGATGCAAGCTGAGCCTTGATGAGTTTGTCTTTTTTAATATTTAATCATGGTTTTGAAAGGGACAAAGAAATGTATGACAGGGTGGTGTTTTCAAACCACATCCACATATTGTTTGATACTCCTCTAATCAGGAGTCTAATTCCCCTTCCTTGGAAAACAGACTCAGTCCTGATGAGCAGACTGTGGTCCAGTGGCACAGTGACCCAGAGTCTGGCCTGGCTCTTTCTCCTGGGATTCTTGCTCTCAAGACCCAGCTGTCTTGCTGAGAGAAGCCCAGGATGCCTGGGCCACCATGGGCAGATGTTCTTCCAGCTGAGCTCCCAGCCAAGAGCCAGCATTATTTGCTAGACCTGTGAGCAATGAAGTGTCCAGAAGATCCCAGCCCCTGTCCTCTCTGACAGCAGCTTCACAACAGACCTGAGTAGGAATCGCCTAGCTGACCCAGGTCAACCCATGGAAACCAGAGACTGAACTCCTCTCCTCCGTTTCCTCCTCTTCTTCCTAATGAAAATTGTTGTGTTGCTTAGTTGCTAAGCTCTGTCTCTGTTATGACCCCATGGACTGTAGCCTGCTGGGCTCCTCTGCCCATGGAATTTTCCAGGCAAGAATACTGGAGTGGGTTGCCATTTCTTTCTCCAGGGGATTTTCCCGATCCAGGGATCAAACCTGTGTCTCCATCATTGAAGGCAGATTCTTTACCTTCTGAGCCACCAGGGAAGTCGTTTACCACTGAGCTAGCTGGGAAATGAAAATTGTTGCCATTTTATCTACTAAGTTTGGGCTGGTTTACTGCACAGTAATAGATAATGAAAACACTAATCAATGGCAGATTTAAAAAATGATCAAAGGCCTCCTACTAATCTCCTATTAATGCTTTTTCTTTCTTCTTTACTTTTTATATCTTAGTAAGAAAGTGTCCTAATGATAAAAGGTGGGTGGCGGTGCAGAGATGAGTTTTGACTAAGCATTGCCCCAGAGGCCCAGGGTGTCTGACCTGGCAGCATGTGTTAGCGTCTGTGAGCAAGACCAGGTCACGAAGCTGCTCATGTACATTCAGAATTTCCCCAGTTCTCATAAGGCGGTTCTCAGATAAAGGATGAGATATACTTAGGTGGATATTTGTTTTGTTTCTTAAGATAATCATGATTCCTCTGCTTTGGTGCAATTTCTTTCTATGACTGTCACTGGACTTGGGGTCAGATTGTGGGTATCACTTGGCAGTGTGCAAACATCGAGTTTCTGAGGGAGGTTTGTGTAAAAGAGAGGAAAGACGGTGAGGGCAAGAGGAAAAGTGGAATTCATGTAGCAGGGAGTAATAATAATTACTACTCCCATTGTACCTGTTGTCACATTCTTCTTTTTACATAATATATGTTTTACCCAGTGAATAAGATTTAAAAACTTTCAGAACCACTTTTCTCACTTTAAGTGGTGAATCTTGGTATCATTAGATTTGCAGTTATATAAAAGTCATAGCTATTTTATATCTGGTATGGAGCTCTTAGAAATACCTCGCTCAGACATTCACCCCGCCTTTTGAAGAAAGAACACTTTTTGGTTTCCTGAGAGTCTTGCCAATGAGCCAAAGAATAGAGCATTTGTGAAGTCCTCTTTAAAGATGGAGAAGAGGGGGCTTACTACTGCCAGTGAGGCTGCACCCCTGAGGAGAATTCTGGAAGACTCAGAGAGGGACCTGACTGATACTCTGCCAGCCTGAGCGAGATGGGCGAGGAATGGCTTTAAGATGGAGCTGCTGGGGGCTGTTGGCAGAACTAAGGAAAGAGGAAGAACGTCGCCTTGTCTGCTTTCTCTAATCATTCTCTATACTTTCCACATTTACAGAGCGCTGTGCCACCGCAGAGGGAGACAGATGAGTAGCTGAGCTGACCCTCTGTGTATTTGAGGACATTCTAGGTGCTGGGCTCAGGGGGACAAAGAAGAGTATGACACAGTCCCTGCCCTAGACAGACTCTGAGCAGTGATATCTATGTAATGTGCTGAAAAGCGAGTGGGGGCCTCTCCAGTGCTGTGGGTTGAAGAGTCTGCTCTTACTGAGTGATTCGAATGCTGACATTAAAAAGCATTACTCATCACCTTAGGATACATACTTTTTCTCACTCTCCAGAGGTTATACTCCTGTCTTGTCACTTAACAATTTTTAGGATGATCGACACCATTTCTTAGGAAATACAAGAGATCTGTGCATGCGACTAAACTAAAATATTGTATTTGAGGTTTCCTAAGTGAGACACCATATGAAGGCTCTTATCAACATCGTCTCCTTTAATCCTCAGAAGAACTCTACCAGAAAGGTTCTATGGTTATCTTTGTTTTTCAAATGCACTAAATAAGGCACAGAGAGGTTCAGTCAGTTGCTCAAGGTCCCACAGCTGGCCCATGGTAAAGTTAGGCTTTCAGTCCAGTTCCAGAACCTGTTCTTTGTACTTCTGCTTCCAACGGCAGCTGGTGCCCCTCCCAATCACGAGATTTTATCACTCAGCTCGTAAACTGATCCACCCATAGACCAGTAGTTTGCATCTCCGGAGGACCTCTTGGAGGTCCAGGTAGCTCTGAGGGGTGCCTCCTGAGAAGGCAGCGGGGCATGACTCATGGGCTGGAGCCCTCGCTCTCCTAGGACTTGGGCCAGGGCCATATTGTACCTACCCTGAGTCTCTTCCAGTTTTGGATCAGTATCATTTCTTTCTGGATTTCCCAGGTGGTGCTAGTGGTAAAGATCCTGCCTGCCAGTGCAGGAGATGTAAGAGATGTGGGTTTGATCCCTAGGTTTGGAAGATCCCCTGGAGGAAGGCACAGCAACCCACTCCAGTATTCTTGTGAAGAGAAGCCCATGAGCAGAGGAACTGGATGGGCTACAGGCCATAGAGTCACAAAGAGTTGGTCACGGCTGAAGTGACTACACATGCATGCGTCCTTTACTTTTTAGTTGGTGTCAGGATTTAATTTGTTTTGAGATGCCTGTTAGGCTCACTGTCAAGCCAGAACCCTTTATTTTCCATGAGAACCCAAGCTAGCTTTGTCTTAACTGGCTTCCCAAAATACGTAAGTTGAAAACAAAGATTTTTCCAAATATTCTTACAGGACCTAATCTGCTTTCAGATATCCTGAGTCACAAAAAAGAGAAAAGTTACAAGGCACTTGTGGTTGATAAGGTTTTCATCAGTTCAGTTCAGGTGCTCAGTCGTGTCTGACTCTTTGTGACCCCGTGGAATGCAGCACACGAGGCCTCCCTGTCCATCACCAACTCCTGGAGTTTACTCAAACTCATGTCCATTGATTTGGTGATGCCATCCAACCACCTCATCCTCTGTCGTCCCCTTCTCCTCCCGCCTTCAATCTTTCCCAGCATCAGGGTCTTTTCCAATGAGTTCTTCACATCAGGTGACCAAAGTATTGGAGCTTCAGCTTCAGCATCAGTACTTCCAATGAATATTCAGGACTGATTTCCTTTAGGATGGATTGGTTGATGTCATTGCAGTCCAAGGGACTCTCAAGAGTCTTCTCCAACACCACAGTTCAAAAGCATCAATTCTTTGGCACTCAGCTTTCTTTATAGTCCAACTCTCACATTCATACATGACCACTGGAAAGAAAAGCTATAGCTTTGACTAGATGGACCTCTGTGGGCAAAGTAATGTCTCTGGTTTTTAATAGGCTGTCTAGGTTGGTCATAGCTTTTCTTCCACGGAGCAAGTGTCTTTTAATTTCATGGCTGCAGTCATCATCTGCAGTGATTTTGAAGTCCAAAAAAATAAAATCTGTCATTGTTTCCATTGTTTCTCCATCTATTTTCCATGAAGTGATGGGACCAGATGCCATGATCTTCATTTTCTGAATGTTGAGTTTTAAGCCAACTTTTTCACTTTCATCAAGAGGCTCTTTAGTTCTTCTTTACTTTATTAGAACTTAACAATAGAAAGATCCTACCAGACCCACTCTCATAATTTACATTCTAATATATTAGGATTAGTCAGAAGGTTTTCAGGAAGAAGAAACTGTCTTCAACCAGGATACACTGTTGCTATACAATCCCTAGTACAGAGTTTAAACTGAGTTGTTTGTTGTATAATCATCAGTTCTGGGCTTAAAGAAAAAAACAAAACAAAACAAAACTTTGTATGTGATTAAGACTAAGGAATGTAGAGAAAAAGAAAAAAAAAAGTTTGTTCTTCCTCCTCCTTGCGAATTCTAGACTCCTATTTCCTTCTCAAGAACCTCGAAACCCCTCTCTCCTTGGGGACTCCCAGACTTCTTATCAACCTGGCGAGGAATTGACTCTCTCACTGACATTTGTATGCATTGCATTTGGATCTGTCTTTTGGTAGAAAGGATAATGAGGAAGCCTGTCTTCTGTTGGGCTTGCTAATTTTGCTTATCATCAGTGGATTTACCTTTTGCCACCTCGTAACTAGGGCAGAAAGTGAAGAGGAACTAAAAAGCCTCTTGATCAAAGTGAAAGAGGAGAGTGAAAAAGTTGGCTTAAAGCTCAACATTCAGAAAACTAAGATCATGGCATCTGGTCCCATCACTTCATGGGAAATAGATGGGGAAACAGTAGAAACAATGTCAGACTTTATTTTTGGGGCCTCCAAAATCACTGCAGATGGCAACTGCAGCCATGAAATTAAAAGACACTTACTCCTTGGAAGAAAAATTATGACCAACCTAGATAGCATATTGAAAAGCAGAGGTATTACTTTGCTAACAAAGGTCCATCTAGTCAAGACTATGGTTTTTCCCGTGGTCATGTATGGATGTGAGAGTTGGACTGTGAAGAAAGCTGAGCACTGAAGAATTGATGCTTTTGAACTGTGGTGTTGGAGAAGACTCTTGAGAGTCCCTTGGACTGCAAGGAGATCCATCTAGTCCATTGAGATCAGCCCTGGGATTTCTTTGGAAGGAATGATGCTAAAGCTGAAACTCCAATACACTGGCCACCTCATGTGAAGAGTTGACTCATTGGAAAAGACTCTGATGCTGGGAGAGATTGGGGGCAGGAGGAAAAGGGGACGACAGAGGATGAGATGGCTGGATGGCATCACTGACTCGATGGACGTTAGTTTTAGTGAACTCCGGGAGCTGGTGATGGACAGGGAGGCCTGGTGTGCTGCGATTCATGGGGTCGTAAAGAGTCGGACACGACTGAGCGACTGAACTGAACTGAACTGAACTGAATCTTTTATGTTCTCAACAGGGGCCCAAGACAACAACGACAGGGTGCTGTAGAAAGCTGGTTCCATTTTAGTATGAATGTACTGTACCACACTGACCACATTCCTTTGGGAAGCATTGCCAGGGGGTTCTGAACTTAGTATCTCATAATCTCATCCATTATCAGAAGCCATGCAAGGAATTTAGAATTTTAAAATTCATTTTATTTCTATATTGAATATACACAAAAAATGTGTATTCACATTATTTTAATCCAAGAGGAGAAAAAAAAAAAAAAAAGATGTACAGTACAAATCTCCTTTTAGTCCTGCTGCCCAGCTCCCCAGCTTGCTTCAGAAGCAACTAGTATTACTGGTTTCTGATGTGTCATTTGGAGATGTTCAATGCAAATAGAAACAAATGAGCAAACAATTTCTTATGTATATCTATATTTTTCTTCATGGCAGCTAATATAAACTAATCTAGACCTTAATTTCTATATCAGGGTATTATGGGCACTTTCATTCTTTTTTAATTGTATGCCATTAAAAGCATACATCTGAATTTTTTTAAACAGTCCTTATGGATGGGCAGTTTATGTTGTTTCTATTCATTAAGCATTTTAAAAAATGATCGAAGATCTAGGGTCCTCTGAAGATTTTCATCTCTTCCTCCTTCTCTAGAATGACCAGTTTGATAATAATGTATATGTAATGAATTTCAACTGCTATTACTTGAGCAGTGCTTCAGTTCATTTAGAAAGGATTTTAATTTTACACATTAAAAGATACTTTATCACTAATTGTTACATTAAGACTCTTATGAAGTTTTATGAGCTTTTTATTCTTCTTTGCTAACCTCATAAAGCTTTTATGTTCCCAATTTTTGCCATGTTGGATAATGTCTGTTTTAGTGCAACTGATAGTATGCTTCACGTTCTTCCACTACATCAAAGTATGTGTGTGTGTGTGTTGGTCATTCAGTCATGTCTGAATCTTTGTGACTCCATGGATTGTAAACCTCAAGGGTCCTCTGTACTGGAGTATGTCAATGCTGTATATTTCACGCTGCTTATTTAACTTATATGCAGAGTACATCATGAGAAATGCCAGGCTGGATGAAGCACAAGCTGGAATCAAGATTGCCGGGAGAAATATCAATAACCTCAGATGTGCAGATGACACCACCCTTATGGCAGAAAGTGAAGAGGAGCTAAAAAGCCTCTTGATGAAAGTGAAAGAGGAGAGTGAAAAAGTTGGCTTAAAGTTCAACATTCAGAAAACAAAGATCAGGGCATCTGGTCCCATCACTTCATGGGAAATAGATGGGGAAACATTGGAAACAGTGAGAGACTTTACTTTTGGGGGCTCCAAAATCGCTGCAGATGGGACTGCAGCCATGAAATTAAAAGACATGCTCCGTGGAAGAAAAGCTATGACCAACCTAGACAGCCTATTAAAAAATAGAGACATTACTTTGCCAACAAATGTCCATTTAGTCAAAGCTATGGTTTTTTCAGTAGTCATGTATGGATGTGAGAGTTGGACTATAAAGAAAGCTGAGTGCCAAAGAATTGAGACTTTTGAACTGTGGTGTTGGAGAAGACTCTTGAGAGTCCTTAGAAAGCAAGGAGATCCAACTGGTCCATCCTAAAGGGGATCAGCCCTGAGTATTCATTGGAAGGACTGATGCTGAAGCTGAAGCTCCAATACTTTGGCCACCTGATGCAAAGAACTGACTAATTTGAAAAGACCCTGATGCTGGGAAAGATTGAAGGCAGGAAGGAGAAAGGGACAACAGAGGATGTGAAGGTTGGATGACATCACCGACTCTATGAACGTGAGTTTGAGTAAACTCTGGGAGTTGATGATGGACAGTTATGCTGAATTCATGGGGTCACAAAGGTTTGGACACAACTGAGAGACTGAATTGAAACGGAAAAAGGGTCTTCTGTCTGTGGAATTCTCCAGGCAAGAACACTGGAGAGGGTAGCCATTTCCTTCTCCAGGGGATCTTCCTGACCCAGGGATCAAACCCAGGTCTCTTGCCTTGCATGCATACTTTACTATCTGCCCCACCAGCGAAGCCCATATCAAAGAATAGAACTTAGAAATATCATTAATTTGTCTTTTTCAAAAGTTTCTCTTTTTCTTGATTGCTCCTTAAAATTCACCCAAATGATATTTTGGATGCTAGGAAGATTTATTGATGCTCGGGAGCACTATATTATTTTGAAGATTATAACTCCATATTCTGTACAGTCTTCATACCTTATACTGCAGTGAAGTCATTTTCCATTAACAAATCCTGTCTTGGCCAAAATTACTTGCTTCAACTGCTCTAGAAGCTGGGAATACCCTGTCTTGCTGGAGAAATACATCATACTGTTCATTAGTTGTATACTTTAAAAACTAAATTCAATGTATTGGCCTTATTAGATGTTAAAATTTTAAGCAATTTCTGGGTAAAATTAATATCTTCTTTTTCTATGACTGTCTTGTGTTGAGAGTTCTTATTGGTGTTAATTAGATTCAGAACTACAGATTCTTATCATTGGACTGGAGATGAAGAGCACAAGATCTGGCCATTTGTACCACACCGAGAATTCCTTTCCTCTGACCAAAAGCTGTGTTTTTTTGGGCCTATCTGTGGGAAGGAAATCACCATCATTCTAGGAAGGTCATTCCACCTTTTTTTTATTTTTAGAGTTTTTAAATTCTTAGGCTTAACTATAATTACCTTTGTTTTAATCAAAATAACAGCATATACCAACTCTTCTAGTAACAGAGGGATTAAGCTAAAAACAAATGATGGATAATATGAATCTAATATCACCAGAAATTCAAAAGGCATGAGAGAAATTTTCAGAAGATGCTGATTTTTTTCAAACTCAGGGTCATAAGTATCAGAAAAGGCATGTTAAAATTTCTTTTTCTTGATTGTTCTTTAAAATTCACCCAAATGATGTTTTGGATGCTAAGAAGATTTATTGATGTTCAGAAGTACTATCTTATTTTGAAGATTATAACTCCATATTTTGTATGGTCTTCATACCTTTATATTGCTGTAAGTTAGGACAGGGCTAAAGGTTCAGTTCAGTTCAGTCGTTCAGTCATGTCCGACTCTTTGCAACTCCATGAATCACAGCACACCAGGCCTCCCTGTCCATCACCAACTCCCAGAGTTCACTCAGACTCATGTCCATCGAGCCAGTGATGCCATTCAGCCATCTCATCCTTTGTCGTCCCCTTCTCCTCCTGCCTCCAATCCCTCCCAGCATCAGAGTCTTTTCCAATGAGTCAGCTCTTCGCATGAGGTGGCCAAAGTACTGGAGTTTCAGCTTTAGCATCATTCTTTCCAAAGAACACCCAGGGCTGATCTCCTTCAGAATGGACTGGTTGGATCTTCTTGCAGTCCAAGGGACTCTCAAGAGTCTTCTCCAGCACCACAAGAGTTACATAATTTCCAGGTGGCATTTGGAAATGAGACTGCCAAAAACAAGAAAAGAAAATGAGATTGCTACAGCTGACAGTTGATTTAACACTCAAAAGTTTTACCTTTTCCATGGGTAATATGGGCATAATAATTCTAATGATGTTCCATTTGTACATAATGATCATTGTTTTTGAGTGCCAAGGACTCATCTTTTACTCCCCTGAAATACATCTCAATTTGCCTTTGGAAAAATGGTACGTCTTCTATTGGGAATAATGTTGATGAGACTGGTGTCCTAAGCACCTCTCATTCAACTGCTATAAGGAAGGCATGCGACTCCAAGTTCAATCATACTCTCTCTATAGAATTTGAATGTTAGGCAGAGATGGAAGTCAATTATTGTAGTATTCATTTGTTCATCTAAGGATATTACCCCAGAGAGTCAGGAACATTTAGTTCCCTCATGAGATCTGTTTCTAGCTTTGCCTCTCATTCTGTGAACCATTCACTAAATATTAGCAACTGTTGATGTTGAACTTGAGGTTGCCATGCCAGCCAGTGTGAGCTATAGATCAACAGCTGGCTTTCCAGCTTTGAAGTCGTGCTTCAGCCTCAAGATGAACTCTTCTCTTCTATGAACTTTGCAAACATTTGCTCCCTCAATTGTGCTTTAGTTTCTCAGGAGAGTAAATAGCTTGAATAAAAATTATGTTTGTTAAAGTGCTTATGTAGTGAGCCCAAGGCCAACAAGAGCGGTGTGACCACTGGGATGTCTGTTTGGGCAGAGCATAAAGGTGCGAAGCTCTGTGATTTTTTTTCCAGCACTGAAGTACTAACTAGTCTGCTAACTAGATATACTAACAAAGACCAGACTAACTAGCAAAGCTTTTAGGAGAGCTTTGAATCACAGCCAGAGCTGTGCTCACCTAGGGGTTGAGTCAACATGGGGGATGTCTCAGAGGTTTCATGTGAATTATTTCCTCAGTAGAGCTAGTCCTAAAATACCATCTTTCTTTCTTGAATTGACCTCAAGTTTCAGCTAATTCTGAGACAGGCCAAAAAGAGTAGAGGGTAAATGAACAGCCAGCAAAGATGGCCAATGTCTTCAAGACACAGAGGCTGGCATTCTTGAAAGATCATTCACTATCTCAGAATGATTTTTAAAGAAGCAAAAATAGACGCAGAGAAAAAGCAGAGAAGGAGAGTTTTACAAATTTGTTTTTACAAATAAGATATCCTATTATCTGAAACATAGAACTCAATATAGATGTGTTGGCTGTTGATAAGCAAAGTGAAAGTAAAAGTGTTAGTCATTCAGTAGTGTCCAACTCTTTGTAATTCTATGGACTATAGTCCACCAGGGTTTCTGTCTATGAAATTCCATGGTTTCTGTCCATGGAATTCTCCAGGCAAGCATGCTAGAGTGGGTAGCCATTCCCTTCTCCAGGGGATCTTCCTGATTCAGGGATCAAACCCAGGTCTCCCACATTGCAGGCAGATTCTTTACCGTCTAAGCCACCAGGGAAGCCCACTGATAAGCAAAGCCTTTTCTAATTTTTAAAGTCAAATACTGTTTTTATACATAGTTATTTGTTAATATTTTATATTTATATGCTGTTGCTGCTGCTGCTAAGTCGCTTCAGTCATGTCCGACTCCGTGCGACCCCATAGACGGCAGCCCACCAGGCTCCCCCGTCCCTGGGATTCTCCAGGCAAGAACACTGGAGTGGGTTGCCATTTCCTTCTCCAATGCATGAAAGTGAAAAATGAAAGTGAAGTCGCTCAGTCGTGTCCAACCCTCAGCGACCCCGTGGACTGCAGCCTACCAGGCTCCTCCATCCATGGGATTTTCCAGGCAAGAGTACTGGAGCCGGGTGCCATTGCCTTCTCCGTTATATTTACATACCATCTTACAGATCATATTTTCACTTATTACCCTCTTAAAAACAATCCAGGAAACATAGGTTGGGAATTGATAACATCCTTAAACTGAAGGGCAACTGGCTCAAGACATCCCGTTAGTCCCTGACAGTAAGGCCGTGGCTCCCATTGAGGCTTCCGACATCCATTTTATAGCACCTTGTCTCTGAGATGAGTTTCAGTGCATTTTTGAAATGGGGATTAATCATGAAATAGCATGCCCGTTATGCACATTTGGGCTTATCTCTTTGGATTCCCCAGTTCTGGAGGACGAGGGGACCAGGCAAGATGCAGGGCTGGCTCTGCCTCTGAATGGGGTGGTCAGCGTGAATGTCTGATCGGTCACTATTGACCCTCGTTCGCTCTGCCTGGTTTCATCCATGACACTCTCAAGGCTTGTGCTGTTAGCACCTCTGTGGAGCAACTCCAGGTCACCTAGAGTTATATATTATCCTGTGTTACTTTTCTCTAAGGGCAAC
Source organism: Aepyceros melampus (assembly GCA_006408695.1). Classification (NCBI taxonomy): domain Eukaryota; kingdom Metazoa; phylum Chordata; class Mammalia; order Artiodactyla; family Bovidae; genus Aepyceros; species Aepyceros melampus. The sequence continues at coordinate 271,718 of SJXQ01004140.1, read as the reverse complement.
ATTATCTATTAACCACCTTCTCTCTGCCCATATCCCTGCTAGGCAATGTGAAGAGTAGAGATGTAAAACGTCTGAATAATTTAAAACTATATATAATAAGGAAAAATCTGTTTTTTTGGGAAGCAGGGTTGGGGAGGATGGGAGAGAAATCAACGTGCTTAAATCTCCCAATTTTGTTAGTTTATGAGCATAAATACATTAGTGCTAATTTAAATTGCTCATTAAACTCTTGAGCTAGGAATATTCTGGAATGTGAAAAACCATCAATATCTTTTGCCTGGGCTATTAAGATAGCTTTCTCATCGATTTTCTTACTTTCTGTCACTCCCTGTGTGACAATTTCTTCTCCACTTAAGTCCCCACATGAGTTTTCTAATGCACAAATTGCTCCTGAGGGCACTTTACAGCCCCTCTTTCCTCCTGGGAAAGGCCCCACTAGACACAGCAGTAAGACTCTATGGGCTGGAGGCCCCCAAAGCCAATTCTGCCTCCCCTCTTCCTCACCCCCAGTGCTTCGGCCCAGGGCTGTTCAAGGGCTTCCTTGAGCTTTTGTCCATGTCACGTGCTCCATGTCACGAGCTTTTGTCCATGTCCTTTAGTGCTCTCCTTTCTGGTTTCTAGTGAGTTTCATTCTTTTGAAAAGTGTAGCTCAAATATCCCCTTTCTGGGAACTTCTCTGCCTCTTCCTTTCTCTAGTTACTGATTCCTCCCTTGTCTGTTTCCCATAACAGTCCTGTATCCAGCTTTGTTGTTGTTTAGTGGTGAAGTCCTCTCCAACTCTCGACGACCCCATGGACTATAGCCCACCAGGCTCCTCTGTCCATGGGATTTCCCAGGCAACAATACTTGACTGGGTTGCCATTTCCTTCTCCAAGGGATCTTCCCCATCCAGGGTCAAACCTGCTTCTCCTGCATTGGCAGGCAGATTCTTTACCACTGAGCCATCAGGGAAGCTTGTGTCCAGCTTTGGAGATGTGCTTTTATATCCTGTATAGAAAATTGTTAAATGACTCCCTTTGGAGAGTGGAGTGTGTGTGATTGTGAGAGGGTCGGAGAATCAGAGTGAAAGGAAGGAAGCACAGAGCTTGGGACATTGGAGTTTCCTTTCAGAGGAGGAGTAGTCCCTGTAAGACACACCCTTAAAGTCCATGCTAGATATCTCTGTTGATATCTATCTCTTTGAACTGCTTGTCCTCATACCAAGAAAAACTGACTAAATCACAGAGAGGACTGTTCCTTCCTAAAAATTCCTTCACTTTACTGGGACCTCCCTAAAGGTAAGGACTAGCCAGGGCTGTTCATCTGAATCTCCATCAAGAGCATAGCCTGGTCTAGAGCAGGGGCTCAACAATTGTTGGTAAATGGATGACACAGTGGACCAGAGCCTTTTCCTCCATCCCTGACTCTCCCACTGGCCTAGGTCCTGTCCCTGACTTTGTGCCTGAGACCATCTCTCTCACTTGCCCCTAGCTTGTTTGGATGACTCTAACCAGCTGGTTGACTCTAAGCCAGCTGCCTACACCAAGGCCTTGGCCAAATCAGACTTTGCCTGCTTCTCTGTGTGTATATGTAGCCTGGTTGCTGGATGTGTTTCAAACAACTCAGAGTCTGACACATTCACCAACTCAGACTCTGTCTCCATTCTGCCCCTGCCTTGACAGAGACATATGTGGAAGTCAGCTCTTTTCCCCATCCACAAGCTTCTTCTCTCTCTTAGCTGTAAGTTACTTGTTCATGAGTTCTTTCACCCTTCAGGAATGTTTTTGATGTTTTAATCTAATATCTTCTCTGTAAAGTAAACAAATGAAAGCAAAACAAACCCCCAATATGGCCAAGCTGTATTCTTCTAGTTGTGATTCTGTGTCTCTAAAACAGAAGTAAACTGATGTGAGGTCCTGATGTGAGATGAGTGAACTCATCTCTTTTGCGCAACCATGCTTCATGCCTTGACATTAAAGCCTTAGGCAGTACTGATTAGAATCATAAGCTTGCTCAAATTTCAGTCTTATCGATTTTTGGAGATAGGCCAGAAAAAGGAAGCTTGTTTTCAGTCAGTGTGAGCTGAGCAGCAATAATAGGTGTGGGGGATGGAAGAGTGGAGGAGTGGGAGGCAGGTGTGGTGCTAGTGCTGAAAGCTACAAATCTGAAAGATAAAGATTGAATTTCCAATCCTCCCTTGAGCTGTCTCCTTACCTGTTCCTAAAAGGGTGGAAGGCATTTCTCTCTCAAAGTTACTAAGCTCAACAAGTTTTAAGCATCAAAGCAAGAGAGAATTAAAAGTATTTCTAACTTGGGGAATTATTATTAATAATTTCTGTGTTTGAGCTTGTCAAATTGAACTTTTTAATCATCGTGTTTGTTAGTAACTTCAACAAAAAATGTTCCCTTCCCTACCCTCCATGCCTTTTTGGTACAACGTTGAGTGAGTGAGTGAAGTCGCTCAGTCGTGTCTGACTCTTTGCGACCCTGTGGACTGTAACCTACCAGGCTCCTCCGTCCATGGGATTTTCCAGGCAAGAATACTGGAGTGGGTTGCCATTTCCTTTTCCAGGGGATCTTCCTGACCCAGGGATTGAACCCTGGTCTCCCACCTTGCAGGCAAACGCTTTAACCTCTGAGCTACCAATCTGACTGGTACCATGGACAAAACAATACTGCTGAATTTGAAGCCTATGTTAATACTTTGTAAGATTAATGGAGAGAGAATTTTAAAATGTGTATTTATGATATCAGAAAGTGGATTCAATATGTCTTAAACTTTTTCTTTTTTGATCATGTACTACATGCATTTGAAATTCCAAAAATGACCTTTGAAGCTGTGTGTTCTAGAAAAGATTAAAAAGAAGATTGAGAGATTTTTGCTTTTGACCAAGATGGAGTTAGCAAGGACTGGATTTATCCCGTGGCCTGAAATAACAACAAAAAAAATCATACAAAATACTCACAAAATAGAAAACCAGGCACTTAACACACAGAGCATTGGTTGACAAAGATGATGTGGGAAACAAAGAATGGGAGCCATAAAATGGTCCCAGCATGTTGTGTGAAAACAGTTTCCAGTCCACAGTGCAGGGAAGGGGGCCTCAGGTGAGACCTCGTAGTCTCCTTGAGCTGAGAAGAACTGCAAGTCTGGAGAAATCAAGGTTGCTGGATTTTGCAGAGCAGAACACCAGAGAGAGGAGAGAGCTGTTCATAGGGGGAACTCAAGATCTGCAGTATTCAGTTTAGTATTCATCAGTGTATATGTTTGAGGTAACCAAGGCCACTGAGGCTGGGGGAATAACTATCTCAAAGGATGAGGCGGGGAATTCCCTGGTAGTCCAGTGGTTAGGACTCTGCTTTCACTGCTGTGGGTCCAGGTTAGATCCTTGATCAGGGAACTAAGATCCCACAAGTCTCATAGCAAGGCTGGGAAGAAAAAAAGGATGAGAGAAAACTATGTCCAATGTTCACACAGAGTCAAAATAGTGCCTGTTGTCAACAGACAGATTCAAGAATCATCTAAAAAGCATCTTGTGTTGGGACTAGGGAAAAGGTAAGTGTAAATTAAATGCTGTTCTGGCCCTACCTATCAAACTGAGTTTTTTGCAAAACTCAAAAAGTTTAAACTCTTTTCAAGTAATTTATTATTCAGTTCAGTTTAGTTCAGTTCATTTCAGTCACTCAGTCATGTCCAACTCTTTGCAACCCCATGAATCGCAGCATGCCAGGCCTCCCTGTCCATCACCAACTCCTGGAGTTCACTCAAAGTCACGTCCATCGAGTTGGTGATGCCATCCAGCCATCTCATCCTCTGTCGGCCCCTTCTCCTCCTGCCCCCAATTCCCCCAGCATCAGGATCTTTTCCAATGAGTCAACGCTTTGTATGAGGTGGCCAAAGTACTGGAGTTTCAACTTTAGTATCAGTCCTTCCAAAGAACACTCATAGAATGGACTGGGTGGATCTCCTTGCAGTCCAAGGACTCTCAAGAGTCTTCTCTAACACCACAGTTCAAAAGCATCAATTCTTCGATGCTCAGCTTTCTTCACAGTCCAACTCTCACATCCATACATGACCACTAGAAAAACCATAGCCTTGACAAGATGGACCTTTGTTGGCAAAGTAATGTCTCTGCTTTTCAATATGCTATCTAGTTTGGTCAAAATTTTTCATCCAAGGAGTAAGCGTCTTTTAATTTCTACTGAATTATTTAACAAAGGCTCAAGAAAATTTATAGGAATATAACAATATCAAGCACCCAAAAAGTAAAATCCATAGTGTCTGGCTTCTAAACAAAAATTGCACAGTGATAGGATTAGTAAACAAAGAAACAGCTAGTGTGGCTATATTTTATATGTCCAAAAAGCCAAAGAAAATATTATGTATGCTGTGTAGAAATATGAAAGGGAAAAAAGGGCCCAAATTGAACTTCTAGAGTTGAAAACTTTGATATCAAGAAAATACTGGATGAGATTAACATCAAATTAGACATTGCAGAAAAAAATATTAGTGAATTTGAACATAGCAATAAAAATCTATCCAAAATGAAGTTAAAAAACAAAAGCAAAAGAATTTAGAGAACATTAGTTAATTCTAGGAAAATTTCAGGCAAACAAATATATATGTAAATGGAGTCTCCAAAAAAGAGAGGGCTTATAAAATGTTTGAATGGCCAGGATTTCCCTATATTCACTAAACAGATTTAAAGATTTAAAGATTTCATCAAATCTCAAGGATAAGAAACAGGAAGGAAATGACACAATGGCACATCATAAGCATGTTACTTACAGCTAGTGAAACAGAAAATCTTAAAAGCAGTTGAAAAAAAAGATAATTCTATATAGAGAATAGAATAAAAGTAACAGCAGTCTTATTTTCATAGCAATGAAACATGAAAAACATGATACTGAAAGAAAAAAACCTGTCAACCTAGCATTCATTACTGGTGAAGTCTTCTTTAGTCATAGAAAGGTGAAATCATTTATCACCATCAAACGCGTACACAAAAACATGATCTATAAAAGAAAAAGCCAAAAGTTTAAAAAACTGAATTCACTACAACAAAAAACTACTCTTTTTAGGAAAACAGTGTTAAAAGAATGAAAAAGCAAGACATGGACATAGAGAAAATGTGTGCCTATCACATAGCTGACAAGGGACTTGTATAAATCATACATAATGAGTTCACAAAACTTCATAGGAAAAAAACTAAAACTCAATGAAAAATGTGCAAAACATATGTCTAAACATAGGTCTCCATACACCCTAAAGAAGGTGTATGGATGGTAAATAAATACATGAAATGTTGTTCAACACCATCTGTCATTAGAGTAATGCAAATTAATACAATGAGGTACAACTAAGTGTTGATGAGGATGTGGAAGAACTTAAACTCTCATGGGCTTCTGATGGAAGTGTAAGATCGTACAGTCATTTTGGAAAAGAGCTTGGCAGTTTCTTTGTAAGTTAACATATGCATACCAAATGATCCTATTGTTGAACATTTAGGTATTTACTTAAGTAAAACTACTATGAACACTGTGTACAAATTTGTACACAGTGTTCATAGTAGTTTTATGTTCAATAACCCCAAACTGGAAGCAATCAAAATATTCATCAATCAGTTCAGTTCAGTCGCGCAGTCGTGTCCGACTCTTTGCGACCCCATGAATCGCAGCACGCCAGGCCCCCCTGTCCATCACCAACTCCCGGAGTTCACTCAGACTCACGTCCATTGAGTCTGTGATGCCATCCAGCCATCTCATCCTCGGTCGTCCCTTTCTCCTCCTGCCCCCAATCCCTCCCAGCATCAGGGTCTTTTCCAATGAGTCAACTCTTCGCATAAGGTGCCCAAAGTACTGGAGCTTCAGTTTTAGCATCATTCCTTCCAAAGAAATCCCAGGGTTGATCTCCTTCAGAATGGACTGGTTGGATCTCCTTGCAGTCCAAGGGACTCTCAAGAGTCTTCTCCAACACCACAGTTCAAAAGCATCAATTCTTCTGAATAAATAAAGTGTGGTGAATAGAATAATACTAGGCATACTAATAAAAAGGGATAAGTTATTGACATAAACAATATGGTGGATAAATGTTAAGTTCATTATATTATGTGAAAGAAACTAGAGAAAAATTGAGTACATACTGTGTGAGTCAATTTATATAACATTCTAGAAAACTCAATCTAATCCATAGTGACAGAAAGCAGGTCAGTAGTTGCATGGAAATAAAGGTGGGGAGAAGAGAAGTTTGCAGAAGGACAGGAGGAAGGAATTAAAAAAGGACAAAAGGAGACATTTTGGATGAATGTGCTTATTATCTTGATACAGTGATGATTTCATAGATGCACATATGTTAAATTTACATTTTATATTATAAACATATGAAGTTTAATATGACAATTATATCTTAGTTATAAGAAATAAAAAGAAGTGATACATGTACCCCAATGTTCATAGCAGCACTGTTTACAATAGCTAGGACACGGAAGCAACCTAGATGTTCATCATCAGATGAAAGGATAGAGAAGTTGTGATACATATAGACAATGGAATATTACCCAGCCATAAAAAGGACACATTTGAATCAGTTCTAGTGAGGTGGATGAACCTAGAGCCTGTTGTCCAGAGTAAAGTAAGTCAGAAAGAGAAAAACAAATTTTGTATAGTAATGCATATAGATGGAGTCTAGAAAAATGATACTGATGAATCTGTTCACAGGGCAGGAGTAGAGACACAGACATAGAGAACAGACCTTGGACACAGCAGGGGAAGGAGAGGGTGGGACAAACTGAGAGAGTAGCACTGAAACATATGTGTTACCATGTGTAAAATGGATAACCAATAGGAATTTGCTGTATAGCACAGAGAGCTCAATCTGTGCTCTGTGACACCCTGGAGGAGTGGGATGGGGTGGAGGTGGGGGAGAGACTCAGAAGGAAGGGGACAAATGCATACTTATGACTGATTAACATTACTGTATGGCAGAAGCCAGAGAAGGCAATGGCACCCCACTCCAGTACTCCTACCTGGAAAATCCCATGGGTGGAGAGCCTGATAGGCTGCAGTCCATGGGGTCACTGAGGGTCAGACACGACTGAGCGACTTCCCTTTCACTTTTCACTTTCCTGCATTGGAGAAGGAAATGGCAACCCACTCCAGTGTTCTTGCCTAGAGAATCCCAGGGATGGGAGAGCCTGGTGGGCTGCTGTCTATGGGGTCACACAGAGTCAGACATGACTGAACTGACTTAGTAGCAGCAGTATGTCAGAAGCCAACACAATATTGTAAAGCAATTATCCTCCAATTAAAAATAAATTAAAATAAAAATTTTAAAGGCTGTGATATAGGAAAGTCTGAGATTAAGAAAGGAACTGGTGTTTCTATGAACTAGAGACTTTACTCAGTGAAACCATAGAAATATTAAAATATAACGATTACAAGTAATGTAAAACAATACAATATTGGAATTCACTGAAAAATGTTCAAGTCAGAAAATAAACACATTTTGAAAGCATATGGGTGAAGGTACTGTCTGTGTGTACAAGATTTGGTCATTCCAAAACTGTGGCCATCTGCTAAATAATTTTGTTTTAATAAGAAGGAATGATAATACAAATCTTGACATGACTTGGTAGTGCAACAAATATCATCAAAATTGGTTAAATCTTTTGAAAATTATCAAGCAACCAAAAAATTTGAAACGCTGTTAACCAAGCAGTCATGGTACTATGGTTACTAACAGAAACAATGACCAAAATAAGATTGTTCTTTTCTTAAGGAAATACATTAAAAAGTTATAGTCAGTTTCAAAATACTTAATTTCAGACACATGGGTTTTAAGCAATGACTTTTATTTGACCAAAGTCCTAACGGAGTTGGCACTCAAAATATTTGGAGGGGGGCAGACTTCCCTGGAGTACATCATGAGAAATGCTGGGTTGGAAGAAGCACGAGCTGGAATCAAGATTGCTGGGAGAAATATCAATAACCTCAGATATGCAGATGACACCACCCTTATAGCAGAAAGTGAAGAGGAACTAAAAAGCCTCTTGATGAAAGTGAAAGAGAAGGTGAAAAAGTTGGCTTAAAGCTCAACATTCAGAAAACAAAGATCATGGCATCTGGTCCCATCACTTCATGGCAAATAGATGGGGAAACAGTGGAAACAGTGTCAGACTTTATTTTGGGGGGCTCCAAAATCACTGCAGATGGTGATTGCAGTCATGAAATTAAAAGACGCTTACTCCTTGGGACAAAAGTTATGACCAACCTAGATAGCATATTAAAAAGAGATATTATTTTACCAACAAAGGTCCGTCTAGTCAAGGCTATGGTTTTTCCAGTAGTCGTGTATGGATGTGAGAGTTGGACTGTGAAGAAAGCTGAGCACCGTAGAATTGATGCTTTTGGACTGTGGTGTTGGAGAAGACTCTTGAGAGTCCCCTGGACTGATCCAACCAATCCATACTAAAGGAGATCAGTCCTGGGTGTTTATTGGAAGGACTGATGCTAAAGCTGAAGCTCCAGTACTTTGGCCACCTCATGCGAAGAGCTGACTCATTGGAAAAGACCCTGATTTGGGGAGGGATTGGGGGCAGGAGGAGAAGGGGATGACAGAGCATGTGATGGCTGGATGGCATCACTGACTTCATGGACATGAGTTTGAGTGAACTCTGGGAGTTGATGATGGACAGGGAGGCCTGGTGTGCTGCGATTCATGGGGTCGCAAAGAGTTGGACATGACTGAGCGACTGAACTAAACTGAACTGAATGCCCTGGTGGTTTAATGGTTGGGACCTAGTGCTTTCACTGCCAGAGTCCCAGGTTTGATCCCTGGCCTGGAAACTGAGATCTGACAAGCTGTGTGGTAAGGCCAAAAGAAAAAAAAAAGAAAAAAAATTTTTTGAATAAATGAATAGGAATGTTCTTTACAGACTGAATTTTGGGTTTGGATCTTTTTCTTAAATTTTTGCAATTCACATTGAAACTAAGAGAGAAAATGGCTCACATGAATGGAAATTACCACTACATTTGATGCATCTTCTTCCTACCTTTCCATGGTGTTTCCAGAGCCCACATTAGTGCCTGATACTACTTGATATATCTCAATTGCTATGTTTTAATGAATTAAAGGATTTTAGTAGTCATAAAGCTGACCTAGTTCTTCCATCATTGTCACTTATTCTGTGATTACTTAGCTCTGAGAGATAGACCTCTTTACTTTCCCCTCCTTCACAAATTCTTTCGTGCCTTCCAGTGAAGGCTTTCTTGCCATGTCTGGGCCATTCATCATTTTGATATGCTCATCTAGGAAGCTGACAGCCTTCAGGCATTGTTAAACAGGGTCCTGAAACTTGAAACAAAATTTGATAGATGTCGTGTTTACTTAGCACTGGTGGTCTTTTCTCTGAAGACCCAGACATGATCAAATGCTTATGATCATCAAAGCTGAAAGCAAGAGAAAGGACACTCATTGCTATGGCTTTGGACTTTCTTTTCATAAACTATTTGGAGAAAAATAGGTGTTTGTCTCTTTTCCTGGGAATATACCATAGGGAACACAGTTTGATCCATCATTCTGTGATTTTTGCCCTGAACAAATTACAAATATGCGCTTAACTTCCCAAAGGTTTTGCTATTGCAGAAAAGATCGATGTGTACTTTAAAGGCATTTGGTTGACTTATTTCATTTCCAACATGAAAAAAGAAAAAAAAAGCAAAACAGGCTTTCCTTTTAGCACCTGTTATTTAAATAATTAAGCCAATACTGAAAATTTATTGAAATAGATTTTCAACGGTAACAGATGCCCTGGAGCACCCTATTAGGCTTTCTATTGTTTTGGGCTTTCTTATAAAGACAGATTTTTAATTCCACAAAATAAAAAGTACCCTTAAGTCTCAACCAAATTAAAAAAAGTATCTAATCTGAAAATTCAAATGGTTTTACCTCTTAAACTTGAGCTAATTTGAATCTCACAAACAATGTCTGAGCTATAGTGCACATGCAGAAGTGTGCTGCTGGCCTTGAGGCTGACTATCACATAACCCCTAGAGGAGATACAAACCAATTATTAAGTTGGAAAAAAGAAAATAAGGTGGAAAGAAAATTGCTTAATAGTTTATGAATATGGTGATTGTTGGTGAAGATTCCCTCATCTTATTGCTTATATACTGTATTAGTCAGCTGGAGCTGCTGTAATGAGATACCATAAACTGGGTTGCTTAAGCAATAGAAAGTTATTGCTTATAGTTCTGGGGCTATGAAATCTAAGATCAAGATGTTGGCTGATTAGGTTCTCCAGTGAGGGCTCTCTTCCCGGCTTGCAGACAGCTGCCTTCTCATTGTGTCCTCTCAGGCAGAGAGAGAGAGAGATGGAGAGAAATGAAGAGGGTAAGGAGAGGGGGACAGAGGGAGGGGAGAGAGACAGAGTTTATTCTTTCTTCCTCTTCTTATAGGACACTAAATCCATCATGAACTCCCTACCCTCATGACCTTATTTAAATCTAGTTATGTCTCAAAGGCCCCACCTCCAAACATCATCACATGAAGAGTTAAGACTTCAACATATGAATTTTAGAGGGAAATAAACCTTCCATCTATAACATTCCACCCTGTATCCCCCAGTTACGTTCTCACAAATGAAGTACACTCATTCTATCCCAATAGGCTCACAAGTCTTGACTCATTCCAGTAGCAGCTCTAAAGTCTAAAAATACAAAGTCTTATCTAAATAATGGATGACAATCAAGTTATGATCCATCCTGAAGCAAAATTTCTTTCCATTGTGAACCCATGAAACCAGATAAGCTATGTACTTCCAAAATACAATAATGGGACTGGCATAGGAGAGTTATGTCTACTCTAAAAGGAAGAAACAGGAAAAAGGAAGGAGTGTTGGTTCCCTAACAGGCCCCAAACATAGCAAGACCAAGGCCATTAGATCTTAAGCTGCAGGCATAATCCTCTTTGGCATGAGGCTCTGCCTTCCATGCCCGCTGAGTCAGTAGTTCTGCCTCCACAGTTCTGGCAGTGGGGAAGATCTTGCCCACTAATTCTTGCATGGCTCCATCCCCACAGCTGCTGCCCCCCAGAATCATCTGTGCAACTGCTGTCTGAAATCAGGGCCACAGGCTCCCACAACCTCCCTGAAACTGAAGAGGCAGCCCTGTTGATCTCGGAATCTCCCTTGGAGACATCTGTCCTTTGTCTTGAAGAGTAGTGTTTAAGTTCCCAGCTGAATAACTCTATGGTTCCATCCCATAATATCTAAGAAGTCCAATAGCTCTCCCTCATTATGTCCCATCTCTGTCTCCTTCAGTTCAAGCTGGCAATGTTTCTGTTCATGTAATCCCATAATCTCTTTGTCGAGTGATAGTCTTGTCACACCCTAGGTGCTCTCTTCCAAACTTGTTTCTCTCTCTCCCCCCAACCCCAACCTTTTTCTTTGCAATCTGAACAGGTTAAGAATTTTTGAAACCTTTGAGTTCTGGTTTCTTATTCAATCCATTTCTCTTTTAAAAATTCCTTCATCAATTTATTTCTCCCTTTGTGCATTTTACTTTAAGCAGCCAGGAAGAAACAAGGTGATACCTCAACATTTAGTTTAGGAATCCCTTCGGCTAACACCATCGCAGTATATGCAGTGTCAGACACCCTAACAATTCTTGTTAAATTTTTTGCTTACTTTAAAGAAAAATTTCAGTAACCAGTTCAGTTCAGTCACTCAGTCATGTATGACTCTTTGAGGCCCCATGAACCACAGCATGCCAGGCCTCCCTGTCCATCACCAACTCCCGGAGTCCACTCAAACGCATGTCCATCGAGTCAGTGATGCCATCCAACCATCTCATCCTCTGTCATCCCCTTCTCCTCCCACCCTCAATCTTTCCCAGCATCAGGGTCTTTTCAAATGAGTCAGCTCTTCCCATCAGGTGGCCAAAGTATTGGGGTTTCAGCTTCAACATCAGTCCTTCCAATGAACACCCAGGACTGAGCTCCTTTAGGATGGACTGGTTGGATCTCCTTGCAGTCCAAGGGACTCTCAAGAGTCTTCTCCAACACCACAGTTCAAAAGCATCAATTCTTTGGCATTCAGCTTTCTTAATTGTCCAACTTTTGTATCCATACATTCAGTTCAGTTCAGTTCAGTCGCGCAGTGTGTCTGACTCTTTGCGACCCCATGAATTGCAGCACGCCAGGCCTCCCTGTCCATCACCAACTCCTGGAGTTCACTCAGACTCACGTCCATTGAGTCTGTGATGCCATCCAGCCATCTCATCCTCGGTCGTCCCTTTCTCCTCCTGCCCCCAATCCCTCCCAGCATCAGGGTCTTTTCCAATGAGTCAACTCTTCGCATAAGGTGCCCAAAGTACTGGAGCTTCAGTTTTAGCATCATTCCTTCCAAAGAAATCCCAGGGTTGATCTCCTTCAGAATGGACTGGTTGGATCTCCTTGCAGTCCAAGGGACTCTCAAGAGTCTTCTCCAACACCACAGTTCAAAAGCATCAATTCTTCGGCGCTCAGCCTTCTTCACAGTCCAACTCTCACATCCATACATGACCACAGGAAAAACCATAGCCTTGACTAGACGGACCTTAGTCGGCAAAGTAATGTCTCTACTTTTTAATATGCTGTCTAGGTTGTTCAAAACTTTTCTTCCAAGGAGTAAGCGTCTTTTAATTTCATGACTGCAATCACCTTCTGCAGTGATTTTGGAGCCCAGAAAAATAAAATCTGACACTGTTTCCACTGTTCCCCCATCTATTTGCCATGAAGTGATGGGACCAGATGCCACGATCTTAGTTTTCTGATGTTGAGCTTTAAGCCAACTTTTTCACTCTCCTCTTTCACTTTCATCAAGGGGCTCTTTAGTTCTTTTTCACTTTCTGCCGTAAGGGCGGTGTCATCTGCATATCTGAGGTTATTGATATTTCTCCTGGCAATCTTGATTCCAGCCTGTGCTTCTTCCAGCCCAGCGTTTCTCATGATGTACTCTGCATATAAGTTAAATAAGAAGGGTGACAATATACAGCCTTGATATACTCTTTTTCCTATTTGGAACTAGTTTGTTGTTCCATGTCCAGTTCTAACTGTTGCTTCCTGACCTGTATACAGGTTTCTCAAGAGGCAGGTCGGGTGGTCTGGTATTCTCATCTTTTTCAGAATTTTCCACAGTTCATGTGATCCACACAGTCAAAGGCTTTGGCATAGTCAATAAAGCAGAAATAGATGTTTAACCACTAAGGTTTTGAAATACTTTCTTGACTTAGGACAAGAATACCCTCTCTCATTCCAGTGTCCCACTTTATCTTTCTGCCTTTTGTAAACATAATTTAAGGCCCTGCTGTGTCAGGAGCCAGCATGAGGAATCCCACCCGTGACAGGGTCACGTGGTTGGCTCAGATGGCAGGGCAATTTGAGTCATTGGATTTGCCCCTGGTTTTTCCTGAGCATGTACCCAGCAAAATAAGAATTTGTCTGTATTTGTCTGTTTCCCCACTGTTCTCTGCCAGTTTCTCGGAAAGAGTTAATTCAAAGCTTTAGCTTCCTGCATTTGAAAGGAGTGTTTCAGCTCAACCCCCCTTTGATAATTCTATAGCCTGCCTAAACAGGTTTCCCTGACCTTTTACAAGCTTGTGAATTGCTTGCAACCCCTAACTGTGAGGGGCAAAAAGGCCTTGAAGTGTTTTAAAGTTACAAACCTTTTCTAAGAGCCAAAGCCTTAATAGTGATATAGACTTCACTGTTGCCTCAATGATTGCTGCCAGGCCTCCCTATTTGCACCTGGAAGTTTCTGCTATACAAACAATATTTGGAGATAGATATGTAGTAGTTTTTTGATGTTAGCAACACTAGGCCTTTGAGTCAATTGCTTTTATAAATCATTGTACTCCCCTCTCGCTTGCTGTGTCCTTGCTATGTGAGAATGCAACTTTGTTTAGTGCCTCCCGAGAAAGGCGCCAGACCTTGGAAAAAATAACACTTATCAGAAAAGAGCTGTAAATTGTCGAATTGGCCTTTTGGCTGGAAGATGATGCAAATTACCTAAGACTTGTGTATACAATTAGGTATGCAGAGACTAAGCCTGCTCTCGATAAGAGTCAGGGCTGCTGTCATTGCCAAAATTTGTGAAACCCATTGATCGTCATTGTATAAAAAGGACATGTGAAAAATAAAGCTCGCATCAGTTGGGAGCAGTTTTTCGGAGCAGTTTGGACCAGTTTTTCTCGGGAATAGTTTCTCTGAGCAGTTTTTCTGGACCAGCTTTTCTCAGACCAGCTTCACAGACCAGTTTCTAAAATGACGTGCTCTCCTGAGCTTCTTCTTTAAAGATATCTGGCTCCCCCCATGTCTCTCTGTCTCTGTCCTCTTGTACTTTAATTCCAGGCTGAATTCCCATCTGGAGCGGGAGGCTCACCACGTCTACTTACTTGCCCTGGCTCAAAGTTCTGCAAGAAAAGGGGACCCATGGTGGGGCCCCCTTTAGAGACTCAAGAGGACGCAGGTGGCTCACGTAGATGGTGCAAATCTCTTGTTTTGAGATTTTATTGGCTTTCCCTGTAAACCAAGTTATTCAGCCTCCTATTTTTCTTTTAATTTCCTACTATTCTATCCTGTCCTGAGCTATCCTGTCCTATCCTTTCCTATCTGCCTGTTCCATCCCACCTTTGAATATCCCTGGATCCACCAGGGCTGGACCCCGGCACGGCTGCACAATAACCACTTTATTTTCTAGCTCATGAAAGAAGTGTGGTATAATTCTAATGGACTTTATATGCCATATATGTAATATTAATCTGCCATGATTTCTGACCTCCCTCAGTGTTCTCTCAATTATTCATTTTTGCTTCTACTTTACAGAGCCTGCTCTGCCTATTTATCTTTTTCCCCAATGAAATGGTTCCCTATATATCATCAATCTGGAAAAATTTGCTCAAATGTCAGGGCTCTGCCTAATATGTTATAAGCACCTGATGGGTTAAATAGATAATTATTTATTTGTGCTTTGGACACTTCAATGTAATCAAAACTCAGATTTTATTCATAGAACATTCCAAGTGTTTTATAAGATAAGCAAGCATTGCATGATTATATTGGCAAAAGATGATCAAGAAAATGAGCAGTATACATTGCAGAAATTAGGATGCAGATGTTTTAACGGTTCTGTGTTTCCTCCATGTAGCAGGGTAGCCTGAACAGAAAATAGCGTGGTTCCCCTTATCTAGGTTGTGTGTTCTTTAGTTTCCTGAAGTCAACCATTGATTTGATAATACTAAATGAAAAGTTCCAGGAATAAAAAATGTATAGTTTTAAGTTGAAAAAAAAAATCTCTTCAGCTAAATATCCAACTATATCCCTCACAAGTTCTACTTTCCACAAAACACTAGAACTTAAACACAACTCAGCCATGTTCTTTGCTATTTTATAAGGAAGATGGCCTCTCCTCAGTTTCTGAAAACATGTTCCTCATTTCCATCTGAGACCTCACCAGAATGGCCTTTAATGTTTATGTTTCTACCAACACTCTGTTCACGATTATTTCTGTATTCTCTGAGAAGATGGAAGTGTTTTCTTTGGATTTCCTCTTTTCTTTCTGAACAATAGACACCCTACAATGCTGGGAGATCAACTTGAGTTGTAATTCAGCCAGTCTCAGAATGAGATTCCACATTTGATTTTCTGCAGTCTCAGCCCTGCAGCTACAGAAAATAAGGGTCTTCTTTAGGTGTACATGGTGGCTTTCTGGTCATTTATGTGATGCTTGAGCTTGGAATTAGATTCCCTGAGCTCATCCTTTTCTTTGACCACTTTGTCCAGTAAAATTAGGAGCAACCAATCAACATCATTATATTCGTTAGATTTACAAAAATGTTTGAAAATAACACATACACTGTCACCTAGATCCTTGCTTCTTATAAGTGGTTAGTGAGAAGTACCCAATGACTTATACATGACTACCAGGGCTCTCTTTAGTACTTGAAATATAGTCAATAGCATATTTAAATCTAATCAGTTTATAGACTGATAGAATAAAAATATATATTTCCAGACTCCCTAGAACCAATTTAGAAAAATCATCCTTCAAATTCTGTTCCATTAGGGTCATTCTGGGTACAAAAATCTGTGTTAGTCTGGGTTCTCCAGAGAAATAGCATGTATTTGTATCCTGAGAGAGAGAGAGAAAGAGAGGATGAGAGGCTTTAAGAAACTGGTTCACTTGATAACAGAAGCGGAGAATTCTAAGCTTGCAGTTGGCAGGGTGGGCACCTGGAAGAGGTGATGATGATGATACAGGTCTAGTCTCGAGTCCAAAGGCCTGAGAAGGAGAGCTGATGGTGTTAGTTCTAGTCCAAATCTGGGTCCAAAAGCAGAAGACTGATGTTCCAGCTTGAAGACAGGCAGAGAGAGAGAGAGAGAGAGAGAGAGAGAGAGAGAGAGAGAATTCTGATTTAGTCAGCTTTTTACTCTATTGAGGCTTTCAATGCATTAGACATGGCCCATCCACACCAGAGAGGGCAGTCTGCTTTGTACAGTGTACTGATTTAAATGTTAATCACATCCAGAAACAACCTCACAGGTACAATCCAAAATAACATTTATTCAAATATTTGGACATCCCATGGCCCAACCAGTTGATACAAAGAATTAATCATCACATTTGCCATTTAAGGAGTGTCACCTGGATTCAATGGTTGGACTAAAGGACGAGCTCAGTCTAACAAAGAGGGGGAGGAGGCGTGCTTCTCCAACAGTTGCCTTGGTGTCAGCCTGAGTCACAGTCAGGAGCAGCTGTGCCTGGGCCCAACGTGCCCTCATGAGAAGCTCATGAGTGTATGCTCAGGTGCTCAGTCAGGTCTGATTCTGTGTGACCCTATGGACTGTAGCCTGCCAAGTTCCTCTGTCCATGAGGTTTTCCCAGCTCAGATCAAATAGGAAGGAAGAGAAATTTTGACAGTTACTCTTGTTGATTTCAGAAAAGCAACTTGATTCTCCTATGGAAAATGAAGTTTGTAGTTTTATATCAAGACCCCATCCTCAAACTCTGCTCTGAAATGTGAGCCAAGCAGCCCTTACAAACAGATCTGGCCCCAGCCCTTTTAGAAGGTTGATCTTTGCAAACAGAAGGGAAAGACTCACTCTAATCATCCAAAACCACCGATTCATTGAGTTGATAACCAAATGACACACATACAAACACCCTTTGCCTTACTCAGTCCACACTTGTACAATTCTGAGCACAAGAAAACACTTATCCCATTTTCTATTGTTAGTGATCAAAGCAATGTTTCCATTTTCTTTTAATTTTTTCCGTTGGAATGAATGTTAAAATTTGCTTTCTCATCAGATGAGGTTAATATCCATTATAAAGTCTTGTTTCAAAGAGCTGACCCTTCTTTTTTGGGAGGAATGGTGGTGATTAGATTTTTATTGAATCATAACAGGCCTGAAAGAGTACACAAATCATTAAGATTAACTTGATTGAATCTTTCTAAAGAGAATACATTTGTATAACCACCGCCCAATTTAATAAATAGAACGTACTTTAGCTCCTTCCTAGTTCTTAAAACAAAAACAAAACAAAACTTCCAAACCTTTATTGTTGATTAGCAGAAACACAGAGTAACAACGGCAGTGAGAAGGGGCGAGGCTCTGCTGTGGAAACTGTGTAGACTGGACCAGGTTGACTGGCTCTTGTAACACAAACATAACCTTGGCCACAGCTCAGCAGTGGAAAGATTCGTCAACAGGATGCTGCCTGTGACTTCTGCCGCAGGACAGTCAAAGAAACTGGCAAACTCTGGCGAGCACAAGATGACGTGCTGGAGCTCAGAAAGATGGATGGTCAGTGTCGGCTCTCCTAGAATATTGTCTATGAGATACTTCATCTCTGCAATGAGGCAACTCTTGAGCCATCTCAGGTTTTTGCTTTTTTTTCCCCCTCCTATTTCTTAAAACCTGAAATGTAAACCTATCAGTTAGGTTTGCCTAAATTTTTACTTTACCTAAATAATACAAAAGTAGATAAATAAAACATAGAATAATACAACATGCATTTTTTTGTGTGTGTCTTGAGCCTTTCGGTGTATAGTCTACACAATGTCTGATTTATCTGAGTGATTGAATGCAGCACTAGTTTTTACATTTTCACTGTTCTATAGTATTCCATTGTGTGAGTATGCTGAAGTTACTTATTATTGTATTATTGTTGGACACGGGTAATTTTTGGGTTTGGAAATTAATGAATAATTCTTCTGTGAATATTATAAGACATCTGTTTTGGTGGATACAGTGTGTGTTTCTTCTAAGTCTATATTTAGGTGTGGAATGCCTAAGTCATAGTGTATGGATGCGTTCAGTTTAGGAGACAATGGCAGTTTTCTCTAGTGGTTGTATCAGTTACTTGTACCAGCTGTTGTGTGAGAGTTTCAGTTGCTCTACATCATATCATTGGGATTGCTATTCTTTTTTATCTTAATGACTTTGTGGATAGGTAGTGGTGTTATTGGATTTTTACTCTGTATTTCTCTGATTGTTATGAGGCTGATCACCTTTTTCTATGTGTACTGACCACTTGGATAGTTTCTTGTGAAATGTATTGAGTTGTATGTGTTACCTTGGTTTTAGAAGATGCTAAAGGGATCCAAGCATTGATCATGATTAATGGTGTTATTTTGTAACTGAGTATATTCATTTTCTAGGTGGGAGAGATCTGATCTCCAACTGATACCACATTAGTTAAATACGTCTGAGTAATCATCCCATTCTTAAATGAACGGATTAGTATTTACATTATGATGATATTATCAAAGGTTATTTATTTTTTTATTACAGTATAGTTGATTTACAATGTTGCATTAGTTTTAGGTATATAGCAAAGTGAATTAGTTATTCATATACATATACCCACTCTTTTTTAGTTTTTTTCTCCCTATGGGCTATTATGGGCTTCCCTGGTGGCTCAGACAGTAAAGAATCCACCTGCAATTGAACCAGGAGACTCTGGTTCAATCCCTGGGTTGGGAAGATTTCCTGAAGGCGGACATGGCAACCCACTCCAGTATTCTTGCCTGGAGAATTCCCATGGACAGAGGAACCTGGCAGGCTACAGTGCACAGGGTCGCAAAGAGTTGGACACAACTGAGTAAGTACAGCACAGCACATAGGCCATTGCAAAATACTGAGCAGAATTCCCTGTGCTGTGACAAACCTGAAAACAGCATATTGAAAAGCAGAGACATCACTTTTCCACCAAAGGTCCATATAATAAAAGCTATGGTTTTTCCAGTGGGCGTCCCTGGTAGCTTGGATGGAAAGCGTCTGTCTACAATGCAGGAGACCTGTGTTTGATCCCTGGGTTGAGAAGATCCCCTGGAGAAGGAAATGGCAACCCACTCCAGTATTCATGTCTGGAGAATCCCATGGACAGCGGAGCCTGGTGGGCTACAGTCCACGGGGTCGCAAAGAGTCGGACATGACTGAGCACCTTCTCTCTTCACTTCTCTTCATGGTTTTTCCAGTAATCATGTATGAATGTGAGAGTTGGACTATAAAAAGGCTGAATGCCAAAGAATTGTTGCTTTTGAATTGTGGTACTGGAGAAGACTCTTGAGAGTCTCTTGGACTGAAAGGAGATCAAACCAGTCAATCCTAAAGGAAATCAATCCTGAATATTCATTGGGAGGACTGATGCTGAAGCTGAATTTCCAATACTTTGGCCACCTGATGAGAAGAGCTGACATACTGGAAAAGATCCTGATGCTGGGAAAGGTTGAAGGCAAAGGAGAAGAGGAGGCAGATGATAGCCTGATGAGATGGTTTGATAGCCTCATCAATCCAATGGACATGAATCTGAGCAAACTCCAGGACATAGTGAAGGACAGGGAAGCCTGGCGTGCTGCAGCCCATAGGATCACAGAGTCAGACACGACTTGGTGACTGAGCAAAAACAACAATCCTGTGCTGTAGAACAGGTTCTTATTAGATATCCCTTATAAGGTTCTGTCAGTTTATTAAAATAGGGACTCCTGGTTAGCAAAGGGCTCATTTTTAACACAGGTTGGTTGCTGAAATTGTATAGGATAACATACAGAAGCCCATTAATTCATCACTGTAACACTGGTCATTATCAGTTGAACTGTGACACTCCTTCCAAATTCATATGTTGAAATCCTAACCCCCAGGAGCTCAGAATGGGAATGTTTGGGAATGGTGCTTTTAAGGAAGTTAATTAAAGTAAACTGAATTCATTAGGGTGAAGCCAAATCCAAAAGGACTGGTGTCCTTGTAAGAAGAGGAGATTAAGACACAGACAGGTACAGAGGGAAGACCATGTAAGACACAGGGAGGAGATGACCATCTCCAAGCCGAGGAGAGAGGTCTCAGAAGAAACAAACCTTTACAACACCTTGATCTTGGACTTCCAGCCTCCAGAACTGTGAGAAAATAGATCAGGCCACCCAGTCTGCACTCTGTGGTACTTCGTTATGGCAGCTCTAGCAAACAAACCATGTACTGACCAAACACTAAGAATCCATCCTGGGGAATCAAAACCATTGAACCTTGGAGCTGGAAGTTTTGGCTCAACATTTTGGCAAATAAAATATTAAAATTCCATTCTTCCAGGAATACAGCAATTTTGACCCTCCAAAGAAGTCTTAGGCAGGAATATTCCATTTGACTCTCAAACTACTTGGAGAATGTCCTTTCTGTGGGTATGCAGTTCTCCCATATTTAATATGATCTGCAATTTCCTTCCCATCCTTCTTTTTGGAGACTTTCCACTGCTTTAAAAAGCCAGAACACAAAATCACATCTCAAGTTGGTCCACTTAGAGCTGCTCCCAGCTGGAGAGCAATAATGGTATTCCTACCAACTGTGTTCAGCTGCTTTGTATCCATATACTAACACTTTAGTGTTGTGCATTGTGACAAGGTATATTGTGGTTCATTCAATTCAACTACCATGTTTGTGTGCCAGGCACTGTACAGTAGGTGAGGAGTGGGGTGAAAAGATGAATAGAACACCATGCCCACCCTCAAGGAGGTAAATTGCTCAAACACTGTGAGGTGATCTGGTGACAGTAAGTTGGAAACGATACAATGGAGGTCCTGGGATTACTTAGCCAAAGTTGAAAGAATCGTTTGGTGGTGGATATTGAAAAATGGCCTTCCTCTGCCAATAAATACCTGTATACACTTGCCTGTAAGGTGCTGCAAGATGCTGACCTTCTGAAAATGCACCAGGACCAGAGAGAAGCCTGGAGAAAAATAAATGTATAAATCTCCCTATGGAATCGGCATCCTTAAAGTTCTTTCTGGATCACTCTGGGTTTTGTCATTTCAGTCTTGAGCACTAACTGTCTTTGAGCATTTTGCTTGGCACAAAAGAGCACATTCTTTGCTCCTAAGGCACACATGCTACTTTTAAGAAAAAAAAAAAGAGAAATCTCAAACACAGACCTGGGAGGAGGCAGGAACATCCCTGGAATTGTAGAGAAGCAGGAGGCAGGGCCTGAGAGGGGATGCATTATGCTCATTCTGGGGATGGACAGGAGCCTGGAGGCAGCCTGCAATTTTTTTTTTTTTTTGGAAAAGTAATCAGGAGCTATTTCTTGGTTTGTGAGTTTTGCTATCGTTTGAATTTGCCCTCAGAGGGCTGATGGTGTGGGTGGATGGTATTGTTTGATTGTAAAATGGAGCAGCAGTTGGTGAGTGGTTAATTTAAGAGTGAATCACTGGTCTGACAGAATAACCTGTGTGTCCTGGCCCATATCCATGGAGGAAGGGAAGCCAGCACTGCATTTACATTTTAAATTGACTCCCTGAAGCTGATATTAGTAATTCTGTTTCACAGAAGACAGATTTAGAGAGGTTATCTTCAAGGAAGAGCTGGGAATTTAATTTAGTTTAGGTTGTGCTCCTCCGACCAAAGGATAGCTTTTATTTATCTAGTATTATTTTTCAATGCTAAAAAGAAGGAATTCCCTGATACCCAGTGGAAGGGAGAAGAAAGTGCACAGGTGTCTGTACTGTGGTGTCTGTGACTGGCCCAGATTTTCATGGGTCAGCCCTCCCAGAGTCCCTTCTTACTGAGGTGGCAATGAGGGCAGCAGGGTTCCCTTTCATACCTTCACCCTTGGAGCAGAGACTCCTTGCTTGACAACCTTCAGGAGATCTGATGTTGACAAGGGTGACAGCTATTGTTGCAGGAAGGGGGACCACTTCCAGGGCCCAAAACTGGGCTCTTGTCTAACACTCGGAAATGAATTGTCCAAGGAGACACATGTGCTGACAAAGCAAGAGATTTTACTGGGGAAGGGCACCCGGGTGGCGAGCAGTAGGGTAAGGGAACTCAGAACTGCTCTGCTGCGTGGCTCGAGTCTCGGGTTTTATGGTGATGGGATTAGTTTTTGGGTTATCTTTGGCCAATCATTCTAATTCAGAGTCTTTCCTGGTGGCGCACACATTGCTTAGCCAAGATGGATGCTAGCAAGAGGGATTCTGGGAAGTGGATGGACACACGGTGTCTCCTTTTGACCTTTCCCGAAATCTTCCGGTTGGTGGTGGCTTATTAGTTCCATATTCCTTACCAGGACCTTCTGTCGTAAAACAACAACTCATGCAAATGGTTACTGTGGTGCTTGGCCAGGGTGGGCGGTTTCAATCAGTGTGCTTCCCCTAACACTATGATATTTGGGCATTCTAAGAGGCCTTCTTCAGGATAGGGAAGGGCATATGGAAAGAACTTCAACTGGCCTAGAATAACCATTAAAAATTTGAGGACCAGGCACTCAGAGGTGTGAAAATTGTTTCTGAGACACTTCCAAAGCTGTGGAATCCTCTCTTAAAATATTAGTTGAGGGGAATTCCATGGCAGTCCAGTGGTTAGAACTCCATGGTTTCACTGCTGAGGGTCCAGGTTTGATCCCTGGTCATAGAACTAAGAACCCACAAGCTGCCTAGTGTGGCCAATAGATATAAAATCCTCAAGTTGAAGACACATTTAGGGTGGCACACTTTACTCCCCTACAGGGCCTAGGACCCATCCTCCATCTGGGGAAAATGGAAGCATAGATTTTACATACGGGTTAAGTCAAGTGAAGACTAAAAAAGACTCAGAGCCCAACATGTGACACTCCTGAGGAATGAAGTAAAAATGAGGTCCTTCGCAGAAGCCACTGGGAAGTGCGATGATGTGTCACCCTGCACAGCTGCTGTCAGTTGCTTCTTTGTTCCCACATGGACCCTGGATGCTGATAATTGACAGTTCTTTCTCCAGAGAGGCTGGTGATCTTTGAATTCTAGTGTCATGTCTCCATGTGGGCTTCACTAGGGCTCCATCCTCTCATCCAGAACCTTACAAACCCTCTCTGAGTCTTAGTTTTAGTCTTCTTAATCTAACATAAAATCTATGCTTCCATTTTTCCCAGATGGAAAACAGGTCCTATTCCCTGTAGGGGAGCAAAATGTGCCATTTCAAAATGTGTCTCTTTGGCATGAGGATTAATTTTAGGCTGAGGAATGTTAAGAAAGAGAAGACTCAATATCTCTCTAGCTGCCTAAAAGAATTTAGATAAAGGGCTGTTTTGTTACTGATCTGAGCTTGAGTTGCTCACCCAAACCTCAGAATAGTCAATCTGCTAACACTGGGTTCTGGTGAAGGAAAGTACAGCACTTATTGCAGGCACCAAGCAAAGAGAATGGATAGCTTATGCTCAAAAGACCTGAACTCCCTGATAGCTTTCAGGGATGGGTTTTTAAAGGCAACATTGCAGGGGAGGGCTGCAGCTTGTGGACTTTCTTCTGATTGATTGGTGATGAGGTAATAGAGTGTTGTTTTGGGAGTCTTAATTTGGAAAACTCAGCAGTGGCCACAGGACTGGAAAAGGTCAGTTTTCATTCCAATCCCAAAGAAAGGCAATGCCAAAGAATGCTCAAACTACTGCACAATTGCACTCATTTCACATGCTAGTAAAGTAATGCTGAAAATTCTCCAAGCCAGACTTCATCAATACGTGAACTGTGAACTTCCTGATGTTCAAGCTGGTTTTAGAAAAGGCAGAGGAACCAGAGATCAAATTGCCAACATCCGCTGGATCATGGAAAAAGCAAGAGAGTTCCAGAAAAACATCTATTTCTGCTTTATTGACTATGCCAAAGCCTTTGAGTGTGTGGATCACAATAAACTGTGGAAAATTCTGAAAGAGATGGGAATACCAGACCACCTAACCTGCCTCTTGAGAAATCTGTATGCAGGTCAGGAAGCAACAGTTAGAACTGGACATGGAACAACAGACTGGTTCCAAATAGGAAAAGGAGTACGTCAAGGCTGTATATTGTCACCCTGCTTATTTAACTTCTATGCAGAGTACATCATGAGAAACGCTGGACTGGAAGAAACACAAGCTGGAATCAAGATTGCTGGGAGAAATATCAATAACCTCAGATATGCAGATGACACCACCCTTATGGCAGAAAGTGAAGAGGAGCTAAAAAGCCTCTTGATGAAAGTGAAAGAGGAGAGTGTTTTCTGCTTTATTGACTATGCCAAAGCCTTTGAGTGTGTGGATCACAATAAACTGTGGAAAATTCTGAAAGAGATGGGAATACCAGACCACCTAACCTGCCTCTTGAGAAATCTGTATGCAGGTCAGGAAGCAACAGTTAGAACTGGACATGGAACAACAGACTGGTTCCAAATAGGACAAGGAGTATGTCAAGGCTGTATATTGTCCCCTTGCTTATTTAACTTATATGCAGAGTACATCATGAGAAACGCTGGACTGGAAGAAACACAAGCTGGAATCAAGATTGCCGGGAGAAATATAAATAACCTCAGATATGCAAATGCAAAAAATGCAAAATGCAAAAAACCACCCTTATGGCAGAAAGTGAAGAGGAACTAAAAAGCCTCTTGTTGAAAGTGAAAGAGGAGAGTGAAAAAGTTGGCTTAAAGCTCAACATTCAGAAAACAAAGATCATGGCATCCGGTCCCATCACTTCATAAATAGATGGGGAAACAGTGGAAACAGTGTCAGACTTTATTTTTTGGGCTCCAAAATCACTGCAGATGGCGACTGCAGCCATGAAATTAAAAGACGTTTACTCCTTGGAAGAAAAGTTATGACCAACCTAGATAGTATATTCAAAAGCAGAGACATTACTTTGCTGACTAAGGTCCATCTAGTCAAGGCCATGGTTTTTCCTGTGGTCATGTATGGATGTGAGAGTTGGACTATGAAGAAGGCTGAACACCAAAGAATTGATACTTTTGAACTGTGGTGTTGGAGAAGACTCTTGAGAGTCCCTTGGACTGCAAGGAGATCCAACCAGTCCATTCTGAAGGAGATCAACCCTGGGATTTCTTTGGAAGGAATGATGCTAAAGCTGAGCTCCAGTACTTTGGCCACCTCATACGAAGAGTTGACCCATTGGAAAAGACTCTGATGCTGGGAGGAATTGGGGGCAGGAGGAGAAGGGGATGACTGAGGATGAGATGGCTGGATGGCATCACAGACTCAATGGACGTGAAGGTGAAGTCACTCAGTCATGTCCGACTCTGCGACCCCGTGGACTGTAACCTAGTAGGCTATTCTGTCCATGGGATTCTCCAGGCAAGAATACTGGAGTGGATTGCCATTTCCTTCTCCAGGGGATCTTCCCGACCCAGGGATCGAACCCAGGTCTCCCGCATTAGAGGCAGACGCTTTAACCTCTGAGCCACTAGGGAACGATGGACGTGAGTCTGAGTGAACTCCGGGAGTTGATGACGGACAGGGAGGCCTGGTGAGCTGCGATTCATGGGGTCGCAAAGAGTCGGACATGACTGAGGGACTGAACTGAACTGAACTGAATCTTCAACTTTCTGTTTAAACAGTCTGGACTCTATGAGCCTGTCATTAGCAGTAGTTATCATCTTCCACCCGGGTGGGGTCTTACTTTCTGCAGAACAACTGAAAGATATGCATCTGACCCTGTGATGTTCCTGGGCACCAAAGGCTTTCTGTCCCTTGTTTCTTATTTGTAAGGAAGAGATTCCAGTCTTCATGACCTTCCCTGAGTTCCAAGGGATTTGAACAGTTGCTAGTCAGGGAAAGGAGGGAATGTGGAGCCAAAAAACCATCTGAGGTCAGGTTAAAGAAGCTCATCAAGATCAGAAGACCCCCTGAGGTGAGACTAAAGGAGAGCAGGCCTTGCATACACTCTGATCTTAACCAGCAGCCCCACCCTTGAACACTTGCTATAAAGCTCCTCATCAAATCCTCTCAGCCTGGGACACATAGTTTTCCAGGGGAGAAGCCTGCTGTGTCCCCCTTTGCCTCGCAAAGCAATAAAGCTATTCTTTTCTACTTCACCAAAAACTCTGTCTCTGGGATTTGATTTAGGAACGGTGCAAAGAAGCCCAGATTTCACATCACCTTGAAAAGAAAATAGGACTCTTTTTTGTTTTAAATCATTGAACTACTTTTTAAGCTATCACTACTTTTCTTTCTTCACTGCTTTTCCTTCGTTTCTCCATTCTTTCCTCTCCCTAATAGTTAACTGCTTGAATCTGCTTTTTGAAACTCAGGAAAGATCTAGGAAATGAAAGCCTTTTTCTATAAACAAGAAATAAGAACACAGAGGTACTTCTGTGCTTGGGAGGACGCCACAGTGTCCTTTTGGTTTCACATCCCAGAGTAGAGCTGTCATCAGAGATATCTGCAAAGAAGATGGGCTAGGCCTGGCGGGGGAAACTACAGGGTGTAGAGATCAGAGTCCCCTCTGTCCCATTATCTGTGCAGGGCTCAGGAAACATTTATTCACCAAACATTTGCTTTTCCATCTCCTTGTGAATTGCCTTCCTCCCCTTTGAAGTCCCAAACCTCTACCCCTAACATCCTCTGTTGTCTTTACCTGAGATGGTATTTAAGGTAAAGGCTTCAGCCGTTTGGGTGAGTTACTCAGTTTCCTTGGGTATCTCCCATATATACATTAGTTTAATTTTTTTCCTGTTAATCTGTTTCTTTGTAGTTCAGTTCTTAGGTCAGCCAGAAAGCCTAAAAGGGTAGAATTGAAATGGAGCAAGACCTTGTGGAGGGGCTTCTCAGGTGGCTAAGTGGTAAAGAATCCATCAGCAATGCCGGAGGTGTGGGTTCAATCCCTAGGTCAGGATGATCCCCTGAAGAAGAAAATGGCATTCCAATATTCTTGCCTGGGAAATCCCATAGTGAGCCTGATGGGCTTCAGTCCGTGGGATTGTAAAGAGTCAAACGTGACTTAGTGACCAAACAATAACAACAAAAGATCCTATGGGGCCCTTCTGGGTATAAATCCTTTCTGTGCCCATTTCTTGTTACTGAACCAAACTTGGGTCTGCTAAGCCATGTACAGTAAAGCTAATCTACCAACACTGGGTTGTGTTTAAGGAGAGTGTAGCATTTATTGTAAAGGCCCAATACAAGGAGAATGAGTGAATAACGTTCTAAAATCCCAAACACTCTGAGAGGTTTCAGCAAAGCATTTTTAAAGGCCTGGTTGCGGGTCGGGAGTGGAGGGTTGTAGGGTGTGTGATTAACTCATGCACAGGTCTGTGTATGATTGGTTGATGATGAAATAACAGGGTGGTGGGGGGGTCGCATCATCAATCCTTAGGCTCTAGGGGGACTGAAGGTCATATACTGATTGTTTCAGGAAGTTGACATCTTCATTTGGTGGAAGTTTTCACATCTGTAAAACAACTCAAGAAATGTGCATCAGATTCAGTTATCTAGGTACTTCAGAAAGGAGCTAAAGCAGAGGATGTGGAGGAAGAGTCTTATAGCATCCTGCTTGGTTACACTGTTTGTAGCAAACAGCCTTCATTCAGTCTCCTTGACCTTGCCTGAGTTCCATAGGGCAGATTAAAACAGCTGCTAATCAGAGAAGGAAGGGAATGCAGAAACAAAGGATTCAAGAAACTAATGCAATGATAAAGCAAGTTCCTCCTCAAGGAATATGCATGACAATATCTTTGAGTTCCTCCGCAGGAATTAGAACCCCCACCCAAGTGGAAGATGGTAACTTCAGGCTTAGAACAAGATTCCTAGAGCACTACCCTGGTACATCATCATGAACTAATCAGACGAAAGTCTACATACTGTGGGAGATAATGAAGACTCTGACCACCCCACTTCCCCACATGATTCTCTGTTTAAGAACTTTCATGGTCAAGCAGAATTTTCAGAATTGGTTTTTGGACATGAGTCCACTTTCTCCCCAGATTGCCAGTCTCTTGGAAACCTTTCTTCGCAACAAACATTTGCCTCTGGAGTATTGGCTTTGGAGGGCTGAGTAGCCAAACCTGAGCTCAATAACAGAGGAAAATGTCTTCCGTGATGGAGGCATCTGGCGTACTTGAGCGCAGGCGGCGGGGGCAGCCGAGAGCTACCCCACATCTGAGGTCAGGGGCAGGGGCCTAGAGTGCCAGGATGAGACGCGCGGGAACGGCCGAGAGGAGCTACCCCGCGTCCGAGGTCAGGGCGGCGGCCGGGAGGAGCTACCCCACGTCTGAGGCCAGTGGCGGCAGGGAGGAGTCACCCATGCCTGAGGCCAGGGCGGGCGGCCAGGAGGAGCAGCCTGAGGAGTGGTGGCTGGGCAGGCACAGGAGGGCCTAGAGGAGCTATCCCACGTTGAAGGTCAGGAACAGTGGCGGTAAGGAGATACTCTTCGTCCAAGGTAAGGAGCAGCGGCTGTGCTTTGCTGGAGCAGCCGTGAAGAGATACCCCATGCCCAAGGTAAGAGAAACCCAAGTAAGATGGTAGGTTGTTGCAAGAGGGAATCAGAGGGCAGACACACTGAAACCATACTCACAGAAAACTAGTCAATCTAATCACACTAGGACCACAGCCTTGTCTAACTCAATGAAATCAAGCCATGCCTGTGGGGAAACCTAAGACGGGTGGGTCATGATGGAAAGGTCTGAGAATGTGGTCCACTGGAGAAGGGAATGGCAAGCCACTTCAGTATTCTTGCCTTGAGAACCCCATGAACAGTATGAAAAGGCAAAAGGATAGGATACCAAAAGAGAAACTCCCCAGGTCATTAGGTGCCCAATATGCTACTGGAGATCAGTGGAGAAAGAATGAAGGGATGGAGCCAAAGCAAAACAATACCCAGTTATGGATGTGACTGGTGATAGAAGCAAAATCTGATGCTGTAAAGAGCAGTATTGCATGGGAACCTGGAATGTCAGGTCCTTGAATCAAGGCAAATTGGAAGTGGTCAAACGAGATGACAAGGGTGAACGTCAACATTCTAGGAATTAGCAAACTAAAATGGACTGGAATGGGTGAATTTAACTCAGATGACTATTATATCTACTACTGCGGGCAGGAATCCCTCAGAAGAAATGGAGTAGCCATCATGGTCAACAAAAGAGTAACAATACCCAGTTATGGATGTGACTGGTGATAGAAGCAAAATCTGATGCTGTAAAGAGCAGTATTGCATGGGAACCTGGAATGTCAGGTCCTTGAATCAAGGCAAATTGGAAGTGGTCAAACGAGATGACAAGGGTGAACGTCAACATTCTAGGAATTAGCAAACTAAAATGGACTGGAATGGGTGAATTTAACTCAGATGACTATTATATCTACTACTGCGGGCAGGAATCCCTCAGAAGAAATGGAGTAGCCATCATGGTCAACAAAAGAGTCCGAAATGCAGTACTTGGATGCAGTCTCAAAAGTGACAGAATGATCTCAGTTCATCTCCAAGGCAAACCATTCAATATCACAGTTATCCAAGTCTATGCCGCAACCAGTAATGCTGAAGAAGCTGAAGTTGAACGGTTTTATGAAGACTTAAAGGATCTTTTAGAACACCACAAAAAGATGTCCTTTTCATTATAGGGGACTGGAATGCAAAAGGAGGAAGTCAAGAAACACCTGGACTAACAGGCAAATTTGGCCTTGGAATGCAGAATGAAGCAGGCCAAAGCCTAATAGAGTTTTGCCAAGAAAATGCATTGGTCATAGCAAACACTCTCTTCCAACAACACAAGAGAAGACTCTACACGTGGACATCACCAGATGGTCAACACCGAAGTCAGATTGATTATATTCTTTGCAGCCAAAGATGGAGAAGCTCTATACAGTTAAAAAGATGTCCTTTTCATTATAGGGGACTGGAATGCAAAAGTAGGAAGTCAAGAAACACCTGGAGTAACAGGCAAATTTGGCCTTGGAATGCGGAATGAAGCAGGCCAAAGACTAATAGAGTTTTGCCAAGAAAATGCATTGGTCATAGCAAACACTCTCTTCCAACAACACAAGAGAAGACTCTACACATGGACATCACCAGATGGTCAACACCGAAATCAGATTGATTATATTCTTTGCAGCCAAAGATGGAGAAGCTCTATACAGTCAACAAAGACAAGACCGGGAGCTGACTGTGGCTCAGATCATGAACTCCTGATTGCCAAATTCAGACTTAAATTGAAGAAAGTGGGCAACACCACTAGACCATTCAGGTATGATCTAAATCAAATCCCTTATGATTATACAGTGGAAGTGAGATTTACCACACATATTAAAAAAAGGAAACGTTTCTTTGAAGGAGCATAAAAAACTTCATCTGGAGACTTCTCTGGATGTCCAGTGGTTAAGAATCTACTTGCCAAGGTAGGGGACTCAGGTTCATCCCTGATCTGAGAAGCTCCCATGCACCTCAGAGCAACTAAGTCCATGCGCTTCAGCTACGAGCCTGTTCTCTATAGTCCATGAGCCGCATCGCCTGAAGACCTCGGGCCGGTGAGCCCGGGCTCCACAAGAGAAACCACTGCAATGAGAAGCCTGGGCAACTGGAGAGTAGCCCTGCTCGCTACAGCCAGACAAAGCCCAAATGCAGAGGTGAAGACCCAGCGCAGCCGAAAATACATTTTTTTTTAAAAGAATACCTTCTACCTAAAAACAAACAAACAAACAAACAACAAAAAAAAAACACCACACTTCATCGGGTATAATTTTTAGTAAGACTATAGATAACTCTACATGTGGAAACTCCACATTATTTAAATTATAACAGATAAGAACAAATTTTCTTTAGGCATTTTGCCTGCTACTATCCCTCTCTCTATTAGCTTCTATTAGATAGAGAAGAGAATGTCAGTTTTACTGCTCATTTACTAAAATATCTGTGCTTGTTTCTGACCCTGATGGAACTTGCCTTGCTAAGAAAGATGAGTAATTCCCTGCTGGCTAAAAAATAAATAAATAAAATTAAAAATAAAATCTATTTCCACTATATATAGTTTCTCAAAAGGTTCTCAGCATCTTTGATATATCAAATTTATCTTACCTGCCACCATCATCTTATCGCAAGCCCTGAAATCTGGGCAGGGATCATGTCATATTAACAATCACTCTTGGGAATGGTTGCTGATAAAACGTCCAAAACAATTTACTACATTTGATTTAGCCACTATGCTATTTTGGAAACTCCTTAGACCTACAGGAAGATAATGTGTGCACAAAATAAAACTTTCCAAAACCTTCAAATACCGGGATTCTGATTTTCCTTATATTGTGAAGCCAGATTCCAATGTCTAAAGATATAGAGAAACCAGATTATTGATTCTGTTGAAAAATAGAGTGAGTAAAAGGCAGGTTTTGTATGTTTGGCTCAAAATCCAGGCTTCTGATATGTGGAAATCTACCTTACATCTCAACTGTGTGATACTAATCTTGAGGTTAATTGAGAAGACAACCAAACCAAAAGGAAAAAAAAAAAAATACTACCCTCTGCCTTCCAAATCATCAGATTGTCAAATGAGGATAATTCTTGTCATTATAGAGTACTGAAACTGAATCCTCTTCAAAGAGATTTTTCTAAACTGATAAAGCATAAACAGCTAAACACTTAAGAGAAAAAATACACCAAGAATATCCCAGAACTTTGCTGAGCTCCTGTACACTCAAGCCCTTTCAAAGACCTTCCTGGTCTTTGTAGATGTAGTTAACAAGACAGATATAGTTAGCTCCTGCCACACTGATTTCCAAGAAAACAGAAACTGCCAAGAGTTTGCACACGTGATTAGGACAGGTTGGAAGTGCTATATTTGGTTTGTGCAAAAGGAGAGGTAGCAATAACAGTGAATGAAGAGAAGAATAAAGCATTGAGCTCTTGCTATAAAGATTGTGTTATTTAATCCCCACTACAAACATCTGAGACAACTGTTATTTGAGTATAATTTTACCCAGTGAACTATGAAAAAAATAAAAGTTAGTGAGATTCATAACATATGCCATGACATATACTGTTAATATGTGCATTTTGGATCAGTCATCTTAATTCAGCAGGCTATTTGAGAAGCAGGATTGTTTAGTGTATCCTGTTTGACAAGGCTAATTTTTACAACTAGGTCTTTTAACATTACCCAAACTACACACTATTAAACTTTTAAGTTCATAAGAAAATCACTATGAAGTTAGAAAAACATTATTCTTACTCATTTCTGAGTGTAACCTCATTTCTGGTGCCCATCCAATAGGCACATCCTTTGCTAGGGTAAATTTGGGCTGGTATAGGGTTGGAGAACAAGAGGGTACCTAAGAAGAAGTCCTAGACTTGCACATTTACAAACCAAATATATTTATATCTAATAGATTCCAGAGAGAGTCATAAATCACCCTCAGTAAATTTTTCACTCTCTAAAAGACTAACTGTAACTTAATGGCATATATCTCGAATTAGTTTAATCATTAAACAGATTGAGCTACTTATTAATACAGCTTATTCTGTTTTTTAAATTTTAAAAAATCTAGAGGAAAAAATACCTTTTACAGAGTTATGATTATGCTAACTCATTATCCATTTAACAAATGTTTTGAAAGCTTATTAAAGTTCTTTTTGCCAAACATATTGTGTGGGCGACAGATATAAGACATTTGGAGTGATTGAAGTCTATTTGGACCATAATATAATCTCTTGGGCTGTGATTCACATCACACAGTGAATCCTCAATTAAATATTTCACCAGTTTTTCAGCAATTTTTGTAGCAAAGATATCTTTATTAAAATTTCATTGGATTCATAATTTTTAAAAATATACAATTTGATTATATGAACACATACCTATGTATTTAAAATATATTTATATACACATCAAAATGTGCATTTTAATGAAATATTAAATAAATTATTAAGAAATCTTTAATTTAGAAAATTGATATCCTTCATAATTTTGATGAGCATTAAGGATATAGAAAGGATCAGTGTTTTCTGTGCTTCACATTATTAGTTATAAAACATTTTACATTTTTATAGTGTTGTGTCTACATAGCTATATTAAAATAATATTATCAGAATATTTCTTGTCAGATTGCATTCTAGGACTTGAATCCAGGGATCTACATGCCCATAATCTTTTCACTGTGTGAGATTCCAAAATGTAGAAATATAAAAATATTGAGTCTAGGGAGCAACAGAGGATGAGATGGCTAGATGGCATCACCAGTGCAATGGATAGGAACTTGGGAAAACTCCAGGGGATGGTGAGCAGCAGGAGGCCTGGCATTTTGCAGTCCATGGGATCTCAAAGAGTCAGACATGACTTAGCAACTGAACAGCAAAAAATTCTTTTATAAAACTCAGGACACAGACTTATATCAATAAAAATCTACAAGCAGTAGCAGGCATTTATTAGGAGCTGAGTTCAAACAAATAAAAGGTCAGTACTTCATTAAATGTGTAAACATATTTTTCCTTGATGTTCCTTTATTATACTATTATCCAATATTCAGTAAAACACTGTCTTTGCATAATACCAAACTATATATCTATTAGTTTAATTTTAAAATGAACACGTGTATGTATTAATATTTACATCAATATTTTGCCCACTATATCAGTTAGAAGCCATATTCAATAACATGGCATTAACCTCTTTCTGCCTGTGAAAGTGAAAGTCGCTCAGTCATGTCCAGCTCTTTGTGACCCCATGGACTGTGGAATTCTCCAGGCCAGAATACTGGAGTGGGTAGCTGTTCCTTTCTCCAGGGCATCTTCCCAACCCAGGGATTGAACCCATGTCTCCTGCACGGCAGGCGCATTCTTTACCTGCTGAGCCACAAGGGAAACCTGACTTTATTTTTATTTTTGCCTGTAGTTCACTCTTAAACTCCAGCATTCTACATCTGAAGTAGTTAAGGCAAAATGTGAATAGCATCATCTGGGTCCCTTCTTTATGTACATGATCTTGGTGACTTCCTTGAGCCTTCTAGACTTTGGATTTGAAATGTTCTGAACCATCTGTATGGCTCTTCTTAATTAACGGGATTCCTAAGCAGCTTATATAGCTAAGTTTGGGGCTGCTATTTTTAATCTCATGTTCTCTTCTCCTCTGTTACTCTTTACTTGAGCAATCTCCAGGATGACTAGATGCACCAGAATAATCACACTAGGAGATATTAGGAGTCCATGTTGCATAATCTTATATCAGCTGTAAGGGATCTACTTATTTTATGCATATTTTTCAGGAGAAGAAAAAAAATATTTATTTATTTGTTGTCACTCAGTTGCTAAGTCTGTCTGACTCTTTGTGTCCCCATGAACTGCAGCATGCCAGGTTTCCCGGTCCTTCACCATCTCCTGGAGTTTGCTCAAACTCCATAGAATCAGTGATGCCGTTCAAATTTCCATTTATTTACTTAATAGGGATGGAAAAAATTGAATCCACATCTAATTGAGTCCAACTCGCATCTCCCGTATCTCTTGCACTGCAGGGAGATTCTTTATCCTGAGCCATTGAGGAAGTCCAATAGGCCATTAAAAGACATGGAAGGAGAGAGGAATAAGTTAAATGACATCAAGAAGAAATAATTATATAAACTTAGAAGATGGAAGACAACAAATTTAATAGAAGAAAAGTAAAAAAGACTGTTCTTAAGTAAAAATGAAGACTCAGATTAATAAAGATAGGACATAACTAAGTGAAATGTGTGGACATTTATTGGGTTCTAGTTCAAACCAACCAGCAGTAAAATACATTGTGGAGACATCGAGAGGGAACTGAATATGGACAGGGTATTAGACTATTTTAAGAAATTATTGTTAATTTTTATTTTAGGATAATATTATTATAAATATACAGGAACATTTTAGAAAGACTCAAATGGAAATATTTAGGAATAAAAAAGCTTGATGTATGTAGTTTATTTCTAAATAGTCCAGGAAAGCAATTAGTGAAGAAAATGTGACGAAATATCAAAAAGTGCTGGTAGGTGATGGAGTCAAGTATTTATATCTAATATTATTCTATATATTGGAAACTATCATAATTAAATAGAAGAAAATAAGAAAAATCCTAATGCCAGTTACTAACAAGAAAGCAGCAATGGTGATATACATACGTTCCTATTACCAGTGACGGTTCTGTCCGGGAATGGAGGAAATACACATTTGCTAGCATTGACCTCTAGGTTAAGAAGCATCACCTTAGACTGACATTGTAACTAGAAGTAGAATGCTGTACTGGAGAATACGCAAAAGTGCAAAGATGCGAGGCTAAGGATTACAAAGCATCAGGAGAATCACTTATGCTGAATCAGGTGACCAACATTCAGTATCATCCATCCATTCATTCATCCAACAAACATCTGAGAGACATGCTTTATGTATATCTCTCATGATATAAATATGAGGATGACACAGTTAACTGCCTGAACCAGATCAGGATGGCAGAAAGACAGTCAAACTGATACATCACAATTCTACACAAGTGTGAAATGCATAACTATGACGCAGAGGAAAGGGAGTAATTAGTTTTGCCTCTACATCTGTGGTATCTTATGCATTTATTATTGGAGAGGGAAGAAACAACCTAGGCAGGGAGAATAATAAATAAGAGTATCTCCAGACGACCTAAGTGATTTCAAGACTACTGGGAAATTGAGTATGAACTTTGGCTAGACTACTTAACATATGATGTTGAATAGGAAAGTTTGGATCAGACTATAAATTCTTTTGTATGTCAGATTGAGGAATTCCTCTATAATTTGACATTTTATTTTAATATAATATTCCAAACATTAATGAGAATCTACTTTGTAGCACAGGAAAGTCTACTCAGTGCTCTGCGGTGACCTAAATGGGAAGGGAATTCAAGAAATAGGGGATATATGTGTATGTGTGACTGATTCACTTGCTGAGCAGCAGAGACTAACACAACACTGTGGGGCAACTAGCTCCAAAAAAAATTAATTTTAAAAAATTCCAGAGTATGTCAGCTGACATGAAATCTCACAATAAGAAGATTAGCATTAATTTTATTTGTATGAAATGTTCTCCTCCTGAAGAAATTTATTCTGTAGAGAAAGCAAATAAAAATTTTAAACTCTAAAAATGGACTGAGTTCCCCAGAGAATTGCAATATAAACACTCATTGCATTTTTCTTTCAGTTCCTCCTCTTTGCCTGGCCACAGGGGAGTGAATTTGCTAAGAAAATGTCACTTTGCCATCCTTGCTTCTCTGCACAAATTGAGGCTTTCTCGTAGAAGAAAGAAATAACAGGTCTGCAATGCCTTGAAGCCCTACAGATTGCCCACATGCCTACACAAAGGGCTGATAGGTATCCGAAGTAGGTGACACACAGGCTCAGTTCTGCAAAAATAGATTCTAACTAATGACAGGACTACAAATGTTGGCCTCCAGGAGATAATTATCTTATCTCCAACAGGAATAATGACCATATAATTTGAAAATGGTTCAAAACTGGGTATATTTAAAATGACCCACAATAATAGTAAAATAAGTTATATCCATAAAAGAGCATACCCCCTACACCCTAATAGATAGATAGAATGTAGATAGTGAAGTCGCTCAGTCGTGTCCGACTCTTTGTGAGCCCATGGACAGTAGCCAACCAGGCTCCTCCATACATGGGATTTTCCAGACAAAAATACTGGAGTGGGTTGCCATTTCCTTCTCCAGGAAATCTTCCCAACCCAGGGATCAAACCCGGGTCTCCCACATTGTAGGCAGACGCTTTACTGTCTGAGCCACCAGGGAAGTCACTACACCCTAACGTATATTTGTAAAGAATTATTAGCGATACAAAGAATGCAAATTGTACATTTTAAATTTTCTAAATATGTGCATATAAATACACAAACATACATATACCTAGAAAAATGCATATAAATTAATACAAATATTTTGTTTAAGTAATGAGATTATCAGTGATTTAAATATTCTTATACTGTTTTCATATTTTATATTTTTCTAGCAGATAAATATAGATAGCTATTTAGAGAGATGTGCATGTTAAGCCACTTCAGTCATGTCTGACTTTTTGCAATACTATGGACTGTAGCTGACCAGGCTCCTCTGTCCACGAGGTCCTCCAGGCAAGAATACTGGAGTGTGTTGCCTCCAGGCAAGAATACTGGAGTGTGTTGCCATGCCCTCTTCCAGGCAATCTTCCCAACCCAAGGATCAAACCTGCTTCTCTTTATGTCTTCTGCATTGTTAGGCAGGTTCTTTACCACTAGCACCCCCTGGGAAGCCCAGAGAGACAGACAGACTGACAGACAAAATCACTGGTCTTAATGGATAATGGAGATAAAAGAACAGAACCAATTAATTTTCAGTGAAATATATTATGGAAGGGGGGACTCCTAGTTAGTAATAGTATATGGGTTAAATCTAATACTCCAATTTTCTGAATTCTGGACTGTTCTCTCAATAGCCTATTTGCCTGGGGCAGGGCCACAGTCCAAAATATGCCCACGCAAGATCTGCAGCCACCCAGGAAACGAAGTTTTTGCTTTACTTCCATGATTTACAGGCCATGAAGGTTTCAGGAAAACGATAAGCGAAATGATGTTACTCTTCAATTAACCACCCATTAAGTTCTCCTCCTCTTCCTTTCATTCTTCCAACAAAATTCATTAATGATTACTGTCTGTCAAGCATTAGGCTAATGTCCACAATCAAACTGATAATAAAAGATACAAAGCCACCCACACACACATGGTACAGAATCATTCAGGAGGACAGATTGAAATGAATCCCAGGAATAAGTGTCAGAAAGCAGAATTTCAACTCACAGTGCAAAAGTTAGGTGATTTTCTTCCAAATACACAGTATTGAGATTGGCAGTTGTCAGAGCCATCTGGAAAACTGTTGACATTTCTGACCACTGAAGTGTCATCTGCCTCGGTGTGGCCGGCTGGGAACCCACCATCTATTAAAGTCCAGGTCTATTATCCGTGCTGCCACTCAGTGACTTTACCATAATAGCACCTTTTCAGCTTTTTCTCATTTGAGAGCACCCTTACCAATAGCCAAGGCAAAACTGGATGTGCCAAGAGGCAACTGTCCTCTAGAACTGTGGCATAATCCCGTTTCTATTGAATGTTAGGTGCATTAATATGGAGGTTCCCTTGTTCTGTTTAATTGCACAGAAAAAGAAGAAAGGCATCCAGAAGGGAGAAACAGTTGCCTAAGGTGAGTCTCCCTCGGATTTGCAGAAATATATTTAATTGTGAGTGAGGCAATTTATATTCAAATGAGAGCTGGGCTTCAATACAAAAAGTAGTAAGCAAAGAGGTGGGCTAAGAGGCAAAAGTCCAGGAAGACTTTAATCTAAGACAGGCAGATGTCACATTCTACTAGAGACAAAGAACCAGAGAAACGAAGAAAGAGGCAAGCCTGGACCCAAAGTGCCCCAAGGAATGAACATTTTTACAGTGTAAATTGTTTTCTTTCCCTTTCACATTCCTTTCTTTGGCCTCTGAAGACTAAAAGGCCAGTAGTACTGAAAATATCTCTATTCCACAAAGTGCTACATTAATTTTGTGATTTCTAAGGGCCTCTCTTTTAGAAAACCTATCCTAAAAGCATTTATTTTTTTACAGGTGAAGAGCAGAATGACAGAGCTGTTCATTTCTTAAGACTACCTAACTTGTGGAGCCAACTCTGGTAAAAGTACTTGTTGGATAAGAAGTGCAAGTCTCAGGATAATGAAAGATTTATCCCTTTAATAGCTCAGACCAAAAAGAACAGACATTTTAGATACAAATATTTCAAACATGGGTTAAACATTTCTTTGGATTTCAAATTACGCCAAATACAATTTAACCTTTTCAATGATTATTATGAAGATAAATGACTTCATTGAGTCGTAAACACAACTAGCCTAAAGAGCTATTCCCAGTAACCAAGACACTAATTTCTAGCTTAAAAATTAAATTAGAAATCTTTATTTTCCTAAGTGAAAAAAAAATCAGTGATATGCCTAAAAGTCAATATTTCTGTACATCAAGACTATTAGGAATAGAGACAAAATAAGAAAGAAGGTTAAGAGGAAGTTTATTTTTTTCTCATATTGCTTTTATAATTTTTCCAGTGCATCCCTCTCTGTATATTTCCTTCTGTACACTCCATCTTCTTGAACACACACACATACACTCAAACTTTATTCCCCATCGCAGTGGGACCTTGTTCCTAGGAGTTTCTACTACAACAGTGAAGAGAAGAAAAAATTATTATTTGACTGGGCTCACCTCTTCTGGATTAGTAACTCCCAAGTAACTTGTCACTTGCACTGTAGTTAAATATAGACTGCATATGGTTCAAAACATCTGTGATTTTACATTCCTGCATAAATTATTTTGTACAGTGGAGTTATTGCAGAAGTACCCTCCCATCTCCATGGTTACCAATCCTTCCTGTAGAGTTCTAAATTCCCATGTACTGTTAGTACAATCACAGACATGTAGAAATAAAATTCAGAGACACGCATTTCTTAAGCCAACATGATAACGGCCGGTGGTACTCGTAGTTAGCAGGAAGTTAGTAGTTGAAGAGGATTGATTGCCTTCGATTTCCTCAGAAATTAACATTGAACATGTTGTTTAGTCTCTAAGTCAGGTCCTACTCTTTTGCAACCCCATGGACTATAGCCCACCAGGCTCCTCTGTCCACAGGATTTCCCAGGCGAGGATACTGAAGTAGGTTGTCATTTCCTTCTCCAGGTGACCTTTCTGACCCAGGCATCCAACTCAATTCTCCTGCATTGGCAGGCAGATTCTTTATCACTGTGCCACCTGGAAAGCCCAACACTGGGCATAAGGTAAGCATTTTGCATAAATCATATAGAATAAAGTTAAATAAAATATCTACATTATTCAAGAATGGTTAAAGATCCTTTCATTGGACTTAAGTCCACTGGAAGTCATTGTTCATAGCTTTTGATGTTCAAGCCTATCTCAAAAATCTTTAAGGTACATAGTCACTTTCTTTTGGAATTGTTTCCTCATGTTCCTGCCTCAGAATCCCTGACCTGGGTACATACAAGCAGAAATATAAAAATACGTTTAATAAGTGAAGAATTCAAAAGGCAAAATAAATGTGTAGCAGGAATTTAAATACTCATCAAAATAGTTAAATAATATCTATGTCCTCCTAATTGTTTTCAATATGAAATTTAGTTTTCTCCTTAGTCTTCCTGCCTAAAATCAGCCTTTCTCTATTCCTTCCAATAGAGAAATGCAAGATAAAACCCAGTGATACCACAATTCTCTAAGGTTCATCCAGAGATTCACACACACACACACACACACACACACACACACACCCCTATTGCTCTTGAATGATATTTACACAAAAGGTAAGAAAAGACCATTGTGCTTTGGGAAGTTTTAATGATAGATGTGACTGAAGGGCAGGGATGACAAGGGGCAATTCAGGGTTGAGGAAGCACAGTGTTAAGGTAGACAACTGAAAAATTAAACTGTTTATATTGGATCCTTATTAACAGAGAAAGCCTAACAGGGTCCCATTTCCTAGAACATACTAGATACTTTGTATCATAAGTTGACATCCCTTAGTAATTAAAAGAGAGGAAAATCGCATAGTTCAGCTACCTGAGAAGGATGAATCAATTTCATTGGAGTGCAAATTTGTTTGTTTTGTTTACTGATTACTTACAGAGAAAACTCACCCTCTTCTATGTCTCATTTGATATTCTTTCTCATACTGGCAGAAAAAAATGACATGTATTGACAGAAACTTTTCTTCAGTCAGAGCTTTAGCTGCACATTAAACAGTTTCAGTGGCTTGAGAAAGTGAAGGATGCTGAAACTTACAGGAAAGCTGGGAAAATTCTTCCACATCTTTAATCCTTTACTTGGATAAGTATCTTAAATATACACAAAGGGACATTGGTAAATTATTAAAGATAAATATTAAAATGCATCCATAAATTGAGAGAAAGGTAAACAGCACAAAGGCTAAATGAAAGAACCAATACATAAAAAATAAAACACTTAAATTGGGTTACATTTGGAGGAAATGTGCCAACTCCATTTAATTTAAGCCTCAGATTCATAGCCTCAAGGGTAGTGTCTTGGGCCATTTTGGCTGGCGTAATAAAACAGTACAGACTGGGAAGCTTATATAAAACAAATTTATTTCTCATAGGGAGGCTGGAAAGTCTGAAATCAAGACACCAACACAGGTGCATTCCGGTGAAGGCTCTCTTGCTGATTTATAGCCCATGACTTGTCACCATGCCCCCACATGGTAGAGGGGATTGGGAGCGCTCTTGAGTCTCTGTCATAAAGACTCTAATCCCATCCATGAGAGCTGTACACTCAGGACCTAGTCACGTTCCAAAGGACCCACTTCCTATTACATCACCACACATATATATGCATGCTAAATCACCTCGGTCATGCTTGACTCTGTGCAACCCTATGGAAGAGAAGTCCCGCCAGGCCTCTCTGTCCATGGGATTCTCCAGGTAGGAATACTGGAATGGGTTCCCACTTCCTCCTCCAGGGAATCTTCCTGACCCAGGGATCAAACCCGGGTCTCTCATATCTCCTGCATTGACAGACATGCTCTTTACCCCAATGCATGCTTAAAAGAGGCTTCCCAGGGGGTGCAGTGGTAAAGAATCTTCTAAAATAATCTCTCTATGTACACACACACAAACAGTACTGCTGAATTTACATACTAAATGAAAGAAGAAGTAAAAATGAAAAGTATAAAGGTGTATTCCGTAATAAGTACAGAAAAAAAAAGTTGTTAAATATGAAAGATCTAATATGGAGTAAATATGACATTAAATAGGCAATCACTGGCAATTTTTAAATAACTAAAATTTTTAATATAAAGCAATCATCCACAGAACATCTAAAAAATTTCAATGAGAAAAGATAAACACATTATAGTAAAACTGCAAATTATTAAGGATAGATAACATTAAACTGAAGTTAAAGCCAGTACCTTAAAAAAAATAATAATAACATGAACAGCTAACTTCTCAAAAACTATCCAAACCAAAGAAACATGCAGTGATACTTTCAATAATAGGCCGAAAATAAACCAAAGAGAAGCTAGGATTGCAAACACCACAAAGATATAATTAAAAATAAGAGTGACAGAAGGTTTTTAGACAATAATGCAAAAGTCCCCTGCATACGATCGAGTTCCATTCCAAGCATGTGTTCATAAGTTCAATTTGTTCACAAGGGCATCAAAGTTAGCCAAGGTACCCAACTAACACAATCAGCTGGATAATATTGTACCGTAATACAGCAACAATACTTTTCATACTAATAATAGATTTTTTAAAAAAGCACAAAAAATAAAGAAAACATTTCTAATCATACAGTGAAGTACCTTGAAAAGTGCAGTGGTATAGTACAGCAGCTGGCATATAGGGGCAGGCATCAAGTGAACAAGAAAGAACAGTATGGCTGGAGGTGGAAGAGGAGGCGGGAGGTGGTAGAGCTGCAGAATCATCAGCAACAGTAGACGGAGGGCAAGCTGCGATTTCACTCAGCCCTGACACTGAGGGCATGCACACTCACGTCTTTGAAAGTTCACAACTGGAAGGTCCTATACAGGGGACTTACCGTATGTGTCATGCCACAAAGAGATTAATCATCATTAAAAAAAATTCTAAAGAATGGACAGAGATTTTTATCTATATTTTTTCAGACACTACAACTATAATAGCTATATTTGGGGAGATGTAATAAGCATTCAATAATATTTTTGAATCAATCAATTCATCAACCATGAACTTCAGGTGGAAAGGAAGTGAGGTTATATGAAAAATCTGAGATTTCAATGAAGAAATAAAAAAGCAAATGACTTTGCTTATACGTAAGTAAAACTAAAAAACTGTAACCATATAAAATAAACATGTGAATTGTGGACTCATAAAAAGTAATGATAAAACTAAAATACATGGTTATAGCTATCATAATGGTTTGGTCTGAGTTAAAATACTATAAGGTCTTTTAATGTTTAGGTAGATAGTAAAGATATTACAAGGCTTCACAGTTGATATGCACACAATTTAACATTCATAAGGTGATCATTTAAAAAATGAATAACACAATCAAAACCCACAGACATGAAAATATAGAATGATAACAACAGAAAATCAACACAGAACAAAATAAAAGAGCTGAAAAATACAGAGGGAAAAAAACAGAAAATTACATTCGACAAATGGAGAGTACACAATCTGATGGCAGAAATAAATCCAGATGTTTAAGAAATTGAAACAAATGTAAACTGACTCAGTATCCAGATGAAAGGCAGCTAGACCAGGAAGGAAAAACCCAATTCTGCTGTTTACAAGAAACACACTTAAAATATAAGAAAACAGACATGTTAAAAGGAAAAGATGAAAAGAAGATGCATCATTGCATTCTCCAAGAAGATGCCAGTTAAATATTAAAAAAAAATGTGATATGATTGGAGTAAGTAGAAACTAGGTCAGGTTTTTGCACTTTTTGACTTTGCTCTAGGATTTAGGCTTTATTTACTCATTATAGCCTTTAGTCCTTTGTGGTGGCAACATTTACATGCTTTATTGGAACTGAAAGACCTATAAAGGTTTATCTCTAAACTTGTTTTGTTT
Organism: Aepyceros melampus; assembly: GCA_006408695.1. Lineage (NCBI taxonomy): Eukaryota > Metazoa > Chordata > Mammalia > Artiodactyla > Bovidae > Aepyceros > Aepyceros melampus. The sequence continues at coordinate 227,832 of SJXQ01004140.1, read as the reverse complement.
GGCCATAAGACAAACATATATATTTGTGACATAACCATGAAGATGCTGTGATACATGCTTTGAAACATTTAAAATAGTACTAAATTATACTAACTTGTCTATGAGTGTTTCATTAGGAGGTAGTAAATATTTTTCAGAATAATACCCACTTAACCAGTTCATTCTAAAGGAGATCAGCCCTGGGTGTTCTTTGGAAGGAATGATGCTAAACCTGAAACTCCAGTATTTCGGCCACCTCATGCGAAGAGCGGACTCATTGGAAAAGAGTCTGATGCTGGGAGGGATTGGGGGCAGATGGAAAAGGGGATGACTGGGGATGAGATGGCTGGATGGCATCTCCGACTCAATGAAAGTGAGTCTGGGTGAACTCCGGGAGGTGGTGATGGACAGGGAGGCCTGGCGTGCTGCGATTCGTGGGGTCACAAAGAGTCGGACACGACTGAGCAACTGAAATGAACTGAACTGAACTGAATCATATTAGAAGTTTGGCCATTCCTTTCTCCGGGGATCTCCCCAACCCAGGAATCGAACTCAGGTCTCCTGCATGCAGGCAGTTTCTTTCATGCAGGCAGTTTCTTTACTATCTGAACCACCAGGGAAGCCCACTCAGGTTGGCCAGTCTCTTTGATTTCAGTGTATTTTTATCTGCTTCATTCATTCATGTATTGTTGTTTAGTCGCTAAGTAGCGTCCAACTCTTTTGTGACCCTGTGGATTATCGCCCACCAGGCTCCTCTGTCCACGGAATTTTTCAGGCAAGAGCTGGAGTGGGTTGCCATTTCCTTCTCCAAGGATCTTCCTGACCGAGGGATTGAACTTGCATCTTCTGCATTAGCTGGCGGATTCTTGACAACTGAGCCACAAGGATATCAAAACTTTTCTCATCTACCTTACCTAATACCTTGCACAATACTAAAATACATACACATAAGCTTAGTAATAGAACAAATTATAAAATTGACAATTAACAAGAAAAATATACTGACAACTGACAAGAAAAAAATGTAAATCTTGTTAGAATTCTTATAGCTGAAACATAACAAGTTTATTATTTCTCATCCTGAGTGGGAAGACATTTTACCAAGAAAATCTCGTGTATGCTAATCTTCCATGGTATCTTAATTTAATAATGATGTGATAAAATGTGTATATTCTACACACATACTAAGTGTTCAGGTGACATGATGTCTGTTGAATGATTTCATTGTTGGTTGACAGAAAAACCTGTAGCCATATTATATGAAATTCTAGTTTTTATCTATTAGTATTATAATTAAACTGACTAATATGTATTTTAATATCAAAAACAAACTTCTATAGTTGTTATAACCAATCAAAACAGATTTTAAGGTAAAAAGCATCAGCAGAACTAAAAAAAAAAGTTGATATAGAACTATCCAAGAAGATATAAAATTAAAAACTTATATGAACCTAATCACATACATATATATACACAAGTATATATATATACATATATATACATACAATAATATATATGAATTATACACAAGAACTCTCAGAGAACTGAAAGGGGAAATAATCAAATTTGCTGTCAGTTTGGACATTCTCTTATCCCTCTCTCATTAACTGAAAGATAAAACTGGTTTTAAAAAAAGGCAATCAAATTTAAAGAACATGATAAACACACCTGCTACAATGGATTCTATAAATTCTGCATCTAGTAACTGTAGAATACACATTCTTTAAAAAAAAATATATATATATATATATATATGTATACAGTATTTGCCAACCTACTGAGCCACAAAATAAGTCTCAATACATTTTGAAAGCTTGGTATAATACAGATTACCAAGGTTTCTCTTCACAGCACAATTACACTAATAAATAGAAATGACTAACTAGAAAAATGTTTGGAATTTCGAAATACTTGGATAAAGAATTCTCTGGTCAAGGAAAAGATAAAAAGAATAATAATGAGAATGTTTAGGACCTAATGATTAATAAAACATACATTGAAACCTGTGGGGTGCCGTAAACACTATTAAGAAGGACATTTATAGTCTAGCATGCATCAGGAAAGAAAACTTTTTTAATCCTAAAAATTAAGAAGTTATTAAGTAAACAATAGAATAATAGGAAAGAAAGTTGAAAGGATATTTAGGAGAACTGATCAAATAAAAAGTAAACATCTGATCAGGAAGATAATGTCTCTGCTAGCCAATGAATCTTTGTCAGAGATCAGCACTAGTACTTAGATCAGCCTTTAGAAACCACTAGAATAAACAGTTTCATATGGTTTTCCAACCCTCTTAAGTTCATGTCCCTATTCACACATTCTAGGTCACCTGACTGGAAATTCTGTGTTCCAGTGTGCTGTGTTCTGTCTTAGGTTGGAAGCCTACACAATTTTCTTTAGAAAAGAAATGTGCAGAGCATCACACGGAACTTGTAAGAAACTGATAGTACTGCACCCCCACCTTCATCTTTTATTAACTCTAAAAAAAAAGGCACATTCAGCAAAAAATTACTCCTCTCTCAACTTTGTAACCAGTTATTTTCTAATTAATTAAATGTTTCAAAGAACAAAATAAGGAAATGCGAATAAATACAGGTAGTGCTAAGGGCCAGAATGCGCCGCTAGCCTCAAGGTGATGCTCAGAAATTAAGAAGATGCTACAGGTGCTTTTTTGAGATTTATCTACTTTCTAACTTCTTGTTTTGAAATAAGTTCAGGCTTGCAGATGAACTGTGAAAATGGTATAGACTGTTCCCATCGTCCTTCACAGTTTCCCTTTATGTTATGAATGTATATAACCATGATATATTTATCAAAACTAAGACATCAATATTCAAACAATCCTACTGTCTGGATTCCAGACTTTGTGCCTCTGTTCATGACTTTTTAAAATTATCTAAATTAATAAATATATTTGTTAAAATGTCACTGAGACCCTGTTTTAACTTGATCATCAGTTTCACTCCTTCCGCCGAGTACATAATTACTGAGCTTGCCATGTACACTGAAGGTAGCTCTCTAATCTTAAGTTTCCACCATTTCTATAGCTTAATATTTCATGATTTCAATTAATTGTTCACTGTCTTTTCCACCCAGAGCATGCTGATCCTCAGAGATGGACTAACCTCTCCGTTTTCCTAATCGAGGTCTGAACATTATTGTACAGATTGCTGGAACAAATTTTTCAAGCTTTTGACAAAGTTTATATGGAAGCAATAGAAATCACTCTAGTATATCAGAATGCTGTGGCTCTTCATTTCTCTATCTGTATTATTTTGTGGAGAAAGAAAATGATCAGTCCAACAGTTTCATGAATGAATATTTGCTTTAAAATTAACAATCCAACATTAGAGCATTCAGTTCTAGAGAGAATTGCTTCATTTCCTGTAAATTCTCAGTTGGTGTCTATGTCCATACTGCACTATTTTACAGAAGCATTAGGCTAATCTGTTGTTTTTCCTCAAGTATATAAAGATTTTATGATGATATGCAAAACAGGCTCCTGGGGCTAAATGTCTTTATTGACTGATGAGAAGATTTTTCCTCTTGTAGAAAACTAGACACTATCTTGTATGATAATGTCTTTTAAGACAGGTGGATAATATAATCATCACAGTACTTTTGGAGAGGGAGATTGCAACCCACTCCAGGATTCCTGCCTGGAAAATCCCATGGACAGAGGAGCCTGGTGCGCTGCAGTCCATGGGAACACAAGGAGTCAGACACAACTGAGCAACTGAGCGTGAGCACGCACAGTACTTTAGGAAGGCACGTCAAAGGCAGGTGGAGGCAGGAAAGACTAGAATCGAGGAGATCTCAGATATAGCATCAGGTAGGAGGCTGGTGAAATGAGAAGCATCAGAACTAGATCAGTGGCAGTGGGTTTAGAGGCGAGTGTTTGAAATAGAGATTTTCAAAGGAGAATCAGTAGACTTAAGTGTCTGTTTAAAGGCTGCCAGAGGGACTTGCCTGGTGGTCCAGAAATTAATTTCTATTTTATACTTAATGAATGTAGATGCCTGTCTGAAATCGGAATGGAAATATCCAGGAAACTGTTGACTTAGTCATGTATAGCCCTAATTGCTCTGGATAAAATATGACAGGTGATTCTCTGGTTAAAAACCTTTTAAAACTTTCTAGACAGTTTTCCAGACCACCACACACACACATACACACCCACACACACCCACACACACACACTTATAGTTGGCAATTACAATGGCTGAAGGTCTAAACCTCTTTCTTGGCCAAGAAAGGTATATTTCAGCAGAGTCATCAACCATCTCTTTCTGGGATGAGGCATGCCAGGTTGATCTTCACGCATCACTATCCCAATCGCAGTTCATGATCTTACATATTTGTTCCATTCTCACAATCCCTTTCTCCTTTACATCTTTTTTAAAAGTGTCTTATTCTATTATCCAACAGAAAAATACATTGGATTTTCTCTGAACGGCATAAAAAATATCGGCTTAAGGGAGCAGAAAGTGAATTAAAATAGGTTTATTTTTACAGACTTGTATAACATGTACTTTAAACACTGCTTTAAGATTTTGTTAGGCATTTGAAAAATATACATGCTTACACATCCATTCAGCAAATATTTATTCAGTTCTTCCTAACACTCCAGGTTTTGTTTTTTTTTTAACCAGACACTGAGAGGGAAGAAATGAATAATAAAGAAATGGGAGGTAGATTAAGTGCTCTGGTTATTTGTGATGGTGGTGGCAATATTGCTGGGTAATGAGTCCCAGACAAGAAACATTGAAAATTTGTGTTATTAGTCTGACATCCAGGATAATATGTCCAGTAGGGTGAGATAATTTAGCTCTATGCATAAACATATACATAGTAACATGTTCCTATTTAAAGACCACTTAAATAACCTGCCATTGAATTGGAGGAGATGTGTATGCAGCAAATAATTATGGGAGAATATGGCAAGTACTATGCTGAAACTATGACACAGATACCCCAGGAAAGCAGAAGAGGTCACTGAATCCACATCTCTAAGGAAGAGTTATACGAAATGGTTATGCTTGAACAGAGTTTTGATGAATGAATTGAATTAGGAAAATAGACAGAAAGATTGTAGGTGAACTAAAAAAGACATCAAGGGATTGCAAAACATTTCAGGTGATCAACAGTGAAAGATATATCAAGAAACTAGTACAGTCAGTCATATGGAGATATTAAGCCACTAAAAACCATATCACACCTAAGGACCCAGGAGGAAGGTTCTTACCAAAAGTTTCTTGATGAAGGAAGTGGCCTTAAATGGTCCTATAAATATCAATAACCATATCACAGTTCTCAAATCTGGCTGTGTACCCAAAGTATATATTTAGCTGTTAATGTAACAAATAATTTTGATGTGCAATCAGATTTAGAAAGTATAAGTTTAACTATAATACCCTGCTTCTTTCTTCACAGATAATTTGGACCATAATGCCAGCCAACGTACAGTCTTCTCAGGGATGGACAGAATGGCATGATAAAAACAAACAAAACCACCTCTCTAAAAGGGACACTAATAAAAATTAGTTGAGACAACTGGACTCTCTCATTATACTATAACTATGATATGCAAGAATGTAAGTTTATTATTAGCAGTTCAGTTCAGTCACTCAGTCCTGTCTGACTCTTTGCAACCCCATGGACTGCAGCACTCCAGGCCTCCCTGTTCATCACCAACTCCCAGAGCTTGCCCAAACTTATGTTCATTGAGTCATTGATGCCATCCAACCATCTCATCCACTGTCATCCCCTTCTCCTCCCGCCTTCAATCTTTCCCAGCATCAGGGTCTTTTCCAATGAGCTAGTTCTTTGCATCGGAGAAGACAATGGCAATCCACTCTGGTACTCTTGCCTGAAAAATGCTATTGACAGAGGAGCCTGGAAGGCTGCAGTCCATAGGGTCGCTAAGAGTCAAACCCAACTGAGCTACTTCACAAGGAAATGGCAACCCACTCCAGTGTTCTTGCTCTGTCTAGGGGTTGCACAGAGTGGGACACGATTGATGTGACTTAGCAGCAGCAGCAGCATCAGCAGTTCTTCGTATCAGGTGGCCAAAGTATTGGAGTTTCACCTTCAACATCAGTCCTCCCAATGAATATTCAGGACTGATTTCCTTTAGGATTGACTGGTTTGATCTCCTTGAAGTCCAAGGGACTCTCAAGAGTCTTCTCCAACATCACAGTTAAAAAGCATCAATTTTTCAAGGGTCAGCTTTCTTTATAGTCCAACACTCACATCCATACATGACCACTGGAAAAACCATAGCCTTGACTAGACGGACCTTTGTTGGCAAAGGAATGTCTCTGCTTTTGAATATGCTATCTAGGTTGGTCATAACTTTTCTTCCAAGGAGTAAGCGCCTTTTAATTTTGTGGCTGCAGTCAACATCTGCATTGATTTTGGAGCCCCCCCAAAATAAAGTCTGACACTGTTTCCACTGTTTCCTCATCTATTTCCCATGAAGTGATGGGACCAGATGCCATGATCTTCGTTTTCTGAATGTTGAGCTTTAAGCCAACTTTTTCACTCTCCTCTTTCACGTTCATCAATCATTATTAGTACTACGTGTACCAATAGTAAAGAATCACAGAGAGAAATAACACAAATGTTAAGGTATGAGTTCACAAAGACTAAAAGTCAATGGTTAAACTTTAACATAAAACAAAATTTAGGGAAGAAAAGGAATCAACGTAATGGTCCAGGGGCAATAAGCTTTGCCACCAGGAATTATGGAATCTCTAGAAACTGCCTTCAATTTTGACCCATCCTCTGATTCTCCAACCACATTCCCATTTCCAGGGGTCCAAGTTTAGGACTGAGCCTGGAATACAGTGACTGTGTTTCAAAACTTACTTCTACATAAGTTATCAAAATAAACTATCCTATGAGATCAGTGATTCGAGTTGGCACCTTTTCTTCATTACAGCAGAGACAGCCTGGGATCATGGATGCTGTGGCAGTCATTGCTGATGACCAATCAGTATCCATCCCCTTCTTCCTAGCAGGGCACGTGCCTATAATAAAGTTTATAATTCCCAGTCTCCCTTGCAGCTTAATAAATTCATATAAATAAGTTTTAGGTAATGTGATCTCAAGGGAGATGAAATGCAATTTAAGCAGGTGTTATTATCACATAAATTTCATTGCCTTTTTTTTTTCTGGGAAAAAAACTGACTGATAGCTGTGGCTCAAGCAATTATCTTGGGCCATGCAGTAGAAATCATACATCGATAATGGTAAAACAAAAGACAGAAGAATAATATAGCGTACTATATAGTTCCTGGTATACCAGGAACTGTTCCTCTAGCCCTGGACTTGTTAATTTCCTCCAAGTTTTGTCTCTAGGAAGTTGAAACATGATGAAATTGACCTATGGCTCTGTAGAAATAGCATACTTTCAGCATGTACCTACGCTTCTATCATTTATGAAGCTGAACACCCTCTCAAGAGAAGAACACTTAGTATCATCTGCCTTCAGTTAAGTTCAGTTCAATCGTTCAGTAGTATCCAACTCTTTGCGACCCCATGAATCACAGAACGCCATGCCTCCCTGTCCATCACCAACTCCCGGAGTTCACTCAAAGTCACATCCATCGAGTCAGTGATGCCATCCAGCCATCTCATCTTCTGCCCTCCACTTCTCCTCCTGCCCCCTATCCCTCCCAGCATCAGCACATTTTTCCCAATGTGTCAACTCTTCGCATGAGGTAGCCAAAGTACTGGAGCTTCAGCTTTAGTATCATTCCTTCCAATGAACATCTAGGACTGATCTCCTTTAGAATGGACTGGCTGGATCTCCTTGCAGTCCAAGGGACTCTCAAGAGTCTTCTCCAACTCCACAGCTCAAAAGCATCAATTCTTCAATGCTCAGCTTTCTTTACAGTCCACCTCTTACATCCAAACATGACCACTGGAAAAACCATAGACTTGACTAGACGGACCTTTGCTGTCAAAGTAATGTCTCTGCTTTTTAATATGCTATCTAGGTTGGTCATAACTTTCCTTCCAAGGAGTAAGGGCTTTTAATTTCATGGCTGCAATCACCATCTGCAGTGATTTTGGAGCCCAAAAAAATAAAGTCTGACACTGTTTCCACTGTTTCCCCATCTATTTCCCATGAAGTGATGGGACTGGATGCCATGATCTTAATTTTCTGAATGTTGAGCTTTAAGCCAACATTTTCACTCTCCTCTCTCACTTTCATCAAGAGGCTTTCTGGTCACCCTTTAAAGCCACATCACAGAATTAGCACAAATGATGCAGGCAATCCACATCAACAAGTCCCCATTGAAAACTCCTCCAATACTAAAGAACACCCATCCCTACTAAGGCGCCTCAACAAGTGCTTCTGTGCCTGAAAAAGCAACCTTAAAGGCTGCCGCTGCTGCTGCTAAGTCGCTTCAGTCGTGTCCGACTCTGTGCGATCCCACAGACGGCAGCCCACCAGGCTCCCCCGTCCCTGGGATTCTCCAGGCAAGAACACTGGAGTGGGTTGCCATTTCCTTCTCCAATGCATGAAAGTGAGAAGTGAAGATGAAGTCGCTCAGTCGTGTCTGATTCTTAGCGACCACATGGACTGCAGCCTACCAGGCTCCTCCATCCATGGGATTTTCCAGGCAAGAGAACTGGAGTGGGGTGCCGTGTGCAACATCACTAGATACAAAGTATCTTAACAAAGTATCTGTTAAAAGTCAGCTCATCAGGCCCAACCCTTAGAAATTTATATTTAGTAGGATCCAAATTCTTATCTCATCCAGCATGTAGGTGATTCTGAAGCAATGGTATTTTGGTTACTATTTCAGAAAGACAAATACATATCATACATGAGGGAATTATCTATTTGTTAACTATTTTACCAGTAAAGACTGGTTTAATCCATACTCACGAACAGGTAAGAGGGATTAATCATTTAGGGTAGGGGTCCCTACAGCTGCAGACTGATATCTCCTGTCAGATCAGGAACAGCATTGGATTAGAAACAAAATGCAGAACAAACATAACGCACTTGAATCATCTGAAACCATCCCCTCACCCCTACCCAGGAAAAAATGCCATCCACAAAATCAGTCCTTGTGCCAAAAATGTTGGGGACTGCTGATTTAGAGGAGACAATTAGACCTCAGCCTTCAAATGAGGGTTCTGGGAATTTTAAAATTTCGACACAGAACTTTGCAGCTTACAAAATAACTACAGTTAGTTCCCACAAAATGTTGTGCCGTAGATATTTTTAGGACCCTAATTCATACATAAAAAAATTTGAGTTCCAAGAGTTACCGGGTGGTGCTAGATTGCACCTGGAGTCTCTGATGCTGCTTCTGAGACTCCATCATTCACTTCATGGCTATCTCATGACTTCTAAAGCCTAACGCAACACACAAGTCTTACAAGGGACAAGGACCTAAAAGAACCTGGAAGAAGTCAAATACAAAAGAGCTAAGTTTCACTGACCTATCGGGCAGGGGCAATACACTAGTTGGGAAAGGCAGGCGAGTACACATGAGCACCAGGCGCCTGAGTGTGGGAAACAGGATCGAGAGAAAGCGCTCAAGGAAGGAAGAAAATGCCCCGGAGATAAAATGTCCCGACTCTGCAAGTTTAGCCGCAACCAGCCTTTCATCTAGAACTAGCAGCAGTCCCAAAGGAGAATTTTAAAAAGAGGTGATCCCCCCTTGTCTGTAATTGCCTGTGATAGAGTTCGCACGTGGCCCAGGCTGCTGGCTGGGGCGAGAAGACGGACAGGCTGCAGCAGACATATTACCAGGGTTCCTCTAATTAGAAGTCTGCCTCGCCAGCCTTCCACAATTAGCACTGAACAATGTCGGGCACGTCTTTCATTGTGCTAACCCTGGACATGAATATTTTATGCCTTTGGACCATACTCAAAAATTAACATACTTAAGCTATAATATGCTGCGTTAACAAGAGAAACCTCTCCAAGGAAGAAATTGTACTAAGGATGCGCAAAATATATTATTTACCAAGATAACGAGGAGGTTTTCCGTCCTGTTCTAAGTATGTCTATACAAAATTTGCATGTATCAAATATATATGTATCAAACTGCAAAGAATATTGTTATGTTTAATTATTTTGTTTGCAGATGGTGTGTTGAATACAGAACAAATGTTCTGGTGGTTGGAGGTAATCTGATCTGCTCTCATCTCTTTCATGTAAGAGTCAGTGAGTTCACAGAGCACCCAGAGAGGTGAATCTTTTAGGAGAAATAATTAGACCTCAGTTCTCAAATGCCTGGCACAATGTTCTGGGGATGTTTCCAGTCCCCAGTACATGTAAGACGGAAGACATAGACATAAATCCATCACATCCCAAGGTCTTCAAGTTCCTGTGCAATCTGGGACTCACCCACTTTTCATCAAGCACACTTCCTGCAGGGCTCCTTCTGGAGGACTTGGCTTAAATCACATTGGCTTTCTTTAAGTTTCCTGAGTATTCTAAAAGCCTTTCTTGCTCCAGGACCTCTAATCCTCTTCTTAGGACACATTTCTCCCTTCCCTCCTGTGGCTAACTCCTACTCATTTCACAGGGGTCAAAATAACTGTCAAACCCTTGGGAAAGGTTTACTTGGTCATCTCCACTCCAAGTTAGGTTAAGTCTTCTGTTATATATCCCAGGACTTGCCTGGCTTTCTATCAGAGCACTTACTTCTGTAAACACTACATCGCAATCTGGGTAATTATCTGTCTGAAGAATATCCCTCACCCACATACCATAGCACCATGTGCTCAAGGATCAAGTTGGTCTTTATCATCACTGTGTTCCCAGCAAAGTACCTGACACATAGTAGCTACTTACAATTATTAACTGAAGGATTAAATAAATGAACATAATTTCTTTAAGGAAAAGCATTAGCATGTTCCAGAATAGCAGTGTGAAGAGTTGAGATTTGCTTAAAAACACACACACATATACACACAGAAAATGGAACCGTGGCCTTTAAATAGTAGCATCCTTTTTGTGAAAGTTAAATGAAATGAGAAACCATCATTTGCTATATGACCTTGGAAAGTGACTTAAATTAATGTCTCTAGAACTTCAGGGTCAATGATTTTAGCATATGAAATTTGTTAATGTAACATTTTCTTTTGTCCCAGCTTCTCCTTCAGTGTTTCACATTCATCTGCAAGAAAGAAGCACCTGAGGAAATTTCAATAAAATTACTAATTTCTAAAAGATATTTGTTAAATACTTCATATGTGCCAGGAATGAAGTGATAGAGACACAGATGATGTCCATGTTTGAGAGCTGCTGAAATAAACAATGGCCCAGTGATTCTCCCCATCACTTTCAATCCTTGAATTTCCATTTATTTGTGCATTTGTAAGTATTTATTGATGACTTCTTAAGCCTAAAGCAGTACAAAAGTTTTAAAAGTGACATTCTCTTTCCTTCAGGTTCCTGTAATATCTCAGGAAAGAACATAAACTCATTCACATATTTATTGGCTATCTGACAAACATCAAGCATTGAGAAACACTTTACATGTTCTCAAATAGGTCTTTTATGCAGTGATTCAGATTTCTAAAAATGAATGCAATATTCTTTTAGTGCTTACTAATATTTAAGCATTGTGATTTTAAGCATGGGAATAATTTTAGTAAGCACTAAAATAATATTTTATTGATTATTTCATTAAGTTATCATAGGAATCCTATGAAGCAAGTATCATTATTACCTATAAATAACTTGCTACAGATCACCTAACTAGTAAGTAGGATAAAAGGGAAAAATAAACCTTATAAATAGCTTCAGTATGAGGCAGGAAGTGTTATTAAGCACCCAGTGGAACTATAGAAACATCAAAGGAGAAAACTGTTTAAGGGGGTAAAGTACTAAACAAGTGTGGGCCCTGCAATACACTCACAGTGGGATTCGTGACAAGGCAGTTTCATCTATGACCCTATGTATTAGTAGACAAGCATGCAAAGGGACTTTAGTTACTTACACCTCTGTTTTGCACATGGAGCATAAGCCATGCAGTGAATTTTCTTGTCAAGATGCTTTCTCCTTTTGTGTCTGCCTCATTATTCTTCTGCAAGTGTTCAACCTGAGCTTACTCTCATAGCCGTTCTAAAAAGGCAATCTTCCACTGGCTCTATCAAGTTCAACACCTTAGCAGCTATCCTTTGCAGAGGAATATCACTGATAAGCCAGCTTCTCTAGGGGCTTAGTCAGTAAAGACTCCACCTGCAATGCCAGAGAGACCCCTGGCTCAGGAATATCCTCTGGAGAAGGAAATGTCAACCCACTCCAGAATTCTGGCCTAGGAAATCCCATGGACTGAGGAGCATGGTGGGCTACAGTCCATGGAGTCATGAGAATCGTACCCAACTTAGCAACTAAACCACCAACCACCACCACCTCTGGTGAGCAACTAAATGGTTATAAGCAAGCTTTTTTGATATGTTTTGAATTTAGCATATGTACTAAGTTGAATAGTGTCTTCCCCAAATTCGTGTTCTCCTGGAACCTCAGAATATGACCTTATCTGGAAATACAGTCTTTGCAGATATAGTTAGTTAAATAGAAGTTATATTAGATTAGGGCAAATCCTTAAATCCAAGGACTGGTGTCTTTATAAGAAGGTACTGTGGAGTCACACAGGGAACAAGGCCATGAAATGATGGACACAGAGACTGGAATGATGGACCAGAAGCCCAGGGATGCCAAGGATTGCCTAGAGCTACCAGGGGCTGGCGAGAGGCAAGAGGATTCTTCCTAGGAGTGTTCAGAAAGAGCCTGCTGACACCTTGATTTTATTTTTTTTTCTTTAATTAATTTTTATTTTTTAGTTTGTTTTGCTTTACAATACTGTATTCATTTTGCTACACATCGACATGAATCAGCCACGAGTGTACATGAACTCTCAATTCCAACCCCCACCTCCCCCCTCCCGCCCCACACCCTCTCTCTGGATTATCCCCGTGCATCAGTCCCAAGGATCCTGCAACCTGCATCAAACCTTTAGATTTCTAGCCTTCAACACTGAACAAGAATAAATGTCTACTCTTTATAAGCTATTGCTAAGTCACTTCAGTCGTGTCCGACTCTGTGTGACCCCATAGATGGCAGCCCACCAGGCTCCTCCATCCATGGGATTTTCCAGGCAAGAAACTGGAGTGGGTTGCCATTTCCTTCTCCAATGCATGAAAGCGAAAGGTGAAAGTGAAGTCGCTCAGTCAAGTCCGACTTAGCGACCCCATGGACTGAAGCCTACCAGGCTCCTCCATCCATGGGATTTTCCAGGCAAGAGTACTGGAGTGGGGTGCCATTGCCTTCTCCGCTGTATAAGCTACACAGTTTATAATTACATTTTATGGTAATCCTAGGAAAATAATGGAGAAGGCAATGGCACCCCACTCCAGTACTCTTGCCTGGAAAATCCCATGGACGGGGGAGCCTGGTGGGCTGCAGTCCATGGGATTGCTGAGGGTCAGACACAACTGAGCGGCTTCACTTTGACTTTTCACTTTCATGCAATGGAGAAGGAATTGGCAACCCACTCCAGTGTTCTTGCCTGGAGAATCCCAGGGACGGGGGAGCCTGGTGGGCTGCCATCTATGGGGTCGCATAGAGTTGGACACGACTGAAGCGACTTAGCAGCAGCAGCAGCAGGAAAATAATACAGGATTTTATCAGAGACATTCCCTGGCATAGGTCATTATGATAATATACCTATAATATGATCATGCTTTCTAATTGCTTCAACAGAACTTCTTCTGTTATGATTTTAAATAATTGAGACACATGGCTGCAATGTCACATAAAGTAGTGACTCCTTAATAGACATAAGCAATCTAACACCTAAGTTAGGAGTTTATCAAGAAACACAAAAGCCTTCAATTGTTTTTCAGACATCATGTTCCATTAGCTAAACATGTACATTAAAATGCTGCTGCTGCTAAGTCACTTCAGTTGTGTCCAACTGTGTGACACCATAGACGGCAACCCACCAGGCTCTTCTGTCCCTGGGATTCTCCAGGCAAGAACACTGGAGTAGGTTGCCATTTCCTTGTCCACATTCAAATGAGTGTCACTCAAATCATTTCTGGGAGCCATCTGTGAGAAGAGGCAACAAGAGTTGCCAAAATATATCTCCATGGACACTAGGATGCTACAACAGAGATGTCCTTCTACTTTGAGGCCAGAAATAAAAGTTAGCTTTTGATAATGCTATGAATGAACTTTACAAAAGTATCTTTACCCATTCCCATTTTAGAGAATGGGTAACTTGGAAGAAAGAACGATCCATGTACAATGTTTCAATGAAGACAGAGGGAGACGTGTGTGTGTGTGTGTGTGTGTGTGTGTTTGGAGGAAAGATGAGGAGCAGTAATCTGGCCCCCCTTTTCAGATCTCCTCTATTTTCAGGAATAGACCACCACTGTTTCCAGGGTGACCACAACTTTCAACCTGTAAAAAAGCTAAATTTAAAAACATTTAAATGCCTAAAAAGAGTTTTAGCACAGTTTATATATATATACCTTATGGGTTGTTACACTTTGCAGTTAGAGGCAATGAACTTGAAGGGAAATATTGAGGACTTGCCAAACTCTATGCAAATGAGACTGCCACATTTATACTTTATGCTCCCACAGAATATCCTACCACATTTTTATTCAGGAAATACTGTATCACACATTTATAACAGCAACAAGGCAAGTTTTCAATAGTAAAAGTATTAGTGTTTTTAACATATGCAAGTGAATTCTATAATATCCCTGAATACATTTACTCCTCACCAATTAGCCTATGTGTGTGTTAATTATGGTGTTTGTAACCCAATTATAAATTCATAGAAGTAATTTGTTAAAATCTGGAAGTCAGCCAAAATTCTTTCATTCATCTGCCCCCTTCATCTAGTAGCACCCTGAAGCATTACAGGAAATGCTGAGCATAGATGCTGGGGTCTGGGTGACCTGGGATCACAGTCTCAATTTTTTCGCTTTTAATTTGTGTGATCCTAGAGGTTGGTTTCAAGTCTTCATTTTCTTGTCTGTAAAATGGATATCTTCATAGTGTCTACTGTGGAGTGGGGTGGTGGACAGTGATTTCACTTGACACATGCCTCCGTAGCTGAGAAGAATTTTGCAGCTTCCTTTCAGGAGGGAAATCTACAATAGAGTCGCTGCCAGTTTCTCTGCACAGCTTCATTCATTCCACTCTTGGAAGTGAGAGAATTTATCTCATTGGTGAATTTAGGAGAAGGAAATGAGCATGTCCCATGAAGCCCTGCCTCTCTCCCTCTTCAGATCTGCCTTCCTGGAAAGAGGGCTGCAGAGGGGCTGTGCCCCCCGCCACCAGCCATGTCTTGGGGAAGGTCTGAAGCCAGCCAGCTGTGCCAAGCACTGGGCACACATCTTTCTAATTCATACGGGACATCTAAAGCAGCGGATCCCGACTTTTTTTGGTACCAGAGACTGGTTTTGTGGAAGACAAATTTTCCACTGACAGGGGAGCGGGGATGGTTTTAGGATGATTCAAGTAACTTACATTTTTGTGCATTTTATTTCTATTTTCATTATATCAGCTCTACCTCAGATCACCAGGCACTAAATCCCGGAGATTGGGGACTCCTGATCTAAAGAGTGCAGCCCAGCCGATGAGCCAAGCTATGTTCTTGAACCAGCTCGTCAGAATAAAGTTTGGAGGAAAACGTGTGTGTGTGTGTGTGTGTGTGTGTGTGTGTGATGTGCGTGTGTTCAGTTGTGTCCATCTCTTTGTGGCCCCATGGACTATATAGTTCCCCAGGTTTCTCTGTACATGTAGTTTTGCAGACAAGGATACTGGAGCAGTTTGTCATTTCCTACTCCAGGGGATCTTTCTGACCCAGAGATCCAACCCGTGTCTCTTACATCTGCGTCAGCACATGGATTCTTAACCACTAGAACCACATGTGTATGTATGGATGAGTCCCTTTGCTATCCACTCCAAACTATCACAACATAGTTAATCAATTATACTGCAATATAAAATCAAAAGTTCAACTAAAAAAGAAGAAATTTCTTTTTTAAAAAAAAAAAAAAGGAAAGTGGGAAGATTATTTGGTTCCTATAAAAATACTAGCCTCAGAGATTGGTGTTGAGAACTGAATGAGACAAGGATGCAAAGTTTAGGAGGGTGCCAAGTACATACTCGGCCACAGAGCCTACTGGCTGTTACTGTGACAGGTGTTTCTCCTATTGGTATCACTCTCTCTAACATTGTTACTGAGGCTCCTGTTACTTTATTCTCATTGCTCTTAGATTGCCACCAGCCAAGAAAACTGACTTCTCATTCACATAAATGGTTAGCACAAGAGTAAGGACACCTCCAAAAGGAAAGCTTGTGTTCAGTTGTTTGGTGGAGAAAAGAGAGAAATGGAGCTGATATCACGCCTGCAGTTACCAGTTGGAGAAGCCTTTTATACTTGTACTGACCTCTTTGAAGGTCTTCCCTCCGTTTCTGCCAAGAACAGAGAGTATCAAGGTTCCAAAGAGGACTGAAGGCAACTCAGTAGTATTTGGTTCCATGGGAGTTTCACGTCACTCAGAGACCAGGCCAAGGTGCTGGCTAGAACAGCATCTCGCAACAAAGCACGAGCGGAACACTGGTGACACTGGCAGATTCTCAGAGTAAAAAGCAGATAGCAGAATGTCTCCAAGTCCCAGATGAAGAGCAAGAAGACCGGAGCACTTCTTCTTAAGCTCCTGTAAACACCTCTTGTGGATGCCAAGAAAAACTCCTTGGGATGAAACAGGGGTGTTGGCAGAAATCGAGTCCCAGTAAAGTCCAGTGATAAGCCATCAAAATGTTGGTAGACAAGCTGTGTGACCTCGTTCACACACAGCCAAGAGTGACGAGACCTGGAAACAGCTGGGATCCATAAGAATTAATGCCAGGCAGGCATCAGCTGTGGCAACATGCATCAAGATTGGGCTATCACTGTCATTTAGTGTTGCTTCCTGCCCCATTATTGAGCAATTGAATAATAATATGTAAGGAACCATTAGTGCCTTGAATTATAGAGAGGTATATCAATTATCAGTACAATTTCTGGAGAAAGTGTCCCTAGAAAAATAAAGTCATTATTAAAATCCATTTGATAGAGAGTGAAATATTAAGATCAAGGAATTACAACTAACTTAATTTCACACGAAAAGAAACAAGAATATGATTGGCCTCTGGGCCAATGGAATCAAATTATTTCCACTCTGACCCAATGCGTCTCTCCCCAAAAGTCCACCCCTACTCTTTCATGCCTTGGGTTCTCCAGCACAGACACTCATACACCAAGTACCAATCTTCCAGCCAAAGGCACTAGAGTGTGACACAGTTTTTTTGAGCTTTAAGGAATAAAGAATATTTACATTTCCTTTGTTTATTCACTTTCAGAAACATTCTAGATCCTAGCTCATAATTAAGGTAAGATCACAGATAGACAGTGATGAAGAGAGCAGGGAAAAGGGAAGTGAAAATCAGAGAATAGCAAGAGTCAAAAGACATTACAAAAAGGAAGTTATGAAGCCACATTTGGAAATAGGTATATCCCAGTTTCTGTGTTAAACTGGGGAAAAAGAAATAATAATACTTACTAGCATAAATTCTTGACTATAGCCTAATTTTCAACGCTGAATTAAAACATGCTTCAATTTTCATTTTATGATTAAATAATGTTTAAATCTCTGAGTTTATGTTGGGTATTTTTGCTTGCCTCCATATTCTCATCTTTGCAATATAATCTGGAAGGTGTTCCTTAAATTCTCTTAAAAGTTTGCTTGCTTACAATATTCACTAATAACAACCATGGTCAACGTGTGCTAAATGCTCAAATGTATGCGAGGAAGTGTTACTAGCACTTTGTATGTATTAACATATTTTATTCTCTTATTTTTTAAATAAACAACTAAATCACAGTAAGAATAAATAAATTATCAGGATCACAGAAACAGATAGTGATGCTGTGTACAAACCAAGACTGTCTCATTCTGGAGCCCAGAATCAACCACTGGGCAAAGCTACTTTTTAAATATATAAATGCAGACAAAAATTAACTAAATAGTGCTATTTACAAGTTTTAATTTCTTAAGGATTCTATATGTAATATCTCCAATATTGTATTTTCTATTCTTAAAAGACTAGGACAAATTTTTGCTAAAATTAAATAGATTTTCATCTCTATTTGGATACAGAGAGGTGGTGATATGTTCACAGGAAGTAGAGGTCCAAACCAGTACAGATTAAATATTATTACTATAGATTTTTCCATATATATTATAGCTCATTTTCTCTCTCGTCTACATTTTCATTTACTTACAATCTTAGAAAGGGATGTCTATCTCAGCCCACTTTGTCATCCCATCCTTCAATTTATCATCACCATATTACGTCCAATGGGGATGCAATTTTGACATCTGAGGCTGGATAATTCTTCACTGTGGGCTTCCCTGGTGGCTCAGAGGTTAAAGCGTCTGCCCGCAATGAAGAAGACCCGGGTTCGATCCCTGGGTCGGGATGATCCCCTGGAGAAGGAAATGGCAACCCACTCCAGTACTCTTGCCTGGAGAATCCCATGGAGGGAGGAGCCTGGTAGGCTACAGTCCATGGGGTTGCAAAGAGTCGGACACGACTGAGCGACAAAGTACTAATTCTTCACTGTATGGGATTGTCTCATGTTAACACAGGACCTTGGGGATTCCTGGCTTCAAGCACTAAATGCCAAAACACCATAACTGAGCCCACACTTTTTTCAAATTCCCCCAGCTGTAGTCTTGCACTTGGTTAATAACCACTGGCCCAAAAGTCCAAAGCCAACCAAGTGATATTTTGCAAATTTTTTTTATTTACACACGTTGCTCTGCCTTCGAATTTGCCATTATAGCCTCAGCTACAAGCGCATGACCAAAGCGCAGGTTCTCGGACATTCTCATTCTAATCTGCATCTCGCTGAGCTCTTCCTCCAGATAAAACTGATGTATTTTCATTGGAATGTATTTAGTGAACTGATTCTATTTAAGGATGAAAATGCATTTCAATATTTCATTATGGTTCTATTAGATAACTCTATTCATTTCTAGGAATGAAAACATTAAAAGCTGACTTTTGGGGGGAGGGGATGATCCTTATGTGTTAGATTTGTTCTAAACGTTTAATGTAAGTGAGCTCCCTAGTTTAATCTTTGTGTGAATTCTCCATGGTTGCTATTATTGAGCTCATTTTGAAAATAAGAAACTGAAACTGAAAGATACTAAATGATTGGCCAAAAGAATATCAATGAAGGTGACAATTACATTTATAGTAATTATAACAGCAACACAGAGGTCTAATTCTACTAGGTAAATATTAACTTCTCCGGCTTTAAATGAATGCCTTTCTAAGGGTAATGTTAAGGTAGAGCTGGATCAGTGAGGCCTAATATTCCTCCCAGAGATTAAGGTTTGATAGCACTTATATCAGAAACTTCTTTATTTAAATACTCCATTTTGTTCCCTAGTCTCCTAAAATGCTCCTGAACATATCCTGAACACACAAGACAGAGAGAGAGAGAGAGAGAGAGAGAGAGAGAGAATGCTAGCTCTCTTAGGAAGCATGTTCAATTTTTTGTGGGACTGGCTGGTAGGGAAAAATGGTTTCTAAGACTAAAGGTTGGGAGAAGAACACACACCATGTGGGAGGGTGCATTGCAAGGAGTGTATGAAATTACAGCACAAAGGATCAAAGAGAAAAATTGCCTTTAGAGTGACAGGCCTCCTTCAAGAAGAAAAAACCAAATAATTTATGCCTGTGGAGGTACCGTAGGGCTCATATATTAGCCGGCAGAATTCCTCAGGATTGCTATAACTGAGCCTTTTGCAGGGAGGATCTATTAATCCTTTGCATGCTTTGCCATTAATATTGTTTATTGGGCCACAAGAAGGGGACATAAACCTTTAATGTCACTTTTTCGCACTAAGGATTTTTTCCTTAAAAATTCAATGTTGTCTGCCAATTTGATATGGCACTTTAAGGTGATTAGAGAAGCAGATGGCTGATTCTTAATGACTATTTTTTTTTTCATCAACCATTGATTCGTTATTTGATGCACACAGCACAGAATAGCAAAATTCCTTTTTAATGGAGTTGAACTGTGCTGCAAATAGGGAAAAGGAAAAGTTTTTACTGACAGATAATAAAGATTTGACTTAGAAGGGTCTAGAAGGAAAATAGAGCACTAGGACTCTCAAACTAACCAAAGCATAAAATTCTGGAGGAGAGGGAGGAAGCAGAGAGAAGCTCAGTACTCACTACACACTCAGTGTCAATTGTGAAGGAAGTTTCAAGCAAGGATTACAAAAAGTCTTCAAGTTAGAAAGCAAGGCAGGCGGGCATTGCTTCAAATCACTGGACAGCCATTTGCACTCTGAATAATTTAAGGCTGCTACTTGGGCATTAGTTTCAGTAAAAATAAAATGTTGATAGGAATAAATCTCATAAAATGATGCTATAAGCATTAAATTGAAAAGTGTCCATAATGAGTTGAACTCTGTATTGATATTTAGAAAATAGCCATTTGTTACTGTCTGATACAGGTACTCAGATGCTTTCTTTCCCTGATCCTCTGATAACTCCTAACAGCTTGCACCCATTTCATTATCCTCTGTCCAATCCGTAACACAGTATTCAAGGACAATTCTTTTTGATCATTTCCCATGCTCCTACTCCCAATTTCAGGCACAGAATTATTGGGACTCCTATGGATACAAGGAGGAAAATAAGACTCCAGGAAAACAAAAAGGAAGGAAAAGAAACAGAAGGAAATTATGAAAAATGCTTCTTCTAAAGGGATCAATATCAGAATAAAGCAGCCCTCCAGGGTTTGAGGGGCTTCCCTTGTGACTCAGCTGATAAAGAATGTGCTTGCAATGCAGGAGACCTGGGTTTGATAGGGAAGGGCTACCCACTCCAGTATTCTGGCCTAGAGAAATCCATGGACCGTACAATCCATGGAGCCACAAAGAGTTGGACATGACTGAGTAAATTTCACTCACTCATTCAGAGACAGTTGGGCACCAAACTGGTAATAAGGAAAAAAACCTCAAATATTGTGATATGGTAAAGGTGGACACGGTTTGGAAGAAGTAGAGCAGGTTCTTCTGTATGTTGATGATGCGGTAATAAAAGAACGGGAAACTAGGTTTCATTGAAGACAATCTGCGACAGCAAAGAAAAAGCAAATGTTGTGTAAGATTATGCTTTTAATAGGACAACCAGTAGCTACACTTAGAGTTTTAAATTAAATAGCATTCAAAATTCAGTTCCTTATTCACACTAATCCTATTTCAAGTTCTCAATAGCCCCAGTTGGCTAATGGCTAGTGTCTAGTATGGGTTGTAACCCTCAGTGCAGGAGGTTCTGGTGGAAGGGTCCTCTTTGACAAAAGGAAGCAGTTTTTGCTTGTTTACTATTTATCTAGGTGACTACACAGTATCACTTACTCTGCTCTATATTAAGTTTACAGGGAATGATAAGGTTCTGGCTCTCATGGAGTTTCCAGTCTAGTTGGGGAAATGCACAAAAATAAGAAACCAGTAGCAATGCAATAAACTAATCACTGGATATAAGAAGGACTGTGGAAACTGAGCAGAGAGTCACTAAATAATGGTTAGCTGGGAAGCTAACTGGTTTTGAAACACTGGTTAGGTTTTCATTAGCTGTGCAGTTTGGGACAGGTTACTTAGATTCTCTGGATCTTAGTTTATTTGTTCACTGGCTCATTCTTTTCTTCTTTTTTTTTTTAATCATTCTTCTTTCCTGATTTTTCAACAAATATTTCTTGAGAGCTTTTCCAGTGTGTCATGCAGGGTTGAAAACATTTGGAGCCACTCTACTTCTGGTTAAAATATAACACATTTATAATGTCCAAAATGGTAAATATAATTAACCCTGCTGTATGTTAAACATGAATGTTGTCACAAGAGTAAATCCCAAGAATTCTCATCAAAATAAACATTTTTTCTATTTACTTTTCTATTTATGTGAGATATTGGATGTCCACTAAACTTACTGCGATAAGATTTCACGATTTATGTAAATCATTATTCTGTACACCTTAGACTTATACAATGCTCTATGTCAATTATATCTCAATAAAACTGGAAGGAAAATAAAACCTATTTGATCCATCTCATTTTTCTCTAAAGCAGTACCATTGCTTTCTCTACCTCATTCCATGATGATCATACCCTGAGACTTTCTCTGCATCATTAATTTATGATGAAATAAATAATGAACTACTTCATTTATTAATTCATCCAATCATCCAATAGAGATTACTGAGAACTTGCTATGTAATAGGCACCATATTAAAGACATATGGAATGTAATGGCCTTTACTCTGAAAAAACCAGTAGGACAGACAGAAACACAAAAATATTACAACGCACTGTGATCAGTGTGTAGACAATTGGAGTTATGGAGTAAAAAAAGGGAAGGAGAACTAACCAGACCTCAAAAAAGGTAGTTCATCCTATTATTCATCCAAAAATTTGATGTATTTAATTGGTTATTTGTCTTCAGACAATGATGAAAGCCTTGCAAACGATATAAAATGTTAGTCACTCACTCATGACCCCATTGACTGGAGCTTGACTCTTTGTAATCCTGTGGACTGTAACTCGCCAGGATCCTCTGTCCATGGAATTCTCCAAGTGAGAATACTGGAGAGAATGGCCATTCCCTTCTCCAGGAGATCTTCCCAACCCAGACACGGAACCCAGGTCTCCTGCATTGCAGGCAAATTGTTTACCATCTGAGCCACCAAGGAAGCTCCATACAACCCATGTTTAAATATTATCTGCCAAATGGCAGGCAATCATTTACCAACAAATGGGGAACTTTGGGGGAGAACAAGAGAATTCAGAGTTAATTACACATTATGGGTATCAATGTGTATGACTGATCAGAATCTGTCGACATCCATATATCCATAAGTCAACGTTTGTTATATTTGATGATGGGAGCATTCCTTTCAGCAAACATTTATTGAATATCTACTCAGTACCAGCACTATATTATGGAACAGACACGACACAGAAATGTGCAAAGCTTGCTCTTCGCCATCAGTGAACTTCTAATCGAAGTGAATACATTTTAGAAATTCTATCTGTGGCTAAAGGGATAGTCATCAATGTGCTTTAAGAAATCAAAGGGTAAGAAATAGCATGCTTCCTACAGCAGGTGGAATTCCTAATGGGACATGATGGAACATTGGTCATCTGAAGAGAAGTACTGAAAATGTGATTAGCAAGCCTACTTAAGCTTGATACTTGAGGATCTTGAAGGCTAAACTAAAAATTTTTAATCTATTTAAATAGTGCAAAAAATCATTTCAAGGAAATTAAATACATGGAAAGTTATTTAAGTGAATCCTAGATTTAGTTCAGCATTGTTTCACAATTTAGAGACAGAATATTGGTAACGATAACACACTACACCTACAGTTATACATCTCCACTGCCTAAGCTCATGCGAAGAGTTGACTCATTGGAAACGACTCTCATGCTGAGAGGGATTGGGGGCAGGAGGAGAAGGGGACGACCAAGGAAGAGATGGCTGGATGGCATCACGGACTCAATGGACGTGAGTCTGAGTGAACTCTGGGGGATGGTGATGGACAGGGAGGCCTGGCGTGCTGCGATTCACGGGGTCGCAAAGAGTCAGACACGACTGAGCGACTGAACTTAACTCAACTGATGGCAAAAAACTAACAAAAGAGAAGGAAAAAGAGAAACTGGCTACTGATTTCAAACACTGACAGATGCGTAGACCTCTATATATTGTCTGTTTTTAAGTGGAGCGTCATGTTCTGTGGGCTTCCCAGTTGGCACTAGTGGTAAAGAACCCAACTGCCAAGGCAGGAGATGTAAGAGAAGCAGGTTCCATCCCTGGGGAAGATCCCCTGAAGAGGGCCATGCCACCCACGCCAGTATTCTTGCCTGGAGAATCTGGTGGACAGAGGAGCCTCGCAGGCTACAGTCCACAAGGCCACAAAGAAGCAGACAGGAGCGAAGTGACGTAGCACACACACATCTCATGTTCTGCAGCCACACTATGTGTGGGCCTGGTCACTTAGCCATGTCCAACTCTGTGACCCACTGGGCTGCAGCCCACTAGACTTCCCTGCCCATGCAATTTTTCAGGCAAGAATACTGGAATGGGGTGCCATTTCCTCCTCCAGGGGATCTATCTTCCCAACCCAGGGATTAGAACCGGCATCTCCTGTGTTTACTGCACTGCAAGCAGATTCTTTACCCACTGAGCCATCAGGAAAACCCTATACTCACAGGCTTAAAGCACAGGACAAGGAATCTCCTTTTATGAGATTGAGGTGTCCTGCTATGGCACCAAGGATGTTACAATAGGTCCTGGCAAAAGGAAATAAATGCATAATAAGCATGCAAGCTGTCATGCCAGGCAGTGACAAACAACTGATTAAGACCAAATTGGCCAGTCTGGGATGCCGACTGAAACTTGGCTCCTTCCTGAGGGCGCTGTTGCCAGGACATATTATTGTATTTCTACAACATGGAAATTAACACATAGCACTAGGGTTGATTTTTGTCTTCCCCCTGCTCCCCTCCCTTGAGATCAGCATCACTGTCGCTGTTGATTGCGTTCTTGTCCTCTTCATCTATTCAGTTCATGTTAAATTGAGACTTCAAGAGAGAAATTGGAAGCACTGACGTTCTGTCCCTATTGTGGATCTTGTCATTAAAAAAAAAAAAAAAGCAATAACCATGCACACACACGTGAACGCAAGTGTGGACACATCACACCATTCACACATGCACATGTGCATGCACACACACACACACTGGCATAAACCTGCAACAGGAACAAGAGGTCCCTGATGGAGACAGACCATGATAAATGGAACACAGTGGAGAGGTAAATTTCCAGAGGTAACATAAGATGTGTTTTGGTGATGCCAACAGCGGCACAGTCATTTATTTCAATATCTGACAATGAGAAAGTTAAAGGGAACCCACCCCTGTCATTCATTTAGGCTGCTGATTGATTGATATCAACCCTCCTTCCTTCCCTGGCATCTAATCATCTTCCATCCCTTTCTGACAAGATCCCTAGATTTCTCCAAGCTTCTTATTAATTATATTAAATGGAGTGTAGACCTATAAAGGTCACAGTTGCTATCTAACAAAGCTGTCTCCCAGACCCAGTACTTTTCAGGTGTGACTAATTATCAAATTGGTAGAGAAGGCTAAAGTCCCTCTAGAGTTAGTCCAGATAGCATAGGAGGTATCTTTGATAACATAAGGGATGTGTGTAAGTAACTCACAGGAACACTGGGCCACAATGGCTGTATCCATATCCCTTCTTCCTGCAATTTATCTGAAAGGAAACCAGGATGCATGTCAACACAGTGGTGGGGGTATGGTATTAAGAGCAGTGATGACAGCTATTTTCTTAGTCCAGACATCTGGACCGCTAGAGAACTGTACTAAAGAGAAAAACACATCTGCTTCTCACATTAGACATGGATTCTTACAATGTCTTGCAATTGTTTAGTCACTAGGTCGTGTCCAACTATATTGCGACCCTACAGACTGCACCTGCCAGGCCTGTCTATGGAACTTCCAAGACAAGAACATTGGAGTGGGTTGCCACTTCCTTCTCCAGGGGATCTTCCTAACCCAGGGATTGAGCTCCTGTAGCCTGCATTGCAGTCTAGATTCTTCACCAGGGATACACCAGAGAAGCCCCTTATAATATCTGAGACTATCAATTAGAAAAGACATATAAGCCATGCAGCATGTAGGTAAGTGACCATGGTTGAAGAAAACAAATATAAAGCTGGCAGATTCTCTATTGATGAATACTAGGAGATGTTCTAATATAGTTGCTGCTGAATATCCATTCAGATAATATAGAAAACAGATGATACTTCCTTAGAACGGGCTTAGAACACACCACTATTTAATCATGTATCATTTAAATTTACAACATTTAAATATCTCCAGCAATAATATGGTCCAGCAATATCTGCTTTACTCTTGCCTAAAATATTAAATGATAAATGAGAAAATGTGATTGGAGCTGTATGGAAAAAATAAGTATATTCTCAAAGTAAATTCATAACCAAATAAATGTATAATTAATTTTTTCAGGGGTCCAAATACAGAAAGGTGTCATTTAATCTATACTGTAATTTCTGAAAGTCTTGATTAAAAATTTCAGATGCATGTTTCTTATATGTAGTATATTTACAAAATAATGATAATAACATGTACAAATAGCAAATGATTGAATATTTTCATTTAATTTTCTTGTTTAAACATTGTATGGAAAGTTTCTTTTCTGTGTCATAGCAAGGAAAACCCAAGGAATACTAACTAAGGCAGAAAAAAAATATTTTAAAAAATTACTGTCAAATCTCCCTAACTTACAATATTAGTTTCTCCAAGCTCTTCCAGGCTGTAAAGTAAAAGTAAGCAAGCACCATATACAAACCAAGTGCCATCTAAATAAATATTTGATTGGAAAGCCAAATAAGTTTAAAGGGTAGAAAAGGGAGGTTATCTTACCCTAGAGGAATACTTTATACTGTCATTACATGCTGCGATCTTTTATCTATTTTAAGTCAAAGACAGAAACAAGGAAAAAGAAGAAAGCACGTCATTTAGGATCAAATTAAATCATTTCTATCAAAGTAACATGGGGCAGAGGGTAGAGAAGACAGTGACACTTTATATCACTCTGTTCTTTTGGAGAAGGAAATGGCAGCCCACACCAAGATTCATGCCTGGGGAATCCCATGGACAGAGGAGCTTGGCAGGCTACAGTACGTTGAGTCACAAAGAGTTGGACAGGACTGAGCAACTTCCCTTCCCTTCACTTCACTTCGTAATGATCGGTAACTTCAAATATAAATTTTGTGTGGTACATAGAGAAAATCAAGTGTAAGAAATAAAGATTGTTTGTAGAAGGGAAAAGAACAACCCTACAACCATAGTATGGTAAAGCTGTTTTCAGACAGCAGCACTTCCCTAACATCAACCAGCAAGTGTTAGATGTTGTGTGTGTTTGGGGGAAGGGGTATGGGTGCCCATGGATCTCACTGAATTTCAATGTCTGTGAAGCTTTCTCTGTTAACCCAATGGCCTCATGAGCACAGGTGAATTAAGTGAAACAAAAGGCAAGGTAGCATCCTCTTGGGCAACTGGCAACAACTGGGTGATGATGCCGAGTTCCCCAGTGAGCACTGCACGGGGGCAGCCTCTGCACTAGAGAGAGTTCATACTGCTCTTCCAGTTACTGCAACTGCTGGGTCATTACAGTTGTGGTTGTTTTTGTTGTTGTTTGTTTTTTTAAGTTGGCCAAATGTCTCCGGTTACACTTATCAGGTAACTGGAAATATTAAACCTGACCAATAAGCTATTCAACTCTTGAAAAAGTTCAGGCATAAAGAAATTGAACATAAAATAGTAAATGTATGTTGTGTGCTTCCTTGTGATGGGCAACACACT
Source organism: Aepyceros melampus (assembly GCA_006408695.1). Classification (NCBI taxonomy): domain Eukaryota; kingdom Metazoa; phylum Chordata; class Mammalia; order Artiodactyla; family Bovidae; genus Aepyceros; species Aepyceros melampus. The sequence goes on along the minus strand of SJXQ01004140.1, from coordinate 200,319 downwards.
AAGGACTTTACATGCATTATTTCATTTACTCCTCATGCATTTAACCCCTAAAATAACACTACGAGGCACTTACTTTTGGGAGTTCCTTTTACAGCTGAAGAGGTGGAGGCTTAGAGCTGCTAAATTAATTTCCCAAGGTTGAACAGCTAAGGAGTGACAAGTCTGTTTAATTTCAGTCTAAGTTTTAAATACTGGGCTCTAATACAGGTATGAATAGAATGCTAAAATAGAGGGATTCTATACCAAGAAAAAGAACACTCCAAAACAGTAGCCATAAATATGGGAAGCAGTCAAGGCTGTACCATTTTTCTTATTGATTATATAATAGCTTTCTCATAATATTTATAACATGCAATTCTATTACAGTTGGCTGTCCTAGACATACTTGTGTCCTTTAGTAATTTAGAAACTGAGGAAGAAATAAGCTATTTCTGTATATGTTGACTGCCTAACTGGGCCATACTGCTGCCTTAACGTGTTCAGTTCAGTTACTCAGTCATGTCCGACTCTTTGTGACCCCATGGACTGCCGCGCACCAGGTTTCCCTGTCCTTCACCAAATCCTGAAGCTTGCTTGCACTCAGCAAACTCATGTCCATTGAGTAGGTGATGCCATCCAACCATCTCATTCTCTGTTGTCCCCTTCTCCTGCCTTCAATCTTTCCTAGCATCAGGATCTTTTCCAATAAGTCAGTTCTTTGCATCAGGAGGACAGAGTATTGAAGCTTCAGCTTCAGCATCAGTCTTTTCAATGAGTATTCAGGACTGATTTCCTTTAGGAATGACTGATTTGATCTCCTTGCAGTCCAAGGGCTCTCAAGAGAGCATTCATGCATTGCTTTGCATCATTCCTTGGATTTTTATTTCTCTATCATCCTAATAAGAGAGACATGTGCATTTACACTATCTGAGAATATAGTGTAAATATAGTATATACACATATCTGAGAATACGTACTCAATGGTGTGTATTTTTGCTCAGCACAGCTTGAGAACTTAAATGCTTTCACAAAGGCCATATACCAGCCACAAGTCCATTACATTCACTATATTATAAAGCAATGATGCACTCTTTTTGCACCCGCTGAGCTCCTATACACAGTGCAGCTGGAGAAGCCTGATCTAATCTAGGAGAAGCCTCTTACTCTGCACTGATGGACTAGCTCCCTGTTCTGGCCTGAGGGCAGATATTTGTGTGGCTTTGAGCAAGTCATAACATTTCTTCTGAAACCGTCACAGTGCTCAGTTTTCCTTATCGGTAAAACACGCAGAGGTATAAATCTGTCAGTCCCTTTCAGTTCTCAAATATCTTTTCTTACTGGGGAGGTTTCTCTTTATAGAACAATACCAGCTAATCAATGCTAAACGATTGATAGAATAATCATTCTTCAACTTTCTCTAAAGAAACAATGGATCTAGACGATGTCACCTAAAATCCATTAAGAGAATGGCTGGTGGGAACTTTTTAACAGATGGTCTTGACTGAGAGCCATGTTAACCCACTGATCAATTTTAGCATCCTCCCAAAAAAAAAAAAAAAAAAAAAAAAAGAGAGAGAAAAGACATGTGGCTCCTATAGGAATTACAGAATATGTATCATTTATCAACTATGTGAGCCAAAAGAGATCTTTAACTGGATTATTTCTCCACCAACAATACCCATGTTCTGTTTTATAGATCACAAACACTTAATCATACCCTATTTGACCCAAAAAAAAAAAAAAAGGTGGGAGTAAATAGACATGGAGATCAACTTGAAATAAGGAACATAATTTTTAGAAGTGATAAAAGGGAGAAAAATTGGACTTAAAACCTGTGTGAAAGCAAGATTCCATTTAAAAAATATAATTTGCATGAAACTTTTCAATGAAATTATACGTATAAATTAAAATACAGTGATTTATTAGAATTAACTTCCATGCTAAAATGGATGGCATTTAATTGGGAAACATCATATAAAAAAGCATCACATTTTACCTTCTTTTCATTAAAGTGTTAAATGTTCTGTGCAACTTATCAAGCAAAGGCGTAAGCCACTTCTCTGTATCAAAAAACGACACAAGGCTACTATGAGCCCTAAACTTCCATAACAACAGAAAATTCAACAGAGACTCACATGTTTCATCTGTTTATTTTTGCTGTTCTTTCCCTTGCCTGAAGAGACAGTTTGAGGGTGGGAGGAGAAGGGGACGACAGAGGATGAGATGGCTGGATGGCATCCCTGACTCGATGGACATGAGTTTGAGTGAACTCTGGGAGTTGGTGATGGACAAGGACGCCTGGCGTGCTGTGGTTCATGGGGTCTCAAAGAGTCAGACACGACTGAGCAACTGAGCTGAACTGAGGAGACAAGTCCTATCTATCTGTCTATCTATCCAAAATCAATGTCAAGGTACATATGACTTATGTTTTCTTATAGGAGTTTTATGGTTTGGGGTCTTACATATAGTTTTTTATCCATTTTCAGGTAAGTTTTGCATATGGTGTGAGAAAATAATCCAGTTTCATTCTTTCACATGTAGCTGTTCAGTTTTCTCAAAACTGTTGGAAAGACCGTCTTTTCTCCACTCCATATTGTTGCTTCTTTTGTCAAGAATGAATTGAACATAAAAGCATGAGTTTATTTCACGGCTCCCTATGCTGGTCCACTGATCTATGTGTTTTTATGCCAGTACCATATTATTGGGGCTTCTCTCCTGGTCGCTCAGACAGTAAAGAATCTGCAGAGACCCAGGTTTAATCCCTGGGTTTAGAAGATCTCCTGGAGGAGGGCCTGGAATCCTACTCCAGTATTCTTGCCTGGAGAATCCCATTGAAGAGGAGCCTGGCAGGCTAGAGTACATGGCGTCGCAAAGATTTGCAGATGACTAAAGTGACTTAGCACACACACTATTTTGATTACTATCGCTTTATATACGGTTTGAAATCAGAGCTCTTTCCTCTTCTTTTGCAAGACTGCTTTGGCTATTTGGAGCTTTTTGTAATTCCATACAAATTTTAGGACTATTTGTTCTAGTTCTATGGAAAATGTCATTAATATTTTGATAGGGATTACACTGAATCTGTAGCTTGCTTTGGGTAGTAGGGACATTTTATCTATTATTCCTCCAACCTATGTGCCACTCTTCAATATCTTTCCTGAGTGTCATACAGTTTTCAAAATATAGGTCTTTTAATCTCCTTGGTTAAATTTATTCCTAGGTATTTTATTATTTCTCATGAATTTTTAAATGACATTGTCTTAATTTCTCTGATAGCTCATTAGTATGTATAAACACAACAGATTTCTGTTTGTTAATTTTGTATTTGCACTTTTACTGAATTCATTCATGTATTCAAATAGTTCCTTGGTATAGCATTTAGGGTTTTCTCTACATAGAATGATATTATCTGCAAATAGTGACAGATTTATTTCTCTTCAAATTTGTATATTTTTTCTTCATTTTTCTTATCTGATTGCTGTGGCTAGATTTTCAAACTATTTTAAATAAAATGATAACAGTGGGCATCCTTGTCTTGCTCGTTTTCAGCTTTTCACCATTGAGCACGATCTTAGCAGCCCGCTTGTTGTTTATAATCTTTAGTATGTTGAAATATGTTCCTTCTATACCCACTTTTTAAGAATTTTTCTCAAAAATGGATGCTGGACTGTCTCAAATACTTTTCCTGCATTTATTGAGATGATCATGTGGGGTATGGCCTTCACTGTGTGTGTCCTTCACGTTGACTGATTTGCAGATACTAAAGCATCCTTAAATCTCCAGGACAGACCCCACTAGATCTTGTTATATGATCCTTTTAATGTATGGTTGAATTCAGTTTGCTTTGTATCTTGTTGAAGATTTTTACATCTATTTTACTCAGGAATATTGGCCTGTAACTGTTTGTTTGTTTGTTTTGTAATGTCTTTGGGACTCTGCTTCCTGGACCTGGATATTTGTTTCCTCCCCTGGATAAGGGAAGTTTTCAGCCATTATTTCTTCAAATAAATTTTCTGCTCCTTTCTCTTCTCCATGTCAGATCTTTATAGTGCAGGTGTTAGTATATTTGATGTTCTTTCAGATGTCTCTTAAAATATCCTCATTTTGTTTAATTTTCTTTTAATTTTTACTGTTCTAATTAGATGGTTTCCAGGAAACCATCTAATGGTTGCTTATGCATTCTTCTGTATCATCTAATCTGCTATCGGTTCACTATATTTTTCATTTTAGTTATTAAGTTTTCAGCTCTCAGTGGTTCTTTTTTATAGTTTCTAATTCCTAACATTCTTACTGCATTCCTCCATTCTTTTCCTGACACGTAGTCATCTTTATGATTGCTGCTTTGAACTCTTTATCAGGTAAATGACATTTCTGTTTCATCAAATTTTTTTTTTCTGAGGCTTTATCTTGTTCTTTGGTTTGAAATGAATTCCTGTGTCTGTTTACAGTGTTTGATCTGTGTTTTATTCTATGAATTATGCTGCTGCTGCTAAGTCGCTTTAGTTGTATTAACTCTGTGCGACTTCATAGACAGCAGTCCACCAGCCTCCTCTGTCCCTGGGATTCTCCAGGCACAAATACTGGAGTGGGTTGCCATTTCTTTCTACACTATGAATTATGTGAAACTGTTATATCTCTTGGCCTTCTTGAAGGGCTAATTTTGTGTAAGAGTATTCCTTATGTAGACAGTTTGTGCCAAGTGGCTTTGGCAGGCTGGCTGGGGCACAGACTGGTGGGAGGGGTCCCCAAGATGTGCAAGGCTGGGCCAGAGAATCTTTGGCTGGATGGCCAGAGCTGGAACAGCCATGAGCCAGCACCTTCCCGGTTTGCATCATGTCTGTCACTTTAGGAGGACAAAAAAAAGCAAGCCATTTCTTTACTGTGTCATAGGTGAGGAAAACAAACAAACTCAGTTTTAGAGGTGGAAAAAAACTAAAGCTTGACTTCACAAGAGAGGAAATACCCCTTTACTATGGGTCTTCACAGACTGTGTCAATAAGCCCTGATACCTCCTTGCAGCCTCATCCTCCTTTCCTAGGTCTGCTGCTCGGGGAAGACATGGGGTGGGCTGAAAGGGAAGAGCGGCTCATTTTCCTTCTCATCCCTTTAACTGAGGTGCTGAGCGCTTTCTTCACGTCTCCCAGTAATTCTGGTCTTTAGAGAGAGGGGCTCACAGCAGAGCATTTTACGGTCACATGTGGCCTCTGGGAAAGCTAGCTTTCACACATACAAAGATAGAATCTGGGAGAGAGAAAGAGGCTAAAGGTCCAATTCATCCTCAACTCTAGAAAGATACTAAGGAAGCTGATTCACTCAAAAGAGAAGACTGCCCTAAATATCCATCATTAGTCCCCCAACTGTCTTTACATTTGAATAAAAGTACTCTAAAAAAAGAAAAGATGAAGAAAAAATTAAAAAGAAGAAATCTTCTCTGGCAATTTGATTATTAGGTCACTTTAAGAGAGGCAATTTAAGAAACCAGCAAATGCCGCTGGGAGAACTAAAATAATAACAAGCAACACTAATATAACACTTTCCTCTTCAAAGCACTTTACAAACATGAAGTAATTAGGCCAATTAAAACTTGAAAAAGTAGCCTATTTAGACATAATCTGCTTTTCACATCCAGTGCATCTGCTGGAAATGACTCTCTTGCCTGTTTTCAATGCAAAAGATGATCACAGGAAAACAAGGTGCCCATAAATAAATAGTGGGACTTAATTTCAAAGGATCTGGGTCTAGAAGCATCTAAGGCATTTAAATCAGAAGTTTATTTCCCACACTCTGATTCTTCCCGGAGATTCCCTCCCGTAAACCCTGTGTGGGTAAACACTTCCTGAGTACCAGGTAGTTATGAATGAATGGTATCAGCCAATAAAGATGGGCGGTCTAGGGATGAATGGGTAGAAGATTTTGGGTTTCCTTTTCATACTAAGAGGAATCTCATTATAACTGAGCAAACAGGCATAGTGTTTCAAATGAGAAAGTATTTGGAATTGGGAGTAAGAAGATTTAAGTCCTTGTTCAAGTTTAACCACTAATTCACTACGTGACTTGGGAAAAATCATTTAATCGGTTTATGGTTTTGGTCTCTAAATGTGAAATGAGCTGTTTGATTAAATCTATGGTTTTCAGCTTATGTTCTGAAGGTACTGTAGGTCCCCAGTGGAGACAGGTAAAAGCTCTGTGTTTCTTCTCTGGTTCTGGAAGAGTAGCAGCACTTTAACTCATTTTAGATGTTAGATTTTTATGAGATGTGAATAGTTCCACATCTAAGTCAGCAAGAATATCACTAGAATGGATGATATCTAAATTCTCTTGCAACTCTGATAATCTGTGATTTTATGAAGGTTTTTAAACCTCATAGTATATAGAATATGTTCCAATGAGAACGTTCATTACATTAGCTTAACCTACTAGGATCAGAGGAGGAGTGGAAGCTAAAGAGAGTGTTTTAGAGTTTTCTCACATGCTCTGTAAATCAAGGGTGAGGAGGGCTACTTTTCTCTGACTCATCTGAGCCTCAGTTCAGCAGGTATTACCAGCATCACCTGGCCTCAGAGGTGAGGTTTAGGGAGGGATGGGGGCTCCATTTTATTCTCCAGTGTTGACATTTTCTGAAAACTGTATATAAAACTGCCATTCTCATTTCTCTCATTTATGTCTACTCGGTGATTCAGCGCCCTGGAGAAGAAAAGTAAATGGAATGCTTTGGGCAAATAATTTTTGCTTTACTAATTTGCTCCCTTTTTGCCCGGAATCAGCTGCTTCTAGGAACCCTCCCTGACAATGAACTCCAATAAACTGGTCTGTTAGCAGAATATTTCATGGTCCCCCAAACTATATTACTAATCTTAATTGTACAAAGAAGAAACTGAGGCCGAAAGTTTAAGTAGACAAAATCTCACAGTTTGAGTGTCAAAGCCAAAAATGGGCATTTCAAGCTTTCTGTCTCCAACTCCCCGACTTCTCCTGTCACTAAACTACTTCCTTGCTGCTGCTGCTGCTGCTGCTGCTGCTGCTAAGTCGCTTCAGTCGTGTCCGACTCTGTGCGACCCCATAGACGACAGCCCACGAGGCTCCCTCGTCCCTGGGATTCTCCAGGCAAGAACACTGGAGTGGGTTGCCATTTCCTTATGAAAGTGAAAAGAGAAAGTGAAGTCGCTCAGTCATGTCTGACTCTTAGCAACCCCATGGACTGCAGCCCACCAAGCTCCTCTGTCCATGGGATTTTCCAGGCAAGAGTACTGGAGTGGGGTGCCAAACTACTTCCTTACTTATATATTAATAACATATACCAATAACTCCCAGTCCATTCAAAGCAAAGATAAGTGTGTCTTCCTGTACTTGCTATAACCTGATGTTTCTTGTATTTTCTCTTCAGATTCTCAGAGTTAGAGGACAGTGAGTCCAATGGACAGAGTATAAGTTTGAAGTCAGAACATCTGCCTTTAAAATTAATACATCAACTGACTTCACTAGACTTACAGTCATAACCATGATATTTCTAAATGACTTTCCTTTTTTCCTGTCTTTTTTTTTTTTTGGCCATGCAGTATGCAGGGTCTTAGTTCCCGACCAGGGATTGAACCTGTGCCCCCTGCAGCTGAAGCTTGGCATCTTAAGCATTAAACACCAGTTATGTTCTACCGCTTTCTTATTTTGAAGAATGTGAATAATACCTACCCAACTACTTCATAGCCCTCTTCTAGGATTTTAACATAGTCTTTGTGGGAACAAATCAAAACTATTTTAAGTGCCCCTGGTATCATTTGAGATGTTTTAGTTTCTAATGTTTTCTATCTCTTGCAGCGTGGCAACTTGAGTAAAGAGCCAAACTAAAGAGTTTTCCAGGAGCACAGATTTCCCCAATGAAAATAAAGGATTCTGAATTCCAGATGGAAAACATTTTGGCATTCCCTTAGAGAATACCAGTAGTGGATTAAAATAGAAATAGATGTTCCATACTGAGTAGAAGTCTAGTAACTCATTTATAGGCCTAATTAAAATAGCACAGTTATCTAGGATATTGTGAGGAAAAGCTGCTGATACTATTGACTGTTTTTGCAATGCCAACAATCATAGGGAATACTCAGTGACAACCTTGAATTTCCAAATACAGGATATAAAAAAGAAAATAGTAAGTTATGCTTGTAGGATATTAGGAAAAGTTCCAGTAATGACTAGGAAAAATGGTCTGATGACCAGCCATAGGGTCTTGAGAGCATGAGTTTAAACTAGTTGACCTGAGCAAAAGTCAGCTACTGACTGTAAGCATACATACAGCTCCTCTGCTTTAGAGATCTAGACCTAGAAGCAGAGAAGTAGGAATGCAGGGTAGAATAATGTATCCTATGCTTCTGGTTATATCCAGAGATTCTTGATATAGCATGTTTCTTACTAAAAATACAAAATGCTACACAATTTCAACCTACATCTAAGCTTATTTTCTTGGTTGTCACTGGCAATATTACAGGTCTGCCAGTCAGTAAATTAGCACAGGTCCTCTGAACTAGTATCTGAAATTAATAAACTCAGTCCTAAAAGGCTTCTACCTTTTTCCAAATGGAACTGACTTGAGTTTTGCCAACATCCGGCTTCTCATTCTCCAATCATCTAGTTTTATTATGAAAAACTATACTCATAGAAGTCAGAAAAAATTAAATCTAGTACTGATTTGCAGCTTTATTGAGTTATAATTGCCTTATAACACTGTATCAGTCTAAGGTACACAGGATAATAATTATATATATATGTATTATGCAATTATCTGCCACAGTAAGTTTAGCTAACAATCACCTCACATAGTTGTACATTTTCTTTCTTACAATGAGAATTTTAAAGATTTATTTATATCTTCTTAGAAACTTTAAAATATACAAAATATTTTATCTAGAGTCACTGTGCTATATATTACAAGCCTGGAACTTACCTATTCATAATGGGAAGTTTTTACCTTTTGACAACTTTCACCATTTTCCCCATATCCCAACCCTCCGAAATAACACATTTTTATTTTCTCAAAACAAAGTGCCCAAGTGCCCATTTTATATGCACTGAATGCATTAATATAACATAATCCCTGCCATTCCCTCATTCCATTTCCATTGCTTTGGCACCTCTGTCTACTGTTAATTTTCTCAACTAGAATCATATGCATTTGCTCTATCACAGCTCTCACTTATCTCTATTAGAAAATTATCTGATTAGTTTAAATAGTCCTCTCTCCTCAATCTCTACTTCACCCTTGTTTTGAAAATCTAATGCTGCCAAGTTAAAGAGAGCACCTTTCCCTAGTATGACCAGATTTACATAGGCAAACCTGGAATCTGACCTCTGCTCCCACTGAGACACTCGTATTAACTTCTTCAAAAATGTGGGAAAGGATGCCAATCTTTCAGACCTACTGTTGAGCAACAGAATCTAACACACACACACACACACACACACACACACATTTTGCAGCTGTTTTGAACATGGGCAGTGATTCCAAGGGACCAAAATCAGATCAAGTAAATGTTCTATGATATCTATGTTTTATTACACAGCTCTATAACTTATTCAATCCCACTAACTTCAGGGAGGAATTTAGCTTTGCATCTTTTCTTAAAACAGTATTTACCTAAGGGTCCTTGACCTGTTTCCCAAGAGTAGCTTCATTGGTTCTTGAACACTTTGAAATGAGATATATTACTGTGTATTTGTTTATGAGAAATTTCTGGGGAGAGGTTTATTGCCTATATTAGATTCTCAAGATTTTTGTGATAGTATCATGACTTTCAAAATGTTGCAACCCACTGATAAAACATCTATGATTTAACCTATGATCATTTGGACTTTATAATCTATAAAATCTGTTGCTATTGTGTCCCTACCTGTTAACACAATTCATAATCTTCTTTCTAAAGGTAAAAGATACTTAAATGGAAGAAAACACCTTGTTCCAAAAATAACACCTGGTCAGTAACAGCACCTCTCTCAGAGCTCGGCATTCATGTGTACCACCACTGTAGTAAATCAGAAAGATCTCAGAAATCAAAGTCAGAACACTGTTCTCTCAGTCTTGACTTATTACTATGTGGTGTTAGCATTTGAGATGGTAAAGCAGAGAAACCGGATGTGTACGCCCTCAAGGATAGGGCATGGATCTCCAATTAGACCATTCCTTCTGCTCTTTCTCTAGCATAACTGCAATACTCTATGAATAAATGCCATTTTCAGAGTCAGCGAAAGAATGCCATGTGTCCAATGATGAGAACTTTCTTCTGAAAAAAGAAGCTTTCCTATTATTGCCCTTCTTATGAAGTCACCCACTGGTAAGAAATATCAAACCTTCACTTAGAACAAGGTGATGAGGAACAGATGCTCGGTAGAGACCAATACTGCCTGGAAGATGGCTGGAGGCAAATGGGATTTGTGTATAAGTGTGAATCCATTACCAAAATCTCTCATGGTTTTCTTCAGGTCAAGGTGAGGATCTGTGAGGGATTCACAAAACCATTAAGTGGACTGGTAATCATCTGAACACTGCACCCAAAGAAGACTGATTAATTACTTTGGCATTCATCTTTGGGAACGGCTTCACACATGGGTTCTATACTTGGCCCTGTGAAATTAAACAGAATGTGTACCCTAAATTTGTCATTACAAAAAAGGTAGGGAGGTGGATTACAAGGTGAATATTAAAATAAATATTCAAAGAGATGTTGACAGAGAGTGGTCCAAAAATCAACAGGATGAAATATCACAATCATATAATAATATACAGTGAAAAAGAAGCTCTGAAATAAAACAAACGTGGATTGAAATGCCCGCTTGACTGCTTAATATCTATATGGGTCCAGCTAAATGACCTCCTAGGGCTCAGTTTTCTCAGTGTGAAATGTGGACAGTAAATTTTATTTTATGGGATCATTGAGAAAATTTAACCGTGTAGCATATATTAAGGTTATAATATAGACTCTAGAATTAAACTGATGGAAAAATTAAGTTTTAAGTAGTACATTAATTTAAACATTATCTTCACAGATAAAAAGAGAGATAGTACCTGATACTCTTTGTTTATCAAACATTTACGAAACATACAATAAGTGTTTAAATACTCAATATGTGTAGTGTTATGCTTGGTTCTAGAAGTGCAAGGATGAACCAGTCCTAGCTTGAAGGCCAAGTTGAGGAGGTTAAATTGGACTGGAATGGGTGAATTTAACTCAGATGACCATTATATATACTACTGTGGGCAGGAATCCCTTAGAAGAAATGGAGTAGCCATCATGGTCAACAAGAGTCCAACATGCAGTACTTGGATGAAATCTCAAAAATGAAAAAATGATCTCTGTTCTTTTCCAAGGCAAACCATTCAATATCACAGTGGTCCAAGCCTATGCCCCAACCAGCAATGCTATAGAAGCTGAAGTTGAAGGATTCTATCAAGACCTACAAGACCTTTTAGAACTAACACCAAAAAGAGATGTCCTTTTCATTATAGAGGACTAGAATGCAAAAGTAGGAAGTCAAGAAACACCTGGAGTAACAGGCAAATTTGGCCTTGGACTATGAAATGAAGCAGGGCAAAGGCTAATCGAATTTTGCCAAGAGAATGCACTGGTCATAGCAAACACGTTCTTCCAACAACACAAGAGAAGACTCTACACATGGACATCACAGATGGTCAACACCAAAATCAGGTTGATTATATTCTTTGCAGCCAAAGATGGAGAAGCTCTCTACAGTCAACAAAAACAAGACCAAGAGCTGACTGTGGCTCAGATCATGAACTCCTTATTGCCAAATTCAGACTTAAATTGAAGAAAGTAGGGAAAACCACTAGACCATTCAGGTATGACCTAAATCAAATCCCTTATGATTACACAGTGGAAGTGAGAAATAGATTTAAGGGACTAGATCTTAGAGACAGAGTACCTGATGAACTATGGACAGAGGTTCATGACATTGTACAGGAGACAGGGATCAAGACCATCCCCATGGCAAAGAAATCAAAAAAGGAAAATGGCTGTCTGAGGAGGCCTTACAAACAGCTGTGAAAAGAAGAGAAAAGAAAACCAAAGGAGAAAAGGAAAGATATAATTATTTGAATGCAGAGTTCCAAAGAATAGCAAGGACAGATAAGAAAGCCTTCTTCAGTGATCAATGCAAAGAAATAGAGGAAAACAACAGAATGGTAAAGACTAGAGATCTCTTCAAGAAAATTAGAGATACCAAGGGAACATTTCATGCAAAGATGGGCTTGATAAAGGACAGAAATGGTATGGACCTAGCAGAAGCAGAAGATATTAAGAGGTGGCAAGAATACACAGAACTGTACAAAAAAGATCTTCATGACCAAGATAATCATGATGGTGTAATCACTCCCCTAGAGCCAGACATCCTGGAATGTGTGAAGTCTAGTGGACCTTAGAAAGCATGCCTACGAACAAAGCTAGTGGAGGTGATGGAATTCCAGTTGAGCTATTTCAAATCCTGAAAGATGATGCTGTGAAAGTACTGCACTCAATATGCCAACAAATTTGGAAAACTCAGCATTGGCCACAGGGCTGGAAAAGGACAGTTTTCATTCCAATCTCAAAGAAAGGCAATACTAAAGAATGCTCAAACTACCGCACAATTACAGTCATCTCACATGCTAGTGAAGTAATGTTCAAAATTCTCCAGGCTGGGCTTCACCATACATAACCGTGAATTTCTAGATGCTCAAGCTGGTTTTAGAAAAGGCAGCAGAACCAGAAATCAAATTGCCAACATCCACTGGATCATGGAAAAAGCAAGAGAGTTCCAGAAAAACATCTATTTCTGACTGTGTGGATAACAAAAAACTGGAAAATTCTGAAAGAGATGGGAATACCAGACCACCTGACTTGCCTCTTGAGAAACCTATACGCAGGTCAGGAAGCAACAGTTAGAACTGGACATGGAACAGCAGACTGGTTCCAAATAGGAAAAGGAGTATCTCAAGGCTGTATATTGTCACCCTGCTTATTTAACTTATATGCAGAGTACATCATGAGAAACGCTGGACTGGAGGAAACACAAGCTGGAATCAAGATTGCTGGGAGAAATATCAATAACCTCAGATATGCAGATGACACCACCCTTATGGCAGAAAGGGAAGAGGAACTCAAAAGCCTCTTGATGAAAGTGAAAGAGGAGAGTGAAAAAGTTGGCTTAAAGCTCAACATTCAGAAAATGAAGATCATGGCATCTGAACACATCACTTCATGTGAAATAAATGGGGAAACACAGGAAACAGTGTCAGACTCTTTTTGGGCTCCAAAATCACTGCAGATGGTGATTGCAGCCATGAAATTAAAAGACATTTACTCCTTGGAAGAAAAGTTATGACCAACCTAGACAGCATATTCAAAAGCAGAGACATTTCTTTGCCAACAAAGGTCTGTCTACTCAGAAGTGAAGTGAAGTCGCTCAGTCGTGTCCGACTCTTTGCGATCCCATGGACTACATGTAACCTACCAGGCTCCTCTGTCCATGGGATTTTCCAGGCAATAGTACTGGAGTGGGTTGCCATTTCCTTCTCCAGGGGATCTTCCCGACGCAGGGATTGAACCTGGGTCTCCCGCATTGTGGACAGATGCTTAACCATCTGAGCCACCAGGAAAGTCTACTCAAGGCTATGGTTTTTCCAGTGGTCATGTATGGATGTGAGAGTTAGACTATAAAGAAAGATGAGCGCGAATTGATGCTTTCCAACTGTGGTATTGGAAAAGACTCTTGAGAGTCCCTTGGAATGCAAGGAGATCCAACCAGTCCATCGTAAAAGAGTTCAGTCCTGGGTATTCACTGGAAGGACTGATGCTGAGGCTGAAACTCCAATACTTTCGCCACCTCATGCGAAGAGTTGACTCATTGGAAAAGACCCTAGTGCTGGGAGGGATTGGGGGCAGAAGAAGGGGACGACAGAGGATGAAATGGCTGGATGGCATTACCGAATCAGTGGATATGAGTTAGAGTGAACTCTGGGAGTTGGTGATGGACAGGGAGGCCTGGTGTGCTGCAATTCATGGGGTCACAAAGAGTTGGACACAACTGAGTGACTGAACTGAACGAAGAAATAAGGAATGTACAGATGGAACCATGATACACTGCATAACATCCCTAAGCACACACTTCCTGGTCCTCTACTCCATTCTTCCACTTGATTCTATGTGCACTAGGCAGGTCATTCTTCCGAAGGTCCCTTTCTGAGGAACTCTGACCCACAGCACCCCTGATGAAAAAGCAGGCCTCAATAACTCCAAATGCTAATGATCAGAATTTTTTGCATGCTCAGTTGCTCACTCATGTCTGACTCTTTTGCTACCCCATGGACTGTAGCCCACCAGGATCCTCCGCTCATGGAATCAGCCTGGCAAGAATATTGGAGTGGGTTGCCATTTCCTCCTCCAGGGGATCTTCCTGACCCAGGGATCGCCCCTCTGCCTCCTGGGGCTCCTGAATTTGCTCATTCCTATCCAACTCTTTGTGATCCTGTAGACTTTAACCCACCAGTCTCCTCTATCCATGGGATTCTCCAGGCAAGAATCCTGGAGTCGGTTGCCAAGCCCTCCTCCAGGGGATCTTCTCAACCCAGGGATCGAACTCATAACTGCCTGCATCTCCTGCATTGCAGATGGATTCTTTACCACTGAGCCACCTGGGAAGCCCTCTGAACATTTATCCCCCCATTCAAATTCATGTTAAACTCCTAAACTTCGAGTGATGGTGTTAGGAGGTAGAGCTTTCTGGAGGTTCTTAATGTGTGAGGCTGGAACTCTCATGAATGGGAACACTGTTTCTATAAGAGACCCCACAGATCTCCTTATAGTCTTCCCCCTTGTGATGGCACCAGAAGAAGCTAGCAGCCTACAAAGAGGACCTTCACTAGAATACAACCATGGTGACACTCTGATCTTGGACTTCCAGCCTCCAGAAGAGTGAAAAAGAAATGTGTGTTATATAATAAGCCTCACAGTCGGTGATATTGTATTAAAACTGCCCTAATGGACTAGGACAGTAACCCATGACCCAGCCAATTGGACCAAGCAGAGATACCAGATCCACAGTGCTTGCTGTGCCAAAAGCTAAATGCCCTTCCTTAATCCAGGAGATTTTCTCAGAAATTCCAACAAAGGAGCAAGGTGAGAATTGGAACAACTGATGATGGGAGCTGGCAATGGAAGGATTTAGGAGGTAGAATTGAGACTGGGAGGGGCGATGTCTATTTGAAAATGATGAACACCAGACAAATGGCTAAGTGGAAATACGCAAGGAAAATCAGAAATGCCTTGAGGGTAAGAGAGAACCAGAGATTAGCAAATGCCAAGAGCTTCAATTTCTGATGACATAATAATGGCTACCTCTTCTTGAGAACTTAGTGCTAGCATCTCATCTAGCACTTTATATACATACATACATATATATATATATATATATATATATATATATAAGCTCATGTAACCATCAGAGACTTTCCATGAGCTCATTATTGCTATTTTTCTCATTTAACACATATGAAAACTGAGATATGAAGAGGTCGAGTGACTTGCACAAGTTTCAAGGCTATTGCTTATTGGAGTCAGGATTCAAACCCAAGTCTTACGGCTTCAGAACCTCCATGGCCCTTTGTACCCTTGTAAGGGTACCCTGGGTACCCTTTGTACCCAGACCCTCTATCTGAAAGTGGTCTAGATGAGTCTTTCCTTTGCTCACCAAGAAAGGAATCAACTAACACAGCACCTTGTACCTGATGGTGATTCAACTTCACACAAAAGATGCAGGAAATCTGCAATACTATAAACCTTGGATACAGCAGCAGAACTTTTTTTTTTTTCCTTTCAGGGAGCATGCTGCTTTGTGTACAGAACAGGAGTGAATTTCTAAAGATCAGTCTCTGATAGATTTTGAGGTGGCATTTTGGGATGCTAGAATCTTGAAATAGTAAGGAAGCAACTTTTCTTAAACCTTCCGGGTGCTGCACAGGAAGGCTTTTATGAATGTCTGCTCCATTTCTCCCCAGATGTGGGGGCAATGCAGCCTTCCCCTACTCACCACACCACACACAGAGGGGAAACGTGACCCAAAGAGGCTCTCCTGAAAGACTTCTGGGGGATAAGAGAGGTGGCTGCTCTCAATGGCCACTGTGTCGTAGCTGTGTGATTCCACGACTGTTTTTTCCTCTCCACTGTGAAGCTTTTAGAGAAAAAAACTATGCCATTTCTACCTTTCCACAAACAGTATCCAGTAAAGACGCTGCGCATGAAAAGATCTTTTAAAGGAATGGCTTTCGATAAACGAAGGAACTCACAAAAGGAAGAACAAAGCATATTGCCAATGGGAGATCCGCTTTCCACACCTAAAAATACATGCACTTTTTGATTTAGTTGCTTCTTAGGTCTTATCAGAAATGTGCATGAAAGTGAAAGTGGCTCAGTTGTGTCTGAGTCTTTGCGACCCTGTGGACTACAGTCCGCAAGTCTCCTCCATCCATCAAATTTTCCAGGCCAGAGTACTGAAGTGGGTAGCTGTCCCCTTCTCCAGGGGACGTTCTCAAGCCAGGTATCAAACCCAGATCTTCTGCATTTCAGGCAGATTCTTTACCATCTGAGCCACCAGGCAAGCCCACATATTATTTTATAATTATTCACTGAGATCTTAGGCAGTCAAATCAGGCTCCATAGCCCCATATTTGGCCTTTTAATCTTGGTCTCACGAATTGCCAGTAAGTTATTTAAGATTTCTCTAACTTTTCTAGAGTAAGAGATATTTAAATACTTAGCAGTTATACCTGCCCAACAGGGTCACTGTGAGACCTAAGACATTAACAAACCTCTAACAGTGGTTCATGGCACCTCACTCCAGCACTCTTGCCTGGAGAATCCCATGGACGGAGGAGCCTGGTGGGCTGCAGTTTGCGGGGTCCCTAAGAGTTGGACATGACTGGGCGACTTCACTTTCACTTTTCACTCTCATGCATTGGAGAAGGAAATGGCAACCCACTCCAGTGTTCTTGCCTGGAGAATCCCAGGGACGAGGGAGCCTGGTGGGCTGCCGTCTATGGGGTTGCACAGGGTCAGACACGACTGAAGCGACAGCAGGAGCAGCAGCAACAGTGGTTCATTGGTAAAGAATCTGCCTGCCAATGCAGAATACTTGGATTTGATCCCTAGTCTGAAATGATCCCCTGGAGAAGGAAATGGCAACCTACTCCTGTATTCTTGCCTCGAGAACCCCATGGGCAGAGGAGCCTAGTGGGCTGCAGTCCATAGGTTTCGAAAGAGTCGGACATGACTTAGGGACTGAACAATAGTCCTCAGCTCATAGTGAGCTCCCAATAAACATTCAGTAGATGCAACTATTCAATAGATAAGGAAACAGGGACTTTCCCGGTGGTCCACTGAGTAAGACTCCGCACTCCCAATGCTGCGGGCGTGGGTTCTATCACTGGTCAGGAAACTAGATCCCACAGTCCACAACTAAAGATCCCACGTGCCTCAACAAAGACCCTGTGCAGCCAAATAAATAAATAGGCAAAAAAAAAAAAAAAAAAACCAGACAGGGAAACAAGTACAGGTGTCCTCACAGTCATACTATAAAGTCATGAATGTATTGGGTAGATCGGGAGGAAACATAATATCTACAGCGAAGATTAGGAATATTTAAAGGTTCAAATTCTAACGTGACTTTGGGCAAGTTCCTTTACCTCTCTGAGCCTCAGTTTCCTCATCAGTAAAATGGAGATAATAATTTCCTGTTGCCCCAAAGATGAAATAATGCCTGCTACCTCATCTCCAAACAAAAGGATGGAAACCCAGGGTCCCCTGCCATATCCCACCTAGCATTACAGGGTCTCCACGGCCATTGGATCTGGAGTATGGATGCTGCTCTGCAAAGGTCTCTAATTCAATATTTTTAAAAGAAAAAAAAAATCCCCTGTATCATGAGACTAAAATTAGATGAACTATGTGTAAAGCTCTTAGAACGTTAATTCACAGTGAGTTCCATACAAGTGTTGGCCATTATTTAATCATCATTACTATTACTACTAAAGCAATGCTACCCACATATATTAAAATCCTACACCCAAGTTTTATATCATCTTCTATATTTGAAGACATTTCTGCAGCCCATACTATTTGTCTCTCTGATCCACATCACTATATTCCCATCTGCTATGACAACTGTTGGTAACTTTGTACTAACCCAGAGTTCAGATTCAGTGGGAGTGTATCAGAGAGACTGTAACACAACAGAAAGCAAGAGGAAGCATAGCTACTTGCTTGGAGGTATTTTGCCCAAATCTTCTGATAACATTTTCTTTTTCTTTTTCTTTTTTTTCTTTAAACCTGCCAGAGTAATTATGGCTCCTAACAATTGTTACAGCTCAGTAGCAAATGCGGGGTGACTCCTGCAAACAGTTTTATCAAACTGACATTCTAATAAATGCCCCTTGCAAAATGTCAAGTGAGATTTCTGGAGGGAACAGAAAAATGCCTTCTTTCTTCTTCCGCATCCCACATTTATGTAGATCAAAAAGACACTGCATGGCTGCCCGTTGTTTCAGTAATTCAGACATCTGCAATAATCCACCGAGAATCCTTAATCACCACGTCTCCATTCTTAACACTGAGGAGAATTAATTATGAATGTGGAATCAGCATCATGGTCGATCCGGGAAGCTGAACTGACTCGCAGTGATGCTATCCTCCTGCAGTTTTAATTAAGCAGGAAGGAGTTCAAGGGTACACAGCAGTAGCAGAGTGAGACTGATAACCAGTCCGCTATGCAGGAGATTCCTGTCCCTCTTTCGTGTTGAGTTTCATGTTATTCAGGAAATAAATATTCCAAATTTTATGACCTCACAGGGACACTTAAGGGGAGATAATGAAGTTAGTGATTAAATAAAGTCAGTGAAAAGAAGAAAGCTGCCTCCATAAGAAGGTGGAATACTCTCTCCTCTAGACATGAGTGATTAGAGAAACAACAGAACTGAAGAGGAAACAGTCATGAAGAGCCACCTACACTATTATCATTTCACTGTTTCTTCCCTGCTAATCAGAGTCTGTTGTTTTGGGTTTTTTTAGGTAACTGATGGCCATTATCTCAGAGGAGGCTTTTCTGAGCTCCATGGCAAATCCTGATTGACCTGAACCAGCTACGATGATCCATTCTTCTTTAGAAATGGTCTTGTGACACATTTAATATCCATGAGAATTGTGAAGAAGGAGATCTGCCTGGGACACGTCTTGTAAAGGTTTCCTCAGTTTCCAAAAGAGGTGCATGTGAGTAAATAGCTATAGGGGAGGTGATGCTTGAGTTCACTGCGGTCAACCCACAGCTATGAGTCTACAAACTTGAGGTCTAAGTCAAAATGCTGAAAAGGTAGGGCAACACAATACAATGGTGTGAGTTGCGGGTGATGCTGTATCTCCATTGAATTACCGGCCCTAGAGCCACTCCACCCCTGGCCATCTCATTACGATATCATAATTTCTTATTTGAAAGCAATTTTATTCTCTTTTCTGTTGATCGTAGCTAACTCATTTTAACCAATATGCTATTCAATGTAAAAAAAAAATCCATGCTATTATTTTAATTTATACTCATGCCAACTTTCTCAAGTAGATATTCCCCCTTTTTTTTTTATAAATAAAAAAGAAACCCCAAAACAAATTAACAGAAAAAAACAACTGAGTCTCAAAGAAAATAAATGATTTGTCAGCAGTGACCCACTGACCAAGCTTTATCTCTGGAATGAAAGCCCGTGAGTAATTAAAGAGCCTGTGTTGGCTACACTACACTGTGGGGGAAGTTTCATCACTGAAATTATTTCATTTATATTTATTTTGACTTAGTAGTTTTTGGATGCCAGGAGATACACTGGGTCGGCCAAAAAGTTTGCTCAGGTTTTTTCATTCGATGTCATGGATAAACTTGAAGAAACCTTTTTGGCCAACCCAATACTAAATGCTAGGGGTGCAAATGTTATAAAAATTACAATAACCTCTATTAGTACTAACAATACAGATAACCAACAAGCATAGCTAACACTGTTTGGGCTTCAGGCAGTACTGACCGAGATGGATTTTAAAGAAAGAGCATGACTAGCTAGGGCTGGTGGAGGAAACGAAGTCTAGGTAGAGAGAAAAGATTATTTGGAGACCCCCCAAGTCCCTGGTAGCTCAGCTGGTAAAGAATCTGCCTGCAATACAGGAGACCCTGGTTTGATTCCTGGGTTGGGAAGATCCACTGGAGAAGGGATAGGCTACCCACTCCAGTATTCTTGGGTTTCCCTTGTGGCTCAGCTGGTAAAGAATCTGCCTGCAATGTGGGAAACCTGGGTTCAATTCCTGGGTTGGGAAGATCCCCTGAAGAAGGAAAAGGCTACCCACTCCAGTATTCTGGCCTAGAGAAGTCCATGGACTGTATAGTCCATGGGGTCGCAAAGAGTCAGACATGACTGAGCAACTTTCACTTACTCACAAGTAAACAGCTAGTATGTTTGTGTGTGTGTGTGTGTGAGTCACTCAGTCATGCCTGATTCTTTGTGACCCCATGGACACTAGTCCACCACGCTCCTCTGTCATGAAATTCTCTAGGCAAGAATAGTACAGGGATTGAACCCAGGTCTCAGCCTTGCAAGCAGATTCTTTAGCATCAGACCCACCAGGGAAGCCCAGGTAGATAGTCCTGGTGTATAACTATGGAGAGGGTGTGATGGGGAACTAAGTTAAGTCCAGATCATGGATGCTCAAGCTAAAGAACTTGAACTTTATTCTGTGGATCACTGGTTGTTAAACTTTTGTTTATTCTTAACCTTTTCCCCTCAAAGTCATATCTGAAATACCAGAAAGATAAAAGCAGGGTTTTCTGGTTGAAACATAGAGCACATCTTAAAAGTCACTCTTTGTGAATGATGGGATGTCATCTAATAGTTCTAACCATAGACATCACGTAAAAAGAATGATGTCTTGAAAAGATTATTCTGTTGACAGAATGGAAGATAGATGGTTGGAGAAAGAATAAGAGGCAGAAAGTTCTGTCTGATACTGGGTAGCAAAATAACTTCCAAAACTCTCAAGTACTCCATGCAGGTAAAAAATGTTTAAACTGAGGCAGTGATTATGAATCAGCATATACTTTTGTATCTAACAGACACTCCCACCCTTTATAGTACTCAAATTAAAAAAAGAAAAAAGTAGGGAACAGTGAGACTGCCATCTCCATATTTAGCCAGTCATATCCAATTGATGCCAATGTCAGTTCCAGGTAGAATCTGAGTAACTTAAGAAAATCTTATCCCCCTTAGGTAGGTATCCCCCGCTAACACAGTGACTGGTTTGGGAATACTCCTGTGGTACAAGTTGGGCTACAGAGGTTCTTAGCTGGAAGTTCTTTTTGGAGAGAAGAAAACTTTTTTGGAAGGGAAAGTATAGGCTAGCTTTGACAACATCATTAAGCTACTGTAATAGAAAAGACCCTGATGCTGGGAAAGGTTGAAGGCAGGAGGAGAAGGGGATGACAGAGGATGAGATGGTTGGATGGCCTCACCGACTCAGTGGACATGAGTTTGAGCAAGTTCTGGGCAATGATGAAGGACAGGAAAGCCTGGCGTGCTGCAGTCCATGGGATTGCAAAGAGTCAGACATGACTGAGCAACTGAATGACAGTGACTCTTATATACTGCCATTGAAACCTTTACTACTTTGAGGGTTCTCATTTATTTGAGCCACTAAGTTTCCAATAATATTTAGTGTATTTGGGGTTGAATTTCTCTTACAACTGAGGGTACCTTAAGTAATACAGGACAATAAGAATTTTAAAAAAAGGACTGATTTAAAATAAAGTATAAATCAGTGGCTCAGTGGTACTTATAACTAAATTTGGCATGAGGGTAAAGACAGGGTTTGGGATGACTCCTAGTTTATGGCTTGATTAGAGTAAGGATTATTTACCAAGATCATGTACCAATTCAGAAGCCAAACCAAACAGAGGAGTTGAGAGAAGATATCAATTTGGGTTTTAGATTTAGGACATTGTTACTGCTCAAATACACCTGAGGTTTATAAAGACAGTAGCTAAATATTCTAAAGCCAGTAATTGAGGGTGGAAATGAGAAGAAATTATGTAAGCTGAAAAACTTTTATTTTTTTTAATAAATACTTTTAAACATTAATTTTATACTTAAATAAAGAAGCAGACCATGTAGAGAAAAATCAAATCTTCCATGGTTTTTTTTTTTTTTTTTCAATAGAAGGCTAGATTTCAAGGATATCTCTCACTTACTGTTCGGCAGTTTCAGGTTGACTCACACCTACCAGGGATTAACTATTTCAGTCCCTCTAGTTTTCAAATTTTGAAAAATGTATTCAGGGGTCATCATAATTAATTTCATTAAGGGACTCGGTGCATCAGATCAACCTTCCAATATTACCTGTAGCTATATGTAAATTTCAGAAAGATTGAGTTGGCATCTGAAACCAAGGAAGCAGGAGTTTTCAGAATGGTGCAAATGTCAGGGAAAAGGGCCAAAACCAAATCTGATCAGGTTCCTAGTTGCTACCTGGGCCTGGCTTTGGTCCATAGTTGGTTATCTGGTAAGAAACCATTATAGACAAATTCAGAAATGAATCACTGCTCTGAGATTTGTTCATTGTCTAATAGGCTCTGGCCCACAAGAGGGTGATTTGAGACCTATACTATTGCAAACCTTTTGGGTGTACATGAGTTCCAATTGACAAGGTCTCCATCTAATTTTGATGACAAAAGTCTTACAGGGAAGGCCCATAAGGCATTTTACACATCAAACAGCTCTTACTGAACAATGTTTTGATGAAATAATTACAAATGAATCAGAAGAAGTAAATTACCCTTGAAATAATAACAATACTTAGCATTTCATTTTCAAAATGTTTAGCAAATTACCAATTATTTAATTTACATTTTAGCATTATGATGAAGGGATTTTTGATTCCAGTTTTATAAATGGGCGTGCTGAACTCTCAGGTGGGGTGAGGTATTCATGTCGAGGTCAGTCTGGAAAGAATGGTAACTGGATTTCAAGCAGCTGTTCCCTGAATGGAGAGGTGAGTAAGGGAGAGATTGTCTTTTAGGGAGAGCCCAATTTCCTTCCTTCAAGCCTTCAAAGCAGAAAATTAACATTTTTTAAAAAAGCTTCTCAGTTGAAAATACTATTCTGAAACTGAAGATTGTTTGAATTTATACCTGGTATATCTGTGGTTCCATAGTCTGGGAAACTGGGACCACTTTAGAGGAAGTGTGTGCCTTGTATTATTGTTGCTTTTTAGTCACTAAGTCATGTCCGTGGACTGTGGCCCTCCAGGCTTCTCCATCCACAGGATTTTCTAAGCAAGCATACTGGAGTGGGTTCCATCTCCTCCTCCAGGGGATCTTCCCGACCCAGGGATGGAACCCAGGTCTCCTGCATTGCAGGTGGATTCTCTACCACTGAGCCACCTGGGAAGCCCAGTACCTTGCATAGCAAGGGCCAAACTCTAGCCAGTTCCTTCAGGACAGTTACAGGAATTACTCCATGAAAACAGAACTGTTGCAGAATGCAGTCAGAACCCCACTCCTAGCTTCTTCTCTGACCTCCAGTTCTTCATTATGGTGACTGCTTTTTCTGCTTGCTGTTCTTGGGTGCCTGACATAAAATACAGCTTCTGGTGTCTCATGTCCTGCTGACTTCTCAGGGTGCATCCTGAACTCAAACTGAACACTGAAGCCAATACCTGTTTGCTGTTTTGTGGGGCGGACACTGCCCACACCTGGAATTCATGCTGTCACTCAGCACTATGCCCAAACATCACTACACAAAGGGTCATCTTATTTTGGGCAGCGAACTGACAGTGATGGATGGCCCATGATTGTGTTTCCTTTGGCTGCCTGTGCAGACCCCTGCGCAAAGACAGCATGACTAGGCAAGAGTTACATTCCTCTCAAAAAAGCAGACTTGCTGCAGTGGTCCTAACCTCTTTCTGCTTTATGGTTTTATGTTGGCTATAAGGTTCAACTATCTATTGTTATACAACAAATGACACAGAAATGAAGTGGTTTAAAACAACAGTAATTCCCCAAGGTTTTCTGGGCTGGGAATTCTGGCAGAGCTCATCCTGGATGTTCTTTGCTTCACTTTTTATTGATTTGGGGCTTCACAAGTGGCTCAGTGGTAAAGAATTCATCTGCAATGCAGGAGAGACACAGGTTCAAGGCCTGGGTCAGGAGCATCCCCTGGGGAGGGAAATAGCTACCCACTCCAGTATCCTTGCCTGGAGAATCTCACGACAGAAGTGGCTGGGAGGCAACAGTCCAAGGGTTCTCAGAGAAATGGACATGACTTAGTGTTAAGCCAACAATGACAAGGTTGACTGCAGTTACTCCCGCCACTAGAGGCAGCTGGGAGCATCCCTGGGGCTGGAACCTCCTGGATGGCCTGTCACCTGCCTGGACCTCCCTCCACTGGGTGTGCAACCACTGACAGTATACCCCAAGAGAGAAGCAGAAGCTCCCAGTCTTATGACTGAGCTTGAAAGTCCCAGAATATCACTCTTCTGCATTTGCCTGGTCAAAAGAATCTGTATGGCCAGGAAGAACTGAAGGAAAAAGGGAAACAGGTTTTATCTTTTGATTCAAAGTGGTATAGCATATAGGAAGGGATGGATTTGGGGCGGGGCGGGGGGCATGCATGGCACATGGGATCTTAGTTCCTGACAAAGGATGGAACCCACGCCATCTGCATTGGGAGCATGGAGTTTTAACCACTGGACCACCAGGGAAGTCCCAGGAAGGGAAAGAATTGATGGTGGATCTCCTTGAAAATTATCTCCTTCCTATGTCTATAACCTCCTTCTGAAACTGGGACTTCTGTTTGCAGTTTTGGCAGCAAGAGGTCTCTCAGAATTTCTGAAGTTCATTAATTTTTCAAAGAGATGAATTTTATTTTACTTTTTTGTTGGTAGTGGTTTGCCTGTTGAATATCTACGCTTTGCCTGGCCCTTTTTCAGAACAGGGGGACACAGCAAGGAATCAAAGATATGGGATTCCTTCTTTTATGGAAATTAGATTCTATCATCAGTAGATGAACAATAGTCAACAAATAAATAATGACGATAAATATCCAAGTGATATATGCTATAGGTAGAATTAGAATTATGTGATAGAGCATGGCTAGTTTGCTCGTGTTGATTAGAAAGCTGAATCAGGGTTCCCTGAAGGGGGAGACTTTTAAGCCGAGAGCTGAGTGACAGAAAAGACAATGGCTAGCACAAAGACCCAAGGCAATGACAACACAGACATGATTGCGGAGCAGCAGGAAGCCCAGCAAGGTGGGAGCAAGTGAAAGGGGAAGAACGCAGTGAAAAACAGAACAGAAGGATGGCCGCGAAACTGACTGCTGAGGCCTTCTCAGCAGTTGTCAGGAGTTCGGCTTTAACTGCAAGTCTGGCAGAAGCCATCAGAAAAGCATTGAAGCATGTTTCTACTTTGTGTTTCTGCTCTGAGAACCAGCTAATAGTTTGAACTGAGGGAGGTGAGGAAAGAGAGATTAAGGTTAATTCTCACACTCTCATTTGAACAACTGAGTAGATGTTGGTACTATTTGCTGCATTTGAGTTCTGCCTAAAAATAAATAAATGTCTAGTGAAGTTGTTGTTATTATCATTATTATTATTAGAACAAGAGTCACTTTGGATTACCCTTCCTTATAAGTGCCTTCTCATCGTCAGCACTATGAGAGGGTTAGGAGAGGTACTCAAGGATTAGAGGTACTCGAGGGAGTTGTCACCCTTGCTAATTACATTCTCTCCTGGAAAAGAGTGTAACATGCACCCTACGTGTGTGTGTTTCGTTGCTCGGTTGTGTCCAGCTCTTTGCGACCCCATGGACTACACTCTGCCAGGCTCCTCTGTCCATAGGATTTCCCAGGCAAGAATACTGGAGTGGATGCCATTTTCTCCTCCCAGGGATCTTCCTGACCGCAGGATCAAACTCATCTTTCCTGTGTCTCTTGCATCGGAAGGCAGATTCTTTACCACTGAGCCACCTGTTGAAGCCCCAGTTATTCTTTAATAGAGCTTATTTAGGAGCAATGCAGGGCTTCCCAGGCGACTCTGACAGTTAAGAATCTGCCTGCAATGCAGGAGACCCAGGTCTGATCCCTGGGTTGGGAAGATCCCCTGGAGAAGGGAATGGCAACCTTCTCCAGTATTCTCACCTGGAGAATTCCGTGGACAGAGAAGCCTGGTGGGCTACAGTCCGTAAGGTCACAAAGAGTCAGACACTACTGAGTGACTCACACTTTCACTTTCAGGAGCAATGTAAGTGTGATTTCTTTTCCTTTCCCTTTATCTCTTTTCTTCTCTCCTTCCACAAATATTCAGTTGCCTATTTTATATCAGATAATGATGGCCACTGAGTATAGTAGCTTTTAGTCTAGCTGAGGAGGCAGATATAATTAAATAGTCCCCCAAAGGCTTCAAAGTCACGATGCATATTACTTAGCGAAAGGCCACTTCTATCCTTGGTGTTAATATAAAAGCATCTAGAGAGAAGGTGAACCATCTGTAAAGAGTATAATGAATCTTCTTCGATGATTGGGACTGAAGTCTGACATATCCTGTGGCAGGACAGGTTAAATCACTAACACTTGATAGGACTGCATAACTGTGACCAAATTTCAGAAGCAAGAGAAGAAATGTGTCAGAGAGACCCATGCCATCACAGAATAAGAAGTTGGGAATGCAGTAGGTTTGGTGAAGAAAACTGGTATCATCACAACTTGTGGTTGCCTCTAGAAACCCCTGTGACCTGCTCTTACTTTATGGGATCAAGCTAAATGAATACCGACTATGTAATCTGTTACCTTGGTGCCCAAGCTAGGGGCATCACTTTTGGTCCTCAGGGAAATAGCAAGAATATGGCCAGAACAATTCTGCTTATGGCATCACTGACTTAACGAACATGAGTTGAGTAAATTCTGGGAGTTGGTGATGGAAAGGGAGGCCTGGCGTGCTGCAATTTATGGGGTCGCAAAGAGTCAGACACAACTGAGCGACTGAACTGAACTGATGAAAGATACCCTGTGCAGAAGGGCAAAGAAATCACAATGGTGTATGGAGAAGACTATTATTCCACATCTGCCCAGTATTTGCGATCCAACTGATCTTTAAAGTGAATAAGGCCCTGGTGAGGTGAGAAGGGAAGAGAGGAATGCCCTCAAAGCAAGGCAATGGCATTCTGGCCAAGTTGGGCACACAGTGATGTGTATAATAGGCAGCCGGAGAGGATCAATCCCACCTGTTAAAGTGGTTACAACAGTTAGACTGGACATAAGGAAGCGATTGTTGCCTAGGGCACAGCATCCAGCCTGCAGAATTAAACTGTCTGAATGGAAGTCCAATTTCGACATCTACTAACAAGTCCCTTCACCTTCATGTGTCTCAGAGCCCAATAGCAGGAGTGGGGTTGGTTTTGAAGATGAATGACATAATGATTGCAAACCTCAAAGACCAGTAACAGCTGGAAGATAAAAGGCACTCAATAGATGCTATTTTTCAAAAATGTATTACTGTGTGATTTACAACTCATAGTAAATGACTGGCAATTGTTAGCTCTCACAGTCATTGTAATACCCTCCGGAAGTAAAAATACCACACTCCTTTGTTTCTTCCTTTAAACTAGGAAGGGAAGGAAGTCATGGAGTTTTTAACAAATTTTGGTCACTTTCAGATAGCTAAAGAATGCACTCAGGCTGCTGTGTGCCAGGTCCTAGGCGACTATTGTACTTGCCTTCAGGAAATGGCTATATTTCAGAGATTCAAAGGAGATCATGGTGACATATGAGCTACTGACCAAATACACGGGGAATCACCAACGCAAAAGGCTCTGCGCACAAACAGATGTTTGATCCCCTTCTCTTCATGTGGAATCTGTAATCATTTACGCCAGACAGGAACAAGGTTCAACTTTTTACATTCTTTTAGATAAAAAACCTGCTCATAAATAATGAGAAAGGGTATGATTATTATATAATAGAGATGTGTTATCCCAATACAAAAAGACATTGTTTTCAAACACTTTTGAGTGCCCCTACATTTGTACAATAAATTTAGTCTTGAGAGAAGGTTATTAAGGGCATTTACGTTCTACTTGTTCCCATCTTATTTTTTTTTTCCCCCACACTACAGAAATGATACACAGAATTCACATGCAGAACACACTCTAACAGGTAGATTTATATATAACATTTTTTCAACTTTACTAAATTTTTGTGGCCCGTCTTTCCGTGGATAAAAGCATGTGTTATCAGACAAGTTTAAATGACTTCGTAAACTTTGTTTTGGTGTTGTTTTGTTTGTTTACTTTTTTGGCCATGCGATGAGGCATGCAAGACTCTAGTTGCCAAAACGGGGTTTGAGACTGTGCCCCTGCCTTGGAAGCATGGAGTCTTACCCATTAGACTACTAGGGAAACCCAATCAATAATCTTAAAAACAAAATACTTTTCTTTTTTCAAAGATTAAAGATATTTATTTATATATACTTACACACTGTTGTCTATTTAACTACTTATTCATCTCATTTATATAGCTAACCTGAATTTGCTCATTTCTACCACCTGAATAGATGACCTTCTTCATCCATTCACCATTCAGCAACATTTACTGGGGATCTACTTACTATGTGAGGTACTATTTAAGCATTAGGATTTAAAAAAATGACCAGGATACACTCTCACATTCCTTACAACTTCCAACATAATGTATGATGGGAAAAGTCTCAATATGCTCACAGACTTGGATACTTCCTAAGATAAGCTTGAAAGAAAAGTACAGAGAGAGAAAGAAGGAAGGAGAGATGGAGGGAAGGAAGAAAAAGAGGCAGGAATACAAAGGGAAGAAAGGAGGGAGAGGGAGAATGAGGGAAGGAGGAAGGAAGGGATTTCTTTCTGAGCCTAACTGGTCCTCAACAAATGTGTAATTTGATGAGCAGCTTTATTAGAGATCTCAGGAAATTCCACTTGTCATCACCAGCTTCATTTTGAAAGTTAGACTGGTAATCCAAATGTTCTTATATAAACATATGGCTGTAAGACTCTAAAATTGTTTGTCTCTCCACCGACCTGCAAAAAACATGGTTTCTGAGAGTGCATGTATGAAGGGGCACAGGAATACTCACACACACACACACCCCACACCTGAAACACAGGGCTTTACTACTTACCTATTAGTTTCTCTTGAGAATTGATGGACCTAGTTCTGCTCCTATTAAGTCACGAAAAAGGTAACCAAGTAACTCATTCTTTAGTGGCACCATCTTATGTATATTTAAGACCATTTTACTCTAGTGGAAACAGGTATCTAGAATCTGGGGATAAGTCTGTCTAAGGCCCACGTGTGCTTCTCCGGTAGGCCATGCTCTCTGATTTGGTCCAGCCTGTAATTACAGAGACATCTAGTGGTTGGATCCAGGAGTACGAAACTTGGAAGAAAAATGCAAAACCGGACCCTTTTCCCCAAAGGGGTCATTGATTCTGTGCCAGAAAGGATGGTAAACAGTGGGAAAAGTTAGGCTACGCTGGTACATTATGCATAAAAGTGTATAACTTGCTATATTTGGGGTCTGGAAAATTTCGAGATGAAAATAAAGGAGATAGTAAATAATAATTCCAAAATCAAAACAAAAACCAAAGTGAATTAACTAAATCACAATCTACAGTAAGATTTCAACATTCCTGCTTTATTCAAAAAGGGACCACCTACTTCGCCAATTTTATCACATCAGAAATGCCTTATTAGGCAGTGAAAACATGATTATAAGGTTTTATTTCTATATCAAAATCCAAGTTTCCGTGAGTGAGGAGATATAACCGTCTCTATCAGTCATTTATACTTTAGAGTGAATCAGTTGGTCAAAGTCTGGGAATGAGCAAGAATAGAAGTTGACAAGTTTAATAAGAGAGAAGAATTAAACTAATGTTTTCCTGAAGGCATAGGGACACTGTTGTCATCAAAAGGACCTGATTTTAATAACTAAAGAATGTTGTAGGTATCAGCCTTTTAGAAAACCAAGTGATTTAGAGTTTATAATTTTTAAAGTGGGAGAAGTAGAGAAAAAGTAAATAAAAATTAAGTAAAGAGGTAGGGTGAAAATGAATTAAAAACAATTTAACATGCTCACACATACATATGAAGCTTCCCTATAGTACCATCCTCATGATCCATGCTCTCTGCAAGAGTTCTAAAATTCAACCCTTTCACTTCATCAAAATCTAAACCCACTGTAATGACATAAAAATCAAGCCTGGCATTATTTTATGTCAATGGCAAAAGAGGGGGAAACATTATGATCAAGTCAGACTATCTTTATAAGCATTACCCAAACTATGTTCTAACCCATAGAAAAATGTCCACCTCTACCTAAAACTCCTTGAGATTGCAAATCAGTAACAACAGTGGAATAACAGGCATATACTTCAATTGCTCTAAGAGATGCACAGAGAGGATGGGCAGTGTATAAGGATGAAGAGGGATTTCACAGGACATCACATGATGTCCTCTCAATGCCCTCATAAAACATTCCTACGTCCCCAGCTGACAGCCCAACATCTCAGAAGGGGAAAATATTGTAAACTTCCAGAAAACACTAGAAAGTTTATGAAATTCTTATTGTGAAACCTATAGCCTTGTTTTTCCTGCTCATCCACAGTATGCATTTTTTTGTTTTAAAAAAAAAAAAAAAAACACATCAATTCCACCGCATCTAGCATTTCATTTCTCTTTCCCTCAATAATTCTAGTCATGCCTGCCATTCATGATTTCTATGTAATCTTTATGATAATTTAAACCAAACCCAGTGATCCTGAGAGAAGAAAACTAATGTATGTTCTAAATCAGGCTTCCTTCTAAGTAGCTGTTATTTTCTTTTCTGAATGTTGCCTCTAATTACTGATAATTCTACATTTCTAATATCCTTCCTGGCCTAAAAAGCATGCCAGATCCAAGTGTTGGTTCAATGGCTGAACTTACTGAATAACTGGGAGGTAGAGGAATCCCTATGTAATTTTTCTGCACGTGTGGATCCAGGTCCATTCCCACCAGAAACAGCTGGTGCCAAGTTCCTGGAATACCAGTCCATAGCTCTGCAGGACTGGCCACCATCTCCTGGGATCTTCCTCGATATGCACACTCTCAGGCCAATTCTAATGGAAATCAGTCCTGAATATTCATTGGAAGGACTGATGCTGAAGCTGAAGCTCCAATATCTTGGCCGCCTGATGCGAAGAACTGACTCACTTTAAAAGACCCTGATGTTGGGAAAAATTGAAGGCAGGAGGAGAAGGAGACAACAGAGGATGAGATAGCTGGATGGCATCACCAACTCGATAGACATGAGTTTGAGCAAGCTCTGGGAGACAGTCAAGGATAGGGAAGTCTGGCATGCTACAGTCCATGGGGTCACAAAGAGTTGGACACAACTGAGCAACTGAACTGAACTGACCCTCTCCAGATCCCTCAGTTATTTATAAACATATTAAAATTTAAAAAGCATTGACATAAGATACTTTATAAGCTTCTACATTATTTGATAACACCCTATGCCCAAAACTGCAGAATCTCCATGTTTAGTAGGGCTGGGGGTGAGGGAATATAGGCCTAGAAATCTGTTGAATAGATTGCCCAAATGTTTTGTAAACGATATAGTTTGAAAGACTTTCATTGTCTTTCATTTGTTTATCTGAGACTTTGAATTTGAACATGCACGGTCATCGCTTTGGTCAAGTCACTTCGTTTCCCTGAGCCTGACTTTCGTATCTGCAAAATCATCTTCATCCGGTAGTCTCAGTCCCAGATGATACAATGCACAGCAAAGTGGTCGCTGCAGAAAGAAGAATACACTAATATTCTGATGTGCCTAAGAGTACTCCTACCATCTGTGTCCTAGGAGCTTCCACTTGGAGATTAGAAAGGAGAGCATCCTCATCTTAGATACAGCTTGGGGAAGTCAGACTTCCTGCTTGGAAAGGATGCGGGGATTTTCTCCCATCAGTATTGAGAGGAGGATGTGGGGCAGCTTGAGGCTGCAGATCCGCTCAGCTGCGGCTCCGTGAGCAGCTGGTAATACCGCATTCATAGCATGCTGGCTTGGCTAAGAATACACTTTCTATTCTTGCCTGCTTTTTGTTTTGTTTTGTTTTCAGGCTGAGGTGTTGGGGAAAGAAACAGTATCTGGATGCAGTTCCAAGTTATCCTGCATTTAAGCTGCCAGTGGATCCTCTTGGTCCTCTGCCACAGAGAGCTGACCCCTTCTTCTAGGCAGGCAGCCAACATCCAAGAGACTGGGTGGAAATAAATAAAGAGTACACAAGGTCCCTACTACTGGATTGCCACTTAGATAGGATAATGGTCATGCCCATTATTGCATGCAAAATCACCAAAAGTAT
Source organism: Aepyceros melampus (assembly GCA_006408695.1). NCBI lineage: Eukaryota > Metazoa > Chordata > Mammalia > Artiodactyla > Bovidae > Aepyceros > Aepyceros melampus. The sequence goes on along the minus strand of SJXQ01004140.1, from coordinate 167,871 downwards.
TACCTATTTTGAAGGACTGAAGATAATGCTATAATTGTAAGTGGCTATTACTATATACAGTATGTTGTACATGCAAGAAACATTAATATGAGAATGTATTAGAATGTGATTCCAGTAATATTTTACAGAGATACTACTATTTCTATGGATAAGTTTAGTATATATTAAAGAGAATTGATAGATACAGATTCAGGATCACTGCCCTCTCTGACTTTGACACCAATTATTACACTCTAGCAGACTTCATATTTCATTGCAAAAGAAAACTGGTTCATCTATACTAGTATAATTAGAATTCTCAATATGAATTTTCTGATTTAATAGTGATTAACATTTACTAAGTACTACTATGAATCAAGCTTCAACCAGTTGCTCTACATGTATTGTTTAAAATGACTGGTATTATGACAGCCAAGACATGGAAGGAACCTAAATGTCCATCAACAGAGAAATGGGTAAAGAAGATATGGTACACATACACAATGGAATATTACTCAGCAATTGAAAAGAACGAGCAACAAGGATATACCTAGAGATTATCATACTTAGTGAAGCAGGTCACACAGTGAAAGAAAAGTATCATGAGATACTAATTATATACACAATTTTAAAATAAATGATACAAATGAGCTTATTTATAAAACAGAAACAGACTTACAGACTTAGAGAACAAACTGATGACTACCAAGGGGAAAGGGTGCAGGGAAGGGGTATTTAGGGAATGTGGGGTTGACATGCATATACTGCTATATTTAAGACAGAGAACCAACCAACAGGATCTAATGTATGAAACAGGGAACTCTGCTCAATATTAGGTAACAACATAAATAGGAAGCTAATTTGAAAAAGAATAGATGCTTGTATAACTGAATCACTTTGCTGTATACCTGAAACTCTCACAATATCGTTAATCAACTATACTCCAATATAAAATAAAAAGTAAAAAATATAAACAAATTAAATGACTAGGTATCTATACCTTATGCTCCTCAGAAATTTATGTTATAAGCTGTTTTATCTTCACACGCTCACCTGAGAGTCACATGAGTATTTGCCAATAAATACATTTCCATTCATAAGACAATTATTATGTAGGCCATCATTTCCCAAATGGGTTTCATAGAGCACTAATAATTTGCTAAATGTTAACAGATGTTTCATAAAAATAGTGTTCTATAGTCAAATAGATTTCAAAAACACTGAATTAAATATAATTAAACAATCCTTTTTAACTTCTTCAAATATTAATTTCATATACCTTTGTAAAAGAAAAATAGCTTGAAGTGTTTCCCAACAATAGAAGAACAGGAACACTTCTTTCTCTAAATATACAGTAATAGCTTCAGTTCAGTTCAGTTCAGTTCAGTCGCTCAGTCGTGTCCGACTCTTTGCGACCCCATGAATTGCAGCACACCAGGCCTCCCTGCCCATCACCAACTCCTGGAGTTCACTCAGACTCACGTCCTTTGAGTCCTTGATGCCATCCAGCCATCTCATCCTTGGTCGTTCCCTTCTCCTCCTGCCCCCAATCCCTCCCAGCATCAGGGTCTTTTCCAATGAGTCAACTCTTCGCATAAGGTGGCCAAAGTACTGGAACTTCAGCTTTAGCATCATTCCTTCCAAAGAAATCCCAGGACTGATCTCCTTCAGAATGGACTGGTTGGATCTCCTTGAAGTCCAGGGACTCTAAAGAGTCTTCTCCAATACCACAGTTCAAAAGCATCAATTCTTCAGCATTCAGCCTTCTTCACAGTCCAATTCTCACATCCATACATGACCACAGGAAAAACCATAGCCTTGACTAGACGGACCTTAGTCGGCAAAATAATGTCTCTGCTTTTGAATATGCTATCTAGGTTGGTCATAACTTTTCTTCCAAGGAGTAAGCATCTTTTAATTTCATGGCTGCAGTCACCATCTGCAGTGATTTTGGAGCCCCAAAAAATAA